>JAPVLO010000898.1:0-342983 GCA_027257055.1 Cephalopachus bancanus | reverse complement strand
AAGGCTGAGCCACCGAGCCCGGCTAAACTATTTTCATCATATAAATAGGGAGAAGCAATTCTTAGTCATTAGGAAATACAGATATCCAAAAGGAAAATCTATTTTTTTCCTGTTGTTGCTTCTGTTTCTCTATTTCTGCACGTTAAGTACTTATTTGGAACTGTGGAGGACAGGCCCATGGTTTGTGTTGGACTATTAATTTTCTCTTGCAGCTGTTTGCTTTATTGATTTCCATAGTGTTTTATTGTGAGTGATGTTGAGATGAGATTAGAGGTCAGTGAGTGAGGAAGATCTGCCTAGTAACCAAGAAGGGGCTGGCAGTTGGACAGTGGGAAGATAATTGCTTTTATGTAATTCAAAGATGATTCAAAGGACTAACTCATTTATATGATTTCTATTTATTAGTTATGAGCCAAATTTGTAGACTTCATTTGCAAAAGGATAAAGGAAATCTGCTTGCCAAGGAACGGGAGGTAAATGATATTTATATAAACCTATATGTCCACCTCACTTCAACCCTTTATTTCCACAATCACATCATAAAACATGTTATTCCAAGCAGGGCATGATGACTCATGCCTATAATCCCAGCACTTTGGGAGGCTGAAGTGAGAGGACTGCCTGAGCCCATGGGTTCAAGACCAGCCTGGGCAACTTGGCAAGACCTCATCTCTACAATAAATCAAAAAATTAGCCAGGCATAGTGGTGTGTGCCAGTAGTTCCAGCTACTTGGAAGGCTGAGGTGGAAGGATCACCTGAGCATAGCAGGTCGAGGCTGCGGTGGCTGTGAGCATGCCACTATACTCCAGCCTGGGTGAAGGAGTGAGACTCCGACTCAAAACAAAACAAAACAAGTTATTCCTTGGAATGGTGTCCTGCTTTTGTCATCTTAATCTTCAGAATCTGACTATCTGATCATATTCTCTAGCCTGTCTTTCTAGCTTTTACTATTACTATGCTTTAACCACTGTGACATAGGGTAGGTGTTACAAGCTTTGGCTTTAGATTATATGACTTGGTGAATGTATTAACTCTACCACTTATGAGTTGTGTGTCCTTACATATGTTACTTAACCTCATTGAACCTTAATTTCCACATCTTTAAAATTCATATATCTATTCAAAAAGCATTTATTGAACTCCTTATTCTTAGGGAGTTTCATTCTACTAAAAGAAGATACAGAAATCAAACAAATAATATAACCTTAGATGATAAGTAAGTGAAGAAAGTAAAGGAACAGTGGAGAACTATTTGAAATAGGATTGTTCCTGGAAGGCCTCACTGAGGAGGTGACTTTATTTTATTTTTTCTTAAAATAAATATTAGAAATGAGGTCTCACTATGTTGCCTAGGCTGATCTCAAACCCCTTGGCTCAAGCAATCCTCCCGCCTTGGCCTTACCGGTAAGAGCCACCATGCCTAGCTGATGTTTGAGCTGAGACTTGACTGACGAGAAAAAAACCCATCAGTCAGAGATCTGAGGTGTTTCAGGCAAAGTGAGAAAAGTACAGATATTTTGAAGGGAAGGAGAAAAAGAAGGTGATTGGAGTGAAGGATGGTATACTGAGAGGTAGGCAGGGACCAAATCATATATGGTTCTGTAGGCCATAGAAAAGAGTTTGGGTGTTATTCTAAACAGCATTGGAAGTCATTGAATGGTTCTTTTTTTTTTTTTTTTTTGAGTTGGAGTCTCACTTTGTTGCCCAGGTTGGAGTGTAGTGGCACGCTCATGGTCACCACAGCCTCAACCTGCTGGGCTCGGGTGATCTTACCTCCTCAACTTTCCAAGTAACTGGAACTACAGACACATGCCGTCGTGCCTGGCTAGTTTTTGGGATTTATTGTAGAGATGAGGCCTCACCATGTTGCCCAGGCTGGTCTCCAGCCCCCAGGCTCAGGCAGTCCTCTTGCCTTAGCCTCCCAACATGCTGGGATTACAGGCTGAACTACTGCGCCCAGCCATTGTATGGATGTTAACAAGAGACTGACACTTTGATTTATTTATGTCTTACAAATGGCTGTGTATGATGAATGAACTGGAAGGCAGGCAACACCAGAAGCAGGGGCTCACTTAGAAGGCTGATGGAATAGTTCAGGTGACAGATGGATAGTGACTTGGCTTCGGGTAGTAGTTAGTACTAGTGATGGTGAAAATGCCTATAGCAAAGTGTTGCTGACATAATTGTGAAAGTGATGAGCACTCTCCCAGGCATAGAATGAGTACTTGTTTTAATATAAAACAATATTCTTCATCCAGCTTTATGATAGACCAAGAAGGTGAAAGAAAGGCCTATTATCCCAGCACTTTAGGAGGCTAAGGTGGGAGGATTATTTGAGCTGAGGGGTTGAAGATCAGCCTAGGCAACATAGTGAGACCTCTCTACAATAAATAAAAAAATTAGCTGGGCATGATGGCGCATGCCTGTAGTTCCAGCTACTTGGAAGGCTGAGGTGGAAGGATCCAAAAAAAAAAAAAGGTGTTGGGGGAGAAAAAGGGACTAATGCTATAGCCAAGGAACTCCAGTGTATAGGAATGGACAGATAGATGTAATCAGAACTGCAGGAAATAGCCGAGTGTTTTGTTAGTGTCTGAAGCCTACAGTTGAGGGAGTTTCAAGAAGGAATGATCAAATAATAGAGATGAAGGAGAGTGGTTGAGGACTAAGAAAAACATAAAAAGATAATTGGATTTGAAAACTAGAGCGGTTTCATTAGGGTAATGTGAGGGCAGGCATCATATTATAGTAGTTGATGAGTATTTAGAAAGTGAAGAAGTGGAATGAGCAAGTGTAGGCTACTCATTCAGAAGTTTTGCAGTGAAGGGAAGGGTTAAGAGTGATCTTTAGCCGGGCTCGATGGCTCAGCCTGTAATCCCACGCCTTTGGGAGGCTGAGGTGAGTGGATTGCCTGAGCCCACGGGTTCGAGACCCACCTGGGCAGCGAGACCTCATCTCTACAATAAATCAAAAAATCTGCCGGGCGTGGTAGCGCATGCCTGTAATTCCGGCTACTTGGAAGTCTGAGGCAGAAGGATCGCAGGAGCCCAGCAGGTCGAGGCTGCGGTTGCCGGGAGTGGCCACTGCACTCCAGTCTGGGCGACAGAGTGAGACTCCAACTCAAAAAAAAAAGAGTGATCTTAAGAAAGAAGAAATTAGAATGTTTGGAGCCTGAAGGGAAGGGATCTGTAAGAAGGGGAAAGTCAAGATGAGATGGGGGTAGGGAGGGGTGATAACTGATTTCTCTGTAGAGTAGGATGCAGTATTATCAGTTGATGTGAGTTGGTGGAAATGATTTAGAGAACTTGAAGAGAATGCAAAGGTTTTATATATTCTTTCAACAATTATCGTGGCACTTGGGGCAGAATGGTGAGAAAAAAATCCCTTTCTTTCTTGATAGTTATGTGGATTTGTGAGGGAGTTAGACATTAAGCAAAAAAGAATCACACAAATTAATATAAAATTACAAATAGGAAAGAATAAAACTGTGACTTGTACTATAAAGGAAAGTACATGCTATGATGACATGTGATAGGGAAAGTTACCTACTCTGGTCAGAGAAGCTTTCCCTAATGAATTGAGGATTGAACTGAGATCTAGAAGAGGAAGAAGCCCTTACCAGTTGAGTAAAGGGAATATTTTAGGCAGAGAAAATAGTAAGTGCAAAGGCTTTGTGGTGAGGAGGAGCTGAAAGAAGGCAAGCATATCTGATGTGCCAAGAGAAAGGGAAAACATAGATGAAGATGAGGCTAGGAAAGTAGGTCAGGCCCAACTATCAGGCCTTGTAGGCCACATTAAGGTGGAAAGTTAGTAGGAGGAATGAGAGTGAGATGGGGAAGGAGCAGGAGGGATAGATGTTTGCCAAATGAAAGCACCGCATTTGTAATTAGGTTTGTTTGAATCCTTTTTCTTTTCTTTCCTTTTTTTTTTTGAGTTGGAGTCTCACTCAGTCGCCTAGACTGGAGTGCAGTGGCCGCTCCCAGCCACCGCAGCCTCAACCTGTTGGGATCCGGCGATCTTTCCGCCTCAGCCTTCCAAGTAGTTGGAACTACAGGCACGCGCTACCACGCCCAGCTAATTTTTGATTTATTGTAGAGATGAGGTCTCGCCAAGTTGCCCAGGCAGGTCTTGAACCCGTGGTCTCAGGAAATCCACTCACCTCAGCCTCCCAAAGCACTGGGATTACAGGCTGAGCCACGGAGTCTGGCTGAATCATTTTTTATTAGTGAAAACTTTACAGTGAGCCTGGCTCGGTGGCTCAGCCTATAATCCTGCGCCTTTGGGAGGCTGAGGTGAGTGGATTGCCTGAGCCCAGGGGTTCGAGACCCACCTGGGCAATTTGGCGAGACCTCATCTCTGCAATAAATCAAAAAATTAGCTGGGCGTGGTAGCGCGCGCCTGTAGTTCCAGCTACTTGGAAAACTGAAGTGGAAGTATCGCCGGAGCCCCCAGGTTGAGGCTGCGACGGCTGGAAGCGGCCACTGCACTCCAGTCTGGGCAACTGAGTGAGACTCCAACTCAAAAAAACCCCCCAAAAACCAAAAAAACTTTACAGTGGCTCAAGCCTGTAATCCCAGCACTTAGGGAGGTCACAGTGAAAGGATTGCCTGAGCTCAGGAGTTCGAGACCAGCCTGGGCAACTTGATGACACCTCATCTCTACAATAAATCGAAAAAAAAAGAAAGAAAGAAAGGAAAGAAAACTTTTTGTACACCCCCCCTTTTGAGGGGAAAGAGAAAAAGAAAGGACTGGGCACTGTGGCTCATACTTGTAATCCCAGCACTTTGAGAGGCAGAGGTGAGAGAATTGCCTGAGCCCAGGAGAGTTTAAGACCAGACAGGGCAACTTAATGAGACCTGGTCTCTACAATAAATAAATAAATTATAGCTGTGCCTGTAGTTCCAACTACTTGGAAGGGAGGCAGAAGGATGCCTGAGCCCAGCAGGTTGCAGCTTCAGTGGCAGTGAGCATGCCACTGCATTCCAGCCTGGGTAACAGAGTAAGATTTCAACTCAAAAAAAAAAAAAAAAAGGAAAAAGAAAGAAAGGGTAATTGGAAGGAAGGATTGTATACGGAGAAAGGCAGGGACTAAATCATATATTGTTCTGTAAACCATACAAAAGAGTTTGGATGTGACTACTAAGCCACACTTTTTTTTTTTTTTCAGTCAGTTTTACTCTGTCACCCATACTGGTGTGCAGTGGTACACTCACAGCCACCACAACCTCAACCTGCTGGGCTCAGATGATCCTTCCGCCTCGGGCTTCTAAGTAGCTGGAACTACAGGTGTGCACCACCACACCCAGCTAATTTTTTTAATTTACTGTAGATATGAGGTCTCACCAAGTTGCCCAGGTTGGTCTGGAACCCATGGACCTAGGCAATCCTCTCACCTCAGCCTTCCAAAGTGCTGGGATTATAGGCATGAGCCACCATGCCTGGGTAAGCCACACTTTTAAAATGAAAGTGTTAATATCTGCTCAATATACCTTCATAGAGTAGATGAGAATTAAACTCTAAATGCAATCATGTGTGTGAAATTCCGTCGTAAATTTTAGTAACTTTTGTGCTTGGATAGTCCCTTTTTTCTCTGTAAAGACTTAACTTTTAAAATTTATAAACAGCCGGGCTCGGTGGCTCAGCCTGTAATCCCACGCCTTTGGGAGGCTGAGGTGAGTGGATTGCCTGAGCCCGCGGGTTCGAGACCCACCTGGGCAGCGAGACCTCATCTCTACAATAAATCAAAATATCAGCCGGGCATGGTAGCGCGCGCCTGTAATTCCGGCTACTTGGAAGACTGAGGTGGAAGGATCACTGGAGCCCAGCAGGTCAAGGCTGCGGTAGCCAGGAGCGGCCATGCACTCCAATCTGGGCAACAGAGTGAGACTCCAACTCAAAAAAACAACGACAACAACAAAAAAATAAAACTTATAAACAATCAGGATGTGATCAGTTCCATAAACATTTATTGAGCACTTAACTATGGGTGAAGCATTGAACTAGTCATCCAGGGTATATAAAAAGAGTAAGAAGTGAGTCTTGCCCTTAGAGGTTGAGGACCAAGAAGGGGAGATAACCATGTGTCTAAGTATGATGCAAGACACGGTTTGATAATTTCCCAAACAGAGGCACATACATATAATGGATTGTCTACAGTGGAATATTGAGGAACAGGAAAGAACTATGGAGTCAAGTTTTTAATTATGGTCTCATTAATTGGGGGAGGAAATTAGAAAGAATAAGAGTTGTGTTTTGTTTTTTTTTTTTGAGTGAGAGTCTCACTCTGTCACCCAGACTGGAGGGCAGTGGCATGCTCATGGCTACCACGACCTGGATCTGCTGGGCTCAGGCAATCCTTCTGCTTCAGCCTTCCAAGTAGCTGGAACTACAGGCACGTGCCACCACGTCTGGCTAATTTTTTTTTTTTAATTTATTTATTTTTGAGTTGGAGTCTCACTCTGTCGCCCAGACTGGAGTGCAGTGGCCGCTTCTGGCCACCGCAGCCTCGCGTGCTGGGCTCCGACGATCCTTCCGCCTCCGCCTTCCGGGTAGCCGGAATTACAGGCATGCGCTACCACGCCCGGCTGATTTTTTGATTTATTGTAGAGATGAGGTCTCGCTGCCCAGGCAGGTCTCGAACCCGCGGGTTCAGGCAATCCACTCACCTCAGCCTTCCAAAGGCGTGGGATTACAGGCTGAGCCACCGAGCCTGGCTAAATTTTTAATTTATTGTAGGGGCGATGTCTTGCCATGTTGCCCAGGCTGGTCTCGAATCCGTGGGCTCAGGCAATCCTCTTGCCTTGGCCTCCCACAGTGCTAGGACTACAGGCATGAGTGAGCCACCATGCCCGGCTGAGAATAACAGCTTCTGGGAAAATGATTTTGGACATTTTAAATTTGAGGGCTTGTTGGCAGTCTTTTCATGTGTTAAAGTTAGAAACATGACTTAGAAGATCAAGGTTAGAGGAGTAAGTAGATTTGGTCTATTTTTTGTGGAGATGTTTTGTGGAGGAGTGGTTACAGGGTGAACTCGGGGTACTCAGCATCATTATTATAATATACTGCATTTCATCCACTATAAGTTACCATAGATTGTAAGATGTGTCATTATTTTATGTATCACTAAGAAATACTGTAATCCCAGCACTTTGGGAGGCTAAGGTGAGAGGATTGCCTGAGTCTAGAGGTTCGAGACCAGCCTGGGCAACTTGGCGAGACCTCGTTTCTACAATAAATCAAAAAATCAGCTGGGCGTGGTGGCGCATGCCTATAGTTCCAGCTACTTGGAAGACTGAGATGGAAGGATCACCTGAGCCCAGCAGGTTGAGGTTGCAGTGGCCTTGAGCGTGCTACTGCACTCCATCCTGGGTGACTGAGTGGCACTCCAACTCAAAACAAACAAACAAACAAACAAAAATACTGTTGGCCTGGCGTGGTGGCTCATGCTTTTAATCCCAACACCTTTGGAAGCGGAGGCAAGAGGATTGCCTAGGCCTAGGGATTTGAAACCAGCCTGAGCAACTTGGTGAGACCTCGTCTCTACAGTAAATCAAAAAATTAGCCAGGCCTGTAGTTCCAGCTACTATGAAGTCTGAGGTGAAAGGAACGCCTGAGCACAGGAGGTTGAGGCTGTGGTGGCTGCGAGCATGCCACTGCACTCCAGCCTGGGCAACAGAGTGAGACTCCAACTCAAAAAGAAAAAAAAAGCAAAAGTACTGTTGATTGAGCTATGACCCATCACTAATTGTAAGATACATTTTGATTTCAGAGTTGCTAAAATATCCTACCATCTTAGAATAAATGAAATACTGAGGCTAACTTTTTTTTTTGAGTTGGAGTCTTACCCTGTCGCCCAGACTGGAGTGCGGTGGCCGTTCCCGGCCACCGCAGTCTCGACCTGCTGGGCTCCGGTGATCCTTCTGCCTTAGCCTTCCAAGTAGCTGGAACTACCGGCGTGTGCTACCGCGCCCGGCTAGTTTTTTGATTTATTGTAGAGATGAGGTCTCGCCAAATTGCACAGGCGGGTCTCGAACCCGCGGGCTCAGGCAATCCACTCACCTCAACCTCCCAAAGGCGCGGGATTACAGGCTGAGCTACCGAGCCCGGCCTGAGGCTAACTTTTAATGATCCTTTAGTCTTTGCTGAGCTCTCTGCTAATAATAAGGTAAGGATTAATCATTTAATTCTATTTTTTTTGAGTTGGAGTCTCACTCTTTTGCAGAGGCTGGAGTGCAGTGGCATGCTTACAGCCACCACAGCCTCAATCTGCTGGGCTCAGGTGATCCTTCCACCTCAGCCTTCCAAGTAGCTGGAACTACAGGCATATGCCACCATGCTCAGGTAATTTTTTGATTTATTGTAGAGACGAGGTCTTACCATGTTTCCCAGGCGAGTCTTGAACCCATGGACTGAGGCAATACTCTTACCTCTGCCTCCTAAAGTGCTGGGACTACAGGCCACCACGCCCACCTTAATCATTTAATTCTTGTAATAACCTTGTTAGTTTATCTCTATTCTTACTTAACATTGGGGGCACTTGGCCTTTTTTTTTTTCCTTTTACATACTGTAAAGCTGAATTAACTATAAAATACAAAATCATCAGGGTAGTGCTTTGGAAAATTAAGAAAATCTTTTTAAATAAAACATTAGGGAAAGATGGCTTTTGTGCACTGTTGGCTGTGAGTGAATCAGAGTCTCACTATAGATTAGTTTTCTATTTGCTTAGGATATGTTCATGGACAGCATTATAGAAGGTGTTTTATAGACTGAGAGTTCATTATGGCTCTAGTTTAATATGTTCACAATTTAAATTCTCCCTTTTCTTGGAGAATTTAGTGGAAATTAGTGGAAAATCTGGGATTTGGAATTCAAGAGAATCTGTTTTGAGTTTCACTAGGTGGTGACTAATCTTATCTACATGTTAGTCTTTTAGCTTCACCCAGAATCATCCTCTATCAAATGAGAAAAGATAATACTTGTGGCAGTTTCACTGGGTTGGAATGAATGAGGGTCAAATTGACAATAACACAAGTATTCTATGGTTTCAAAAAAGACTACTACAGTGACTGGTATAATTGTTTTGAAAAGTTTAGTAGCTGGAAACTATTCATAAAGTCTGACTTAAGATATAAAACATACATAAGAATTAACTGGGCTTCTTCTGAGATACAGATACCTTTCGTGTAAAATGAGAATAGTAATCATTGTACTAGGACATTATGTACCAAGTCAGCTCAAGAGATAACCCTTTAGAATTTCCTAGTTGGTTAGGTCTGGCAAAGTGCTAGTCTGCTGGCCTTAGGCAAATGGTACTGGAGGATTTTGGCATCTAGTCATGGATTCAAGTTAAGAGAACTGTCACAGCTGGACTTGGTGGCTCAGCCTGTAATCTCAGCTCTTTGGGAGACCGAGGCGGGTGGATTGCCTGAGCTTACAGATTCAGACCATCCCAGGCAACTTGGCAAGACCTCATCTCTACAATAAATCAAAAAATTAGGCAGGCTTGGTAGCACGCGCCTGTAGTTCCAGCTACTTGGAAGGCTGAGGCAGAAGTTCGCTGAAGCCCAGCAGGTCGACGCTGGGATGGCCGTGAGTGTGCCACTGCACTCCAGCCTGGGCAACAGAGTGAGACTGCAAATTAAAAAAAAAAAAAAAAGAGAGAGAACTGTCACATTGGTACATGCATTTAAACATTAGTTTTTGTTGTTGTGGCTTCAACAGTAGTTTATTCAAGAGAGTAAGCATCAGAATTTGTCCTGTATGAAGTCATTTTAATATGTCTTACTGTTTACAATTAAAGCAAAATAGAGTAATGGTGAACATTCAAGGCATTGTTGTGTACATTATACTGTGTTGTTTACAGTTACTACTCAATAAATATTTGATTTGATTTAATGTATGTATCAGCTAACTAGTTTGCATTCTAACAGGAAAGACAGATATGAGGGAATGTAATTGTGATATAGAACAGAATATAAGTGACATTATAGAGGAAAAACTAAAATATCAGATGTAATTTGAGAGATGATAAGGTAAAACTTTTGGTGACAATTTTTTTTTTCATAAGAGTGATATATCCTTAACTTTAGAACTTTTGAGGCTGGGCACGGTGACTCATACCTATAATCCCAGCACTTTGGGAGGCCCAGTGAGGATTGCCTGAACCCGCAGGTTTGAGACCTGCCTGGGCAACTTGGCAAGACCTCATCTCTACAGTAAATCAAAAAATTACCTGGGTGTGGTGGTGCGTGCCTTGTAGTTCCAGCTACTTGGAAGGCTGAGGTGGAAGGATGGCCTGAGCCCAGGAGGTAGAGGCTGCGGTGCCCATGAGCATGCCACTGCACTCCAACCTGGGTGACAGAGTGAGACTCCAACTAAAAAAAAAAAGAACTTTTGGAAGATACATCATTGAGAGAAAAATAAAAGCTAATCATAATCTCATTGGTCTTTTCTTCTCTAATTTCCTCATTTTTATTTTTACATAAAATTACATCACACTTTATATGCAGTTTATCCTGAGCCATATAGAATGCAGATTTATAAAATCTAAAACATTCAATTACAGACTAGGCATGCCTTTCTGGGTTTATCTTTAGTTTCTGGAAACTAATAAAGATCTTTTAGAAGCCTCCTGCAAGCTTAAAGGTAGATTAAGATGCCAGTGTAATGTTCCATTTGAAATTGTGATAGTTTATAAGCTGTTTGCAAATGTATATGAAAACCCCCCAAAATAGACAAGGGAATATATTAATTGGTGAATTAATAATTTCAATCTGTTCACTGTTAAGAGATCTCTGTAATGGAATAAACCACAATAAATTACTGAAATGAAATAAATAAGGCACCAATATTTGGTATTTGAAGATTGGTTGCCAGACATGTCTTTATGGTCTGACTGTTGCTTGGTAGAATGATCCAGCTACTTCTAGGAGAGCTCAATCTAGAGTCACTAGTATCCTCTGTTCTCCTTTTAGGGTAATAGCAGGTGTTTCTTGCTATGAAATACAGCTGCTATTTCAATAATGTCCAGAAAACTTGTTTTCTACCTTTCTTGATCTAGGTCTACACTCTTTGTTGCAACTGGAGAAAGGTCTTTAACTATTAGCCCCACCCTCAACTTTAATATCTTGAATTCTAGCTTATAGCTAGTTTGGGGTATTTTAAACAGGGCCACAAAATCTTTTACATAATAAGTAATGCTCAATTATCATTTGATTTAATGTGCATATATATATTAGCCATGTATCAGCAATTAACTTTTGGGATTCCCAGTGGGCTATTTTATGAATTTTAATAAATACCAATAATTAGTTTCTATTTATGTACAGGGTAAGAGATCTTACTATATAATGGTCTTAGGTATTAAAGTTAAAACATTTGGTTGGATTAGTTGGATAACATTCTAATTTTTTTCTTATACTTTACTACATCCTGTAAGAGTCAGTTGCCTAATTGTAGGAATTAGACAGATAAATGGCTACACTGACTTTGTGCTGTCCGTTTATAATCAAACTTGAATTACTGATAAATAGTAACCATAGAAATCTGATTGTGTGTTAATGTAAACTCTATTCCAACTCAGGTTTATTTATTTAGAATACATTTTAAAGATTATAGTTGGGCATTTGTACATGCTCAGTTATAACCTGAACTATGTTTACTTTAGAATTAGTCATTGGTTTTCTTAGTTGAGGTTTGACGTAAGTACTTGTTATTTGTCTTTTGATTTAAGAAGGACCTTCTATATAGTAAATTTTGTTGATTATTGGAGAAATTGGATTATTTTTTTCAAGGATAGGATAGCATATTTATGAATATTTAATGCATATTCTCTTTAAATTTTTTTTGTTTTTTTGAGTTGGGGTCTCACTCTGTTGACCAGGCTGGAGTGCAGTGGCACCCTCATAGCCACCCCAGCATCCATCTGCTGGGCTCCAGCGATCCTTTCGCTTCAGCCTCCCAAGTAGCCAGAACTACATGTGTGCGCTACCATGCCCAATTTATTTATTTGATTATTTATTTTTTAATTTTTTTATTGATGAGGTCTTGCCAAGTTGCCCGGGCTGGTCTTGAACCCGCGGACTCAGGCGATCTACTCACTTCGGCCTCCCAAAGTGCTGGGATTACAGGCTGAGCCACCGAGCCCAACTCTCTTTAAGTTGTTATAAGTAGCTATGAAGTAAAGTGAAAGGTTAGCATTGCTATTTAAGACTTTTCAAAAATGTTTGTGAGTAAATAAAATCATAGATTTGCAAGTTTAGTTTTGCTTATTACGATATACCATCATATTTTACATAGTTTACCTTATTTATTTTTCTTTGACATTAGCTGTTTCAGTTGGTATGAATTTGGTATCAGTACTACATGAAAAAAGCAGTGTACTGCAACAAGTGTGGGCTTTTTTCTGACTTGCATTCTCACTCTGTCACCCAGGCTGGAGTGCAGAGGCAAGATTATGGATTATTATAGCCTCCATTTAGTGGGGTCAGGCAATCCTTCCTCCTCAGCCTCCCAAGTAGCTGGGACTACGGGTACATGCCACCACCCCTGGCTAATTTTTTGTAAAGACAAGGTCTCACTGTGTTGTCTAGGATGATCTTGAATTCCTGGGGTTAAGAAATTCTCTCAGCCAGGCTTGGTGGCTCAGCCTGTAATCCCGCGCCTTTGGGAGGCTGAGGTGAGTGGATTGCCTGAGCCCGCGGGTTCGAGACCCGCCTGGGCAACTTGGCGAGCCCTCATCTCTACAATAAATCAAAAAATTAACCGGGCGTGGTAGCGTGCGCCTGTAGTTCCAGCTACTTGGAAGGCTGAGGCGGAAGAATCGCCGGAGCCCAGCAGGTCGAGGCTGCGGTGGCCGGGAGCGTGCCACTGCACTCCAGTCTGGGCGACAGAGTGAGACTCCAACTCAAAAAAAAAAAAAAAGAAAAGAAAGGAAATCCTCTCACTTTGACCTTCTAAAGGGCTGGGATTATAGGCATGAGCCACTGCACCCTACTGAGTATAGGCTTTTGACTTTAGGTTTGAATTTCAGACTATGTTGTTCAAGGCTGAGACCTTGGGCAAGTTACTTAATCTTTCTGTGTTTTAGTTAACCTGGAAAGTGGAAGTTATACCAATGTTTGTTCAAATTATAGCAGATTTTTTCCCCCTCGAATTACTCATTAATCCTAGAATTAATTAAGTGTGTGACCAGCACTAGGTGAGAGAGATATAGAGTTTAGCTTATAAGGGAAAGTATTGTTTTTTGAAATTTTGTTTCATATACACAAATACTTATGTATGCAGGTAGAAACCCTGCTGGAGTAGAAGATGTGTAGGTTCTATAGACTAGCAGTTCCAATTCCTTGTTCTTGTGTCCAAGGAAACATGCAGGAGGATGTTCATTGCAGCATTGTTCATAATGGCAAAAATTTGGTAATAACTTAAAAGTCCCACAGTAGAAGTTTAGACATGCAAACTGTATTTTATTAAATGTTATGCTAAAATATTTCAAACCAAAATGGTAGAAAAACAAGTTGTAGGCAAATAACAGTATGATATAATATAGTTAATATTTAGAAATAAATAAAATTAATAGCAGTGCAGTATGTAACAGTGAAAAAAATAAAAAAACCTAGAAACGTACAAAATTTTACATAATGCTGCATGTTGTTTATGAATACAAATATATGTAGTAAAAAATAAAAACTTGGACTGGTATGATATTCATTAATTTCTGGATAATGGATACTGAGAGAAGGAGAGAAGGAATGGGATTAAGTAGGAATTTTACTTGTATCGGCAATGTATTATTAAATCTTGGAAAAAGTGACCTGAAGCAAATATGGCAAAATGTTGAGATCTTGTCGGTCTGGCTCTCAGGTATACAGGTGGTCATAATTTTTTTTCTTTTCTGTATGTTTTAAATATTTGAATAATTACATATATTTCTTTAAAAACAGAATAGCCACGAATAGCCCATTGTTCTGGATTTTTTTTTTTTTTGAGTTGGAGTCTTACTCTGTCGCCCAGACTGGAGTGCAGTGGCTGCTCCCGGCCACCACAGCCTCGACCTGCTGGGCTCCGGCGATTCTTCCGCCTCAGCCTTCCAAGTAGCTGGAACTACAGGTGCGCGCTACCACGCCCGGCTCATTTTTGATTTATTGTAGAGATGAGGTCTCACCAAGTTGCCCAGGCGGGTCCCAAACCCAACCCGCGGGTTCAGGCAATCCACTCACCTCAGCCTCCCAAAGGCATGGGATTACAGGCTGAGCCACTGAGCCCGGCTCATTGTTCTGGAATTTAACAAACAATGAATTTTCTAAGAACCAAGGTTTAGCCTACTTAGATAATATCCCAGGCTTTTCATAAATATAGAACTTCAGTTCAAGCCAGATGTGATAGCTCACACATGTAATCCCAGCACTTTGGGAGGCAGAGGCTAGAGGATTGCCTGAGTCCAGGGGTTTGAGACCAACCTGGGCAACTTGGCGAGACCGCATCGCCACAATAAAAAAAATAGTTGGACGTGGTGGTGTGCACCTGTGGTTTCAGCTACTTGGAAGGCTAAGGCGGAAGGATCATCTGAGCCCAGCAGGTCTAGTCTGCGGTGACTGTGAGCATGCCACTGCATTCCAGCCTGGGCGACCGAGTGAGACTTATACTTAAAAAGAAAATTCAGTTTAGTGTAGACATAGGTTAAAATACATAAGTAAAATTATTGAGTAATATGGATTTATTATAATATCCATTCTTGTAATATGGAGCCAAAGTTTCAACCTAGACATTTTTCTTTGTAAGTATGAATATATCTCCTTCCCATGCATGTTATTTTCCCATTACTCTTCCAGAATGAGTAACTACATTTGTGATTACCCTTAGGAGGCCCTGTGTTTTCCCAAATGGATTTTTGATAAAGTTGTACTTCAGTGCATCTTAACTTGTTCTGCCCTTATTGTTTTAAAGATGTCCTCTGCTGAATGGTTATAAGTAATTGCTTGAGGATCCTGGTTAACCCATTTTAGTACTTATTTGGAGATCTGTTCTACCATGCATTGCAAAGCTGCATTCTATATCCTCAGCATGCTCTAGTCCAGCACTGCTGGATAGCACTTTCTTTGATGATGAAATATATTATATTGGCACTATATGGTGGCCACTAGCCATATGTAACTACTGGGCTTTTGAAATAAGGCTAGGCTGGTCATAGTGGCTCAAGCCTGTAATTCCAACACTTTGGGAGGCTGAGATGGGAGGATCCTTGAGGCCAGGAGTTCAAGATTAGCCTGGGTAACATAGCAAGACCCTGTATCTACAAAAAATTTACAAGCCGGACTGGGTGACTCAGCCTGTAATCCTGCGCTTTGGGAGGTTGAGGTGAGTGGATTGCCTGAGCCCGCCGGTTCGAGACCCTCCGGGGCAACTTGGCGAGACCTCATCTCTACAATAAAAATAAAAAATTAGCCAGGCGTGGTAGCGTGCACCAGTAGTTCCAGCTACTTGGAAGGCTGAGGCGGAACGAATGCCAGAGCCCATCAGGTCGAGGCTGCGGTGGCCAGGAGTGGCCACTGCACTCCAGTCTGGGTGACAGAGTGAAACTCAAACTCAAAAAAAAAAATTTACAAAAATTAGTCTGGTATGGTGGTGTATATAGGCCTAGCTACTTGGGAGCTGAGGTGAGAGGCTCGCTTGAGCCCAGGGTTTCTGGGTTAAAATGAGCTATGAGCACACCACTGCACTCTAGTCTGAATGACAGGGTAAGACCCTGTCACTCTAAAAAAAAGAAAAAGAGAAAGAAAGAAGAAAAAAGAAGAGAAATGTGGCTATTATGACCTAGGAACTAAATCATGAATTTTATTTAATTTTGGTAAAATTAAATTTAAATAGCCACATGTGGCTGCTGGATCCCATATTCAACAGTGCAACTCTAGTTTATTGAAAAGAATGTAGCCGGGCTTGGTGGCTCAGCCTGTAATCCCACGCCTTTGGGAAGCTGAGGTGAGTGGATTGCCTGAGCCTGCGGGTTCGAGACCCGCCTGGGCAGCGAGACCTCATCTCTACAATAGATCAAAAAATCAGCCGGGCGTGGTAGTGCATGCCTGTAATTCCGGCTACTTGGAAGGCTGAGGCGGAAAGATCACCGGAGCCCAGCAGGTCGAGGCTGCAGTGGCCGGGAGCGTGCCACTGCACTCCAGTCTGGGCGACAGAGTGAGACTCCAACTCAAAAAAAAAAAAGAGTGCTAGGTTTGATTGCTAGCACATTACTGAATTTCCTGAGCCTGTTTGTAAAAGGAGACTAGTAATTCTTGTCCAAACCAACCCTGGGGATTCTAGGGAAAAGTTAAAGAATAGATGAAAGGCCAGGCATGGCAACTCAAGCCTATAATCCCAGCATTTTAGGAGGCCAAGGTGGAAGGATTGCCTGAGCCCACAGGCAACATGGTGAGACCTCGTCACTACAATAAAAAAAAAAAAAAATTAGCCAGGTGTGTAGTGCTTGCCTGTAGTTCCAGCTACTTGGAAAGCTGAGGTGGAAGGATCACTGGTACACAGCAGGTCCAGGCTGCAGTGGCCGGGAGTGTGCCACTGCACTCCAGACTGGGTGACAGAGTGAGACTCCAACTCAAAAAAAAAAAAAAAAAAAAAAAGATGAAAGCCTGTTGAAAAAGGACCAATCATGTGGGATATAATATATTAAAAGCTGTAGGCCATTGCTTTATTGAACTCTTGGGTGTCCACGTGGCTCTTTGAGCTATGGTCGCCATGTTTCCTAGCTTTGGCCCTTCCCCTACCTTGAGAAGGTGAATCTTCTCTTTCTCTCCCATTTACTTTCTAAATAAACTATATTTTCCAACCCTGAAAATAAATAAATGAAAGCTGTAAAGCTGTGTTATGTACTTGATTCTGCAATTCCACTTCTAGGATTTTATTCTAAGGAAATAAAAATTTTAATACATCTTTGATTATCTGTAAAGATAGTTATCAAAGCCTATTTATAATTGTATTAGTTTACTAGGGCTACCAGAACAAAAAACTGCAAACTGGGTGAATTAAACAACAGTAACTTATTGTCTCACAATTCTGGAGGCTCAAAATCCAAGATTAAGGTGTCTGCAGAGTGGTTCCTTCTGAGGACCTCAAGAGAATTTCCAGACTTTCGCCTAGTTTCTGCTGGTATTTTTGGTGGTATTTGGCTTGTAGAAGCATTGCCCCTTTCTCTGTCTTTATCTTCACATGATATTCTCCTTGTGTGCTGTGCCCATCCCCAGATTTCACCTTTTTGTAAGGATTCCAGTCATGTTGGATTAGGGCCCGCCCTAATGATCTCATCTTAGTTAGTTACATCTGCAGTGACCCTATTTCCAAATAAGGTCACATTCTCAGGTACTGGATGTGAGGTTTTCAGCATATGAATTTTAGGGAGACACAATTTAACCTATCACAGTAAGATTTGATAATTGAAATCAAGATGATTGTGCTGCATTAGTACATAATAAATACGACTTATGCAGCTATTAAAATTGTTATAAATCAATATTAACATGGAAGGAGCATCATACAATATTTTTACAGGAAAAACAGATTGTAAAACAGCTAGGGTACCCAGGTTCCTGACTAGGTAGATAAAGTGAAAATGATATACATTGATTGAAAAAAAGACTGAAAATATAAACAGTAATGTTAAAATTGATGACTTTAAGTGGTGTGGTGGGACTATAGAAAATGTTTTTTCACTTTTTTTTGGTTTTCTGCATTATATACA
The DNA here is from genome assembly GCA_027257055.1 of Cephalopachus bancanus. Taxonomy (NCBI): domain Eukaryota; kingdom Metazoa; phylum Chordata; class Mammalia; order Primates; family Tarsiidae; genus Cephalopachus; species Cephalopachus bancanus. Next base: position 325,244 of record JAPVLO010000898.1, on the reverse strand, counting down.
ATTATTTTGTAATATTAAAAACTCACAATACATTTCTAGGAGTAGAATTGCTAGGTCAAAAGTAAATAATGTACACTTTTTAATGTAATACACATTTCTTCCCAAGATATTAAATGACCTTGTTTTTCTTTTATTTTCGTTCAAAAAACTTTGTCTAATGCTTTCATAGGGATTCTTATTTTTCTTATTTTACAGATGTAACTAACCTTACAATCCTCTATTTTTAGTTTTCTGTGTTTCATGATTTTAAGCAAGTCTTTTAGAGGCAACAGATTGTTGGATTTTATTTTCTTTCCTTTTCTTTTTTTTGAGTTGGAGTCTCACTCCGTTGCCCAGGCGGGAGTGCAGTGGCACACTCACGGCCACTGCAGCCTTGACCTGCTAAGCTCCAGCCATCCTTCTGCCTCAGCCTTCCAAGTAACTGGAACTACATGTGCGTGCTACCATGCCCAGCTAATTTAAGAAAAAATTTTATTTATTGTAGAGAGGAGGTCTTGCCAAGTTTCCTGGGCTTGTCTCGAACCTGCAGGCTCAGGCAGTCCACTCACCTCAGCCTCCCAAAGTGCTGGGATTACAGGATGAGCCACCGAGCCCGACTGGATTCTATTTTCTAAAAAAATTCAGTTAATTACTTTTGGTATTACTCTGTCACAGTGATTTAGAAGCTGTTTTAGTAATATAGTAATTCAGATGTGTGACCTTGGGGAAGTTACTTAATCTGGTGCCTCATGTTTCCCATCTGTAAAGTGAAAGTAATGTTAGTACCTACCTCATAAACTAATCATAAGGTGTAAATGACAAAATACATACAAAATACACATAAAGCACTTCTATTGGTACCTTGCCAATAGAAGTATTCAATAAATATATACTAATTATTATTTATCCTGTAGGAAAATTTAGCTCTTTTATATATGTATGTATAACCAAGCATCCATAAAACATAAATGGAATATTATACATACTTTTCTTGATTTTTTTTCACTTGACATAACTTTGGACATTATTTATTTTTAGTCAGGATCTAACATGGCTCATCACAGCCTTTACCTTCTGGGCTCAGGTCATCCTTCCTCCTGAGTGGCTAGCACTACAAGTGTGTGCCACAACGCCCAGCTGATTTTTTACTTTTTTGTAGAGATGAAGTCTTGCTGTATTGCCTAGACTGACCTTAAACCCATGAGTTCAAGCAGTCCACCTGTCTTGGTTTCCCAAAGTGCTGAAAGTATAGTTGTGAGCTACTATGTCTGGGTTGGACATCTTTTGATATCAGTAAAGATAGATCTGGTCCACTCTCACCACTCCTATTTGGCATATTACTAGAAGTCCTGGCCAGAGCAATCAGGCTAGAGAAAGAAATAAGTGCTTTCCAAACAGGAAAAAAGGAAGTTAAACAATTTCTCTTTGCAGATAATATAATTCTATACCTAGAAAACCCGAAAAATTCTACCAGAAAACTCTTAGCACTGACAAGTGACTTCAACAAAATCTTGGGATACAGAACTAACACTAAAAAATCAGCTGCATTTTTATACACCAACAACAGGCAGACTGAGAACCAAATAAAAAACATAGTCCTATTCCCAGTGGCCACACACACACAAAATACCTTGGAATCCATCTAACCAAAGAGGTAAAAAATCTCTACAAGAACTCCAAAATGCTGCTGAAAGAAACTGGATGGAAAAATATCCCATGCTCATGGACTGGAAGAAGGCAATATTGTTAAGATATCCTCGACCAGGCGTGGTGACTCAAACCTGTAATTCCAGCACTTTGGTAGGCCAAGGCAAGAGGATTGCCTGAGCCTAGAGGTTTGAGACCAGCCTGGGCAACTTGGCAAGACCTCATCTCTACAATAAATAAAAAAATTAACTGGGCATGGTAGTACATGTCTGCAGTTCCAGCTACTTGGAAGGCTGAGTCAGAAGGATCGCCCAAGCCCAGCAAGTTGAGGCTGAGGTGACTGTGAGTGTTCCACTGCACACCAGTCTGGGTGACAGAGTGAGACTCCAACTCAAAAAAAAAAAAAAAAAAAAATACATAAAAGGTGGGGCACTGTGGCTCATGCCTATAATCCCAGCACTTTGGGAGGCTGAGGTGAGAAGACTGCCTGAGCCCATGGGTTCGAGACCAGCCCGGGCAAGTTGGCAAGACCTCATCTCTACAATAAATAAAAAAATTTGCTTGGTATGGTGGCACATCCCTGTAGTTCCAGCTGTAGTTGGAAGGATCGCCTGAGCCCAGTAGGTAGAGGCTGCGGTAACCATGAGCATGCCACTGCACTCCAGCCTGAGTGACAGAGTGAGACTCCAACTCAAAAAAAAAAAAAAAAAAAGATATCTTTACTACCCAAAGCAGTCTACAGATTCAACACAGTCCTTATCAAAGTACCAGCATTATTTTTCACAGACCTAGAAAAGACAGTACTTAAATTCATATGGAAGCAAAAAAAAAAAAAAAAAGAATAGCCAAAGCAGTCTTAAGCAAAAAGAGCAAAGCCAGAGCCATCTTCAAACTTTACGAGACTACAGTAACCAAAACATTGTGGTACTGCTACAAAAAGTAGACACATAGACCAATGGAATAGACCCAGAAATAAAACCGCTGACCTATAACCAACTTATCTTTGACAAGGCCACAAAAGCAAACATTGAGGAAAGGACACCCTATTCAACAGATGGTGGGAAAACTTGCTAACCATATGTGGAAGAATGAAGCTGGAACCCTATTTATCACCATATATAAAAATTAAAATGGATTAAAGACTTAAACTTAAGACCCCAAACTAAGGCTGGACTCGGTGGCTCAGCCTGTAATTCCAGCACCAGGGCGAGTAGATTGCCTGAGCCCGCGGGTTTGAGACCAGCCCCGGCAACTTTGCAAGACCCCGTCTCTACAATAAATCAAAAATTAGTCCGGTGTGGTAGCAGGTACCTATAGCTCTGGCGACTTGGAAGGCTGAGGCGGATTGGATCACCAGAGCCTAGCAAGTCGATGCTGGGGTGGCTGTGAGTGTGCTACTGTACTCCAGCCTGGGCAATGGAATGAGACTCTGACTCAAAAAAAAAAAATGTAGCTATGATTAATACCCTTATGTTTAGAATTTCTCCCTATAGTACATTTTTTAAAGTATTCTTGCTTTTTTTTTTTTTTTTTTTTGAGTTGGATTCTCACTCTGTCTGAAAGGATAGGAACTGAAAGGGTATTTTTACATTCCTTCATACCTATAAATGTTCTCTACTTTTAGAATTTTGTCAGTTTTTTTTTTTTTTTTTGAGTTGGAGTCTCACTCTGTCACCCAGACTGGAGTGCAGTGGCCGCTGCCAGCCACTGCAGCCTTGACCTGCTGGGCTCCAGCGATCCTTCCGCCTCAGCCTTCCAAGTAGATGGAACTACAGGCACGTGCTACCATACCCGGCAAGTTTTTTGATTTATTGTAGAGATGAGGTCTCACCAAGTTGCCCAGGCGGGTGTCAAACCCACGGGCTCAGGCAGTCCACTCACCTCAGCCTCCCAAGGCGCGGGATTACAGGCTGATCCACTGAGCCCGACTAGATTTTTTTTCTATTTTTTTTTTTTTTTTTAATTTATTGTAGAGACGAGGTCTCGCCAAGTTGCCCAGGAGTGTCTCGAACCGGCGGGCTCAGGCAATCCACTCACCTCAGCCTCCCAAAGGCATGGGATTATAGGCTGAGCCACCGAGCCTGGCTTTCTATTTTAAGTTTTTTTCTGTATAGCCTCCATGGAAACACTTATTGAGCATTTTTAGCAACACAACCATTCCTTTTTTGCAATCACTAGTGTTTCTCCAAGTTGGGTTTTAGGTTTGGAGCTTACGTTAGTTATTCTTTTTTTATGAGTATATTCTCCTAGGTTCTTCGTACCTTACTCTTCTTATGTTGTTTCTTTGACTTGAACATTTCTGTACTATCCTTCTAGGTAACATTTTACTATGCTTGAGAAGGTCTGAGAGAGACACACTTAGTGGATTATTCAGGTTATATACACTCTTTATTCTAAGCCAGGGCTCTGTCCTGATCCTTTATCTGCCTCCCTTCAATGAGCAAAGTAGAGAGCTGAGGAAATCTTAGTACTTACTTTTTGTCTTTCTCCTTTATTTTTATTTTTTTATTTTTTGAGTTGAAGTCTCACTCTGTCGCCCAGAATGGAGTGCAGTGTCCGCTCCTGGCCACCGCAGCCTCACCTGCTGGGTGCCGGCGATCCTTCCGCCTCAGCCTTCCAAGTAGCTGGAACTATAGGTGTGCACTACCACGCCCGGCAAATGTTTGATTTATTGTAGAGATGAGGTCTTGCCAAGTTGCCCAGGTGGGTCTCAAACCCGCGGGCTCAGGCAATCCACTCACCTCAGCCTCCCAAAGGCGCGGGATTACAGGCTGAGCTACTGAGCCCGGCTTGTCTTTCTCCTTTAATCCCTAGAGCAGAGCTACGTCTAATTGGCCACTCACACTGCTCATATCTCTAGGGCCACGGGCATTATTAATGCCATATATAACAGGTGCAGAGAAGAGAGAATTATCACTTTCAGGACTCATAATGATAATTCCTTCAGTCTGTCTATTTAGACTCAGAGAAGCATCACCAGTTTTCAAATTGCAGGGGTGGATTAAATCTATGAAAATAAGAAATGAAAGGAGCCGAGGAGCTCAGTTACAGTTTAAGAAGTTGAGTTTAAGATGGGTCTCTAGGCAAACAATTCAGGACTGAGTAGAGGATGTTAGGTTCTTTGTTGGCTTTGATTGCTTTGGATGTTGACTACCTTAACTCTTCATATGAAAGCTGAGGGAAAAAAATTATATATATATATTTTTTTTTTCCATCAAAAAAAGTAGAATTCTGACAGCCTTTGGTCCCTAAAGAACCTGAGTTCTTCCACCATCAGTTTCATCACCTTAAGTTGTCCCAGAGAAATGGCTATTGGTTCTTTTGTTTTAGGGGGCCAATTAGATGTGGCCTTGACTCTTAACAGGTATTCCAGGACTGGGCACAGATTCTTAAAAATATAGAAATAAAAAGCCTGACACAAAGCTATATTATAGATGTAGCACTGATATCTAAACTCAATTTATTATTGTTAGATTACATCAGTTTATACAGGCGGTACATGGATTTTTTTTTTTTTTTTTTTGAGTTGGAGTCTCACTGTGTCCTCCAGGCTGGAGTGCAGTGGCATGCTTATGGCCACCGCAGCCTCGACCCTCTGGGCTCAGGTGATCCTTCGCCTCAGGCTTCCAGGGAGCTCTAACTACAGGCACGTGCTGGCTAGTTTTTTTATGTATTGTAGAGATGAGGTCTCACCAAGTTGCCCAGGCTAGTCTTGAACCCCTGGGCTGCTTGACTCAGGAGATCCTTCTCCCCAGCCTTCCAGGTAGCTGGAACTACAGATGTGGGCCGCTACACCTGGCTAATTTTTTTGATTTATTGTAGAGGCAAGGTCTCATCATATTGCCCAGGTTGGTCTCAAACTTGTGGGGTCAGGCAGTTCTCTTGCCTCTGCCCTCCAAAGTGCTGGGATTACAGGCGTGAGCTACGTGCCTGGCCTTTTTGCCATTTTAAATAATACTATTAATCATCATAATAGCTAACATTTATTGACTATCTGTTATATACTAGAATGTGTTCTAAGTATTTATATCTATTACTCACTTAATCCTCACATACCTATTATCTGTATTTAAAGGAAATGAGAGAACCAGGTGTGGTGGTGTGTGCCTGTAGTTTCAGCAACTTGGAAGGCTGAGGCAGAAGGATCTCCTGTGTCCAGCAGGTTGAGGCTTCTGTGTCAATGAGCGTGCCACTGCTCTTCAGCCTGGATGACAGAGTGAGACTCTGACTCAAAAAGAAACAAAAACAAACAAACAAAATAACAAATAAATAAAAGAAATGAGATGACACCTAGATAGATTAAGTAATTAGCTTGTCCAAAATTACACACTGAACTCATACTCTAGGATCAACCACACTGACCACTAAGTTATATGTCTTCTCCGTTTCTACTTTGTTTTTTTTTCTGCCAGACATTCTCATTTCTCCTTTTACATTTTAACTAAATTTATATGTACATATATTAAAGTGTTCATTAGTAAGTACTGTAAGTTTTATTAGGACAAACAGCAGTCCCATCTCCTTCTTCTTAGAAGTTTCTTTCTTTTTTTTTTTTTTTTGAGTTGGAATCTTACTCTGTCACCCAGACTGGAGTGCATCAGCATGCTCACTGCCACCGCAGCCTCGACCTGCTGGGCTCAGGTGATCCTTTCACTTCCACCTTCCAAGTAGCTGAATGTGTTACCACACCTGGCTAATTTTTTTTTTTTTGAGTTGGAGTCTCACTCTGTCGCCCAGACTGGAGTGCAGTGGCCGCGTCCGGCCACTGCAGCCTCGACCTGCTGGGCTCCAGCAATCCTTCTGCCTCAGCCTTCCAAGTAGCTGGAACTACAGACGTGTGCTACCACGCCCGGCAAATTTTTGATTTATTGTAGAGATGAGGTCTCGCCTGCCCAGACGAGTCTCGAACCCGCGGGCTCAGGCAATCCACTCACCTCAGCCTCCCAAAGGCGTGGGATTACAGGCTGAGCCACCGAGCCCGGCTTTTTTTTTTTTTTTTGAGTTGGAGTCTCACTCTGTCACCCAGACTGGAGTGCAGTGGCTGCTCCTGGCCACTGCAGCCTCGACCTGCTGGGCTCCGGTGATCCTTCCGCCTCAGCCTTCCAAGTAGCTGGAACTACAGGCGTGCGCTACCACGCCCAGCTAATTTTTGATTTATTGTAGAGATGAGGTCTCGCCAAGTTGCCCAGGTGGGTCTCGAACCCACAGACTTCAGGCAATCCACTCATCTCGGCCTCCCAAAATGCTGGGATTACAGGCTGAGCCACCAAGCCTGGCCTAATTATTTATTTATTGTAGAGATGAGGTCTCACCTGGTTGCCTATGCTGGTCTTGAACCCATGAACTCAGGCAGTCCTCTCACCTTCGACTCCCAAAGTACAGAAGTTTCTTTAAAGGGACTTATTTGGTTCTTGCTAGGGTGAGCAAGGTATTAGAGGAGAAGCAATGTGTAGTTGTCTCCCTTTCATCTCTTTTCTAATTGGTTGGTTTGCTATACCTTATCCAGGGTATAGGCAACCAACATTCAGTGCATCTCCAGTTCTACAGGGAGATACCAGCCATAGATCATAGTGTTTGCTCAGCTCTCCCAATCTTTGGCTTCCTTGTCATGAATGTCATCACCTTTCCTTAAATTCATCTCATTTCTAGTTCCCACTACTTAGGTACAGGCTATCATCCTCTCTCATCTGAAATTCTGCAGCAGTAGTCACTGTCTTCTTTTTCTCTTCTTCTTTTTTTAATACAGTGGTGCAATCGTAGCTCACTGTGACCTGGAATTCCTGGGCTCAAGCAATCCTCCTGCCTCAGCTTCCTGAGTAACTAGGACTACAGGTGTGTGCCTGGTTAATTTTTAAAACTTTTTATAGAGACAAAGTCTTAGTGTGTTGCCCAGGCTGTTCTTGAACTCCTAGCCTCAAGCAATCCTCCTACCTCAGCTTCCCAAAAGTGCTGGAATTGCAGGTGTAAAGTACCACACCTGGCCTGCAACAGGCTTCTTCTTTGTCAGCTTGTCTCCCTCTAGTTTGTTCTTTACACTGCAGCCAGAATCACTTTTCGTTTCTTTTGGCTGATTCATCTTTATTATTATCATTATTATCATTATTATTATTATTATTAGAGTCTCACTCTGTTGCCCAGGCTGGAGTGCAGTGGCACACTCACGGCCACTCCAGTGTCAACCTGCTGGGCTCGTGGGTGATCCTTCTGCCTCAGCCTTCCAAGTAGCCGGAGCTATAGGCGCGCACTACCACGCCAGCTCTTTTTTTTTTTTGAGTTGGAGTCTCACTCTGTCGCCCCGATTGGAGTGCAGTGGCACGCTCCCGGCCACCGCAGCCTCGACCTGCTGGGCTCCGGCAATCCTTCCGCCTCAGCCTTCCGAGTAACTGGACCTACAGGCACGCTGCTACACCCGGCTAATTTTTGATTTATTGTAGAGATGAGGTCTCGCCAAGTTGCCCAGGTGGGTCTCGAACCCGTGGGCTCAGGCAATCCACTCACCTCAGCCTCCCAAAGCGCGGGATTACAGGCTGAGCCACCGAACCTGGCTAATTTTTGATTTATTGTAGAGATGAGGTCTTACCAAGTTGCCCAGACAGGTCTCGAACCCACGGACTCAGGCAATCCATGCACCTCAGCCTGGCTATTTTTTTAATTTTTATTTTTCGCCTCGCCTTTTTATTTTAGTTTATGGATCGTGGAAAAGAGATGTTTCTTTTTTTCCAAAAATTGCACCATGATAAAGCAAAGCTCTAGTTGATGCCGGTATGTTGTGTAGGCGTTAGTAGTACTGCCCTCACTAGATGCTCATTGGACAGTAGCCCAACCCTAAGAAAAGGATGGTCTTTATTTTTTATTTTTATTGTAGAGCCAAGGTCTCACCAAGTTGCCCAGGCTGGTCTTGAACCCCTGGGTTCAGGCAATCCTTTTGCCTCAACCTCCCAAGGTACTGGGATCACACCACCAGGCCCAGCAGAATCACTTCTAAAATGTAAATCTGATTTTGTCACTACAATGTAATCTGATCTAAAATGTAAATCTGATCTTGTCCTAGGGGTGCTTAAAATCCCTTAGGATAAAGGCTTCCTCTCTAAATTCCTTAGTCTGGTTTGCAAGCCCCTTCGTGGCTGTCGTGGGTTTCTCCTCAACTCTTGCCATTTTCTATTCCCAATCTTTAAGTTTCAACCATAATTTTGAACTGCCAGTAATTCCTTGAATGCACTACTTTAACTATCACCTCTGAGAATACATGCAGAAATAAATATATAATGATAACTGTCAAACATATAGTCCATCGCCATGAAAACCAACCAAGCCACATAACTAGGTCTCCTAGGAAGAGCAGGAATCAGGTCAACAGAGAGAGTAGAGAGAACTGAATTTGGGAACGAAAGGCTCTTCAGAATCAAATGCAGTTCTAATAAACAGACTATCTTGTTACCTCTTAAACTTTAGGAGTTATATCAATGTGGGGCTGAGTCATTCTAAGTGGTCTGCTTTTCTTCTTGATTTTTTTTCTTCTGTTTTTGCTTACATGCCTATCTCAAGACTTGTCCATGTGATTCACATTTTTCTCCCTTAAGTGGTGTTAAAAGAAAAACTTCAGCAAATTAATTTTTTTTTTTTCTGAGTAGGAGTCTCACTCTGTCTCCCAGGCTGGAGGACAGTGGCAGGTTCTCAGCCACTGCAGACTCGACCTTGGGCTCAGGTGATCCTTCTGCCTCAGCCTTCCAAGTAGCTGGAACTTTAGGCACATGCCACCATGCCTGGCTAGTTTTTTGATTTATTGTAGAGATGAGGTCTTACCAAGTTGCCCAGGCTGGTCTCTGAACCCATGGCCTCAGGCAATCCTCTCACCTTCGGCCTCCCAAAGTGCTGGGATTATAGGCGTGAGCCATTGCGCCTGGCTGACAAATTAAATTTAACAAAACTGATTTAGCAAAGAACTGTTCGCAGTCATGTGGTAAAAGAAGTGGTCTCTCTCTGGAAAATTGAAGTGAGGTACAGACACAGCTGAATTGGTTACAGCTGCATGTTTGCCTCATATGGACATGATTTGAACAGTTAGTTGCTTTTGATTGACTGAAACTTGTTGATTGGCACAAGAGTAGGCTATCGTGTGTTTACACATCCAGTTAGGTTACAGTTCACTGAGTTTAAAGAAACCTTTAGGCCTGTCCTGTGGCTCAGCCTATAATCCCAGCACTTTGGGAAGGCCAAGGCGAAAGGATTGCCTGAGCCCAGGGTTCTGAGAACAGCTTGGGCAACATGGTGCGATCTTGTCTCTACAATAATCACAAAAATTAGCCGGGTATGGTGGCATGCGTCTGTAGTTCCAGCTACTTGGAAGGCTGAGGTGGAAGGATCACCTAAGCCCCACAGGTCAAGGCTGCGGTGGCTGTGAGCTTGCCACTGTACTCTAGCCTGGGCGACAGAGTGGGACGCCAACTCAAAAAAAAAAAAAAAAGAAAGAAAAAGAAAAAAATAAGAAACCTTTAGGCTGAACTTAAAGTTTAGAAGGAGGCAGCTTTAGGCTAAACTTAATTTAACAGTAGTTGCTGTTTTAATTTTTTTTTTTGGTCGAGATAGGGGTCTGACTGTGTTACTTAAGTCCGGTCTCAAACTCCTGGCCTCAAGTGATCCTATATCACCTTGATCTCTCAAAGATCTGAGATTACAGGCATGAGCCATGGCACCCAACCCTTATATTTGAATATTGCTTCTGTTCCATTTGTTCCTGTGTCATCCTTCTTTCTTTTTGGATCAGATTATCACTCTTTCACCCTAGCTGGAGTATGGCGACACACTCATGGCCACCGCAGCCTCAACCTGCTGGGCTCAGGCTATCCTTCTGCCCCAGCCTTCCAAGTTGCTGGAACCACAGGCGTGTGCCATCACACCTGGCTAATTTTTTGATTTATTGTAGAGATGAGGTCTTGCCTAGTTGTCCAGGCTGTTCTCAAACCCCTTGGCTCAGGCAATCCTCTTGCCTCCACCTCCCAAAGTGGATTATAGGCATGAGCCACGGTGCCCAGACCTAGATCATCTTTAGGAACTTCAGTGTTAGCGCTTTACTACTTTCATCTCCTTTCTCCTCCTCTTTTAAAATTCTTTTGATCTCTTTATTTTTTTTTCTTTTCATTCTTAGGGAGTTTCTTAAATTTTTCCTTTAAATCATCACTTCAGTTTTCTTCAAAGTTGACTCTCCTATTATTGCTTCTAGTACAGTTTTATAATTCTCATGTTTAACTTTATATTCTTTTTTTTTTTTTTTTTGAGTTGGAGTCTCACTCTGTCACCCATACTGGAGTGCAGTGGCCGCTCCCAGCCACCGCAGCCTCGACCTGCTGGGCTCCGGTAATTTTTCCCCCTCAGCCTTCCAAGTAGCTGGAACTACAGGCGCTCGCTGCCACACCCGGCTAATTTTTAATTTATTGTAGAGATGAGGTCTCGCCAAGTTGCCCAGGTGGGTCTCGAACCCACAGGCTCAGGCAGTCCACTCACCTCGGCCTCCCAAAGTGCGGGATTACAGGCTGAGCCACCGAGCCTGGCTACAATTTATTTTTTATTTTTTTGAGTCAGAGTCTCAAATCTGGAGCCCAGGCTGGAGTACAGTGCATGTTTTTCACGGCCACTGCAGCCTCGACCTGCTGGGGTCAGGTGATCCTTTTGCCTCAGCCTTCCCAAGAAGCTGGAACTATAGGCACATGCCACCATGCCTCGCTAATTTTTTGTTTTAGTGTAGAGATGAGGTCTCGCCAATTCGCCCAGGGCTGGGCTCAGGAAATTCTCTCACTTTGGCCTCCCAAAGTGCTAGAATTATAGGTGTGAGCCACTGCACCCAGCCTCTTCTCTACAATTAGCTGGGCGTGGTAGCCCGCATCTATAGTTCCAGCTACTTGGGAGGCTCAAAAAAAAAAAAGAAAAATATAAGATATAAAATTTTGATTTTTTTGTCACACATAAGTTTCTTAATATCCAAAATTCTGTTATAAGCCAAATGCCAAATATCATTACAGTAAAATATTGGTTCCAACGCTATACTATTTAATATGAAGGAATTAGTTTTTCACTATTTTGTATTTTTTTTTTTTTAGTTGGAGTCTCACTCTGTCGCCCAGAGTGGAGTGCAGTGGCCGCCCCCGGGCCACCGCAGCCTTGACCTGCTGGGCTCTGGCGACCCTTCTGCCTCAGCCTTCCAAGTAGCGGGAATACAGGCTGCACTACCACCCAGGCTAATTTTTTGATTTATTGTAGAGATGGGGTCTCGCCTGCCCAACGTGTCTCAAACCCCACGGGCTCAGGCAATCCACTCACCTCAGCCTCCCAAAGCGCGGGATTACAGGCTGAGCCACCAAGCCCGGCTTCATTATTTTGTAAAAAAGTGTGGTTGAATTGGTTGTAGGTGATCCATGGGATGTCTCTGAGTGCAAGGGTTAATCTTGTCCCTGATTTTAGTCCTTTTCCTTCCATGAAATGGGTGCTTATATAGTCTTGGATATCCATTTTCATTATTTTCAGAGGGCCATTCTGCCCCTGAAAAACACATTTTGAGTCAGTTTGAACATTCTGTTATTATTTTGTTTTGTTTTGTTTTTTGGGTTGGAGTCTCACTCTGTTGCCCAGACTGGAGTGCAGTGGCCCACCCATGGCCACCGCAGCCTTGATCTCCTGGGCTCAGGCGATTCTTCTACCTCAGCCTTCCAAGTAGCGGAATTACAGGCACGAACCACCATGCCCAGCTAACTTTTTGATTTATTGTATAGATGAGGTCTCACCAAGTTGCCCAGGCTGGTCTCAAACCAGTGGGCTCACGGAGTCCTCTCACCTTGGCCTCCCAAAGTACCTGGGATTATAGGCGTGAACCACCACACCTGGCCTTCTGTTTTTATTTTTTAATTTATTTTTATTTAAAAATTTTTTTTAATTTTAAAGATGTGGGCACAATTCAGGGTTGGGTGTACAAATGTTCATTATGCAGGTACCCTTGTTGATGAGGTGTGCTCCCCACCCCCAACATTCTGTTTTTAAAAGCTAGATTCAGCCGGGTTTAGTGGCTCAGCCTGTAATCCCGCGCCTTTGGGAGGCTGAGGTGAGTGGATTTCCTGAGCCCGCGGGTTTGAGACCCGCCTGGGCAGCGAGACCTCATCTCTACAAAAAAATCATCCGGCCGTGGTAGCGCATGCCTGTAATTCCGGCTACTTGGAAGGCTGAGGCGGAAGGATCGCTGGAGCCCAGCAGGTCGAGGCTTCGGTGGGTGGCCGGGAGCGGCCATTGCACTCCAGTCTCGGCGACAGAGTGAGACTCCAACTAAAAAAAAAAAAAAAAGAAAAAAAAAAGCTGGATTCATCTGCACAGTATGTCAGGAGTTCCAAAAAAACTTTTGACATTTTGTACCCTTCACTAATTTCAGTTACTAGTTCTGCGTCCTTGGTTATTTCAGTAAGAATTTAGTTAGAACCAAGCAGGAGACAGAGTTGTATTCTCAAACAGTGTATGGCCTCAAGAAGTGCGTCAAAAGACAAAAGTTCAACATATTTAGTTTAAAGATCTTTTTCCTTTTTTCCTTTTCTTTTCTCTCTCTGTTGCCCAGGCTGGGGTGCAGTGGCAGGATCATAGGTCACTGCAGCCTCAAATTCCTGAGTTCAAGCAATCCTCTTTCCTCATTGGGATTACAGGCACATGCTTCCATGCCCTCAAGATCTTAGTTGGTATTTATTTTCCATTCTAGAATTAGGCAACACCTCATTCTATAAAATGAGAGTTCTGATGAGCTAAGCACAGGAGGTTGACTGAGAGACAGAAAGGGGCTGAGGAAAGCAAAAACAGAGAACAAAAAACAGATTTGTTGTTTCAAAGTTGCTTTCCTCATAAAGGTTAAAGCAGAGGGGATTTCCTTATCAGGCTGGCTAAAACTGACCTGTTTGGGGATTTGGCTATTGTCTATCTCCTTATATCTTGGAAGGTCAGATAAACAACTTAATTTCGGCTTGGTGATGTAAAAATTCAGCCTGAGTAACTCTATCTTGGTTTGGTTTGTTGGGCTTAGTGCAGGAGCTCAGTCCAAACCAATGGTCTTATAAATTTTAACAATTGTCTTTCACAGTGACAATTCTTCACTTTTTTTTTTTTTAGATTAGAAAATATAGTTTATTTAGAAAGTAAATTTGAGAGAGAAAGAGGAGATTCATCTGCCCAGGGTATGGGAGGGAGCCAAAGTTATGGCCTGGCCATAACTCAAAGAGCACATGGCCACACCATAGCATAGCACAGCAATGAGCTTTTTTGTTGTTGTTGTTATTGAGTTGGAGTCTCACTGTTACCCCGCTGAAGTGCAGTGGCAGGCTCATGGCAACTGCAGCCTCAAGCTGCTGGGCTCAGGTGATCCTTCCCCCTCAACCTTCCAAGTAGCTGGACCTACAGACATGCGCCACCATGTCTGGCTAATTTTTTGATTTATTGTAGAGAAGAGGTCTTGCCAAATTGTCCAGGCTGGTCTCGAATCCCTGGGCTCAGGCAGTCCTGTCGCCTCTGCCTCCCAAAGTGCTGAGATTCCAGGTGTGAGCCACTACACCCAGCAATCGTTCACTTTTATCTGAGGTAAATCATCTTTTTCTAGGGACAAAATTTATTTTCTTTCATATAAATGATTAACTTAAGACATACTTTTAAAAAAGATCTAAATATGTGATACAAGGAGAATGATTTAATGTATACTGTAGTACTTAAATAATGAGATTTTTGTGGAACCATTAGCAACTAAAGTTGCAAAGACTATGAGTAAAAATGAAAAAAATACTTGCCATATCCTTAAAAGGAGAGTGATTTTTTTTTTCACTATATGGTTTTTTTTAAAAGACTGAATATTTAACTTTGATAGAGTTGTTCTTTTTCTTCCCCCTCCTTTATGAACCTCTTGCTAGCCAGTGAGAATAGGTGAGTCAGCCCCTGTGGTCAGTTGACTGACTTATGTCACAGTCCATCTTTATGTCCAAATTTTGATAAATATAAAAGTACAGCATAACAGAATGTGTAAATTAATAATTGTAACTATGCTAATATGTAAAACTTTTAATACACACACATTGCCAGAAACTTTTAGATAAAAAGAAATGGTGGTTATTGTATTTGAGGGGTGATATACCTCTTTAATATTAGAATCTCAAGCAGAATGGTTACAAATAAGGGAACTAGTGCTACAAGACTTTGGAAATTGTTTCATGAGTAGAATAGACTAGAACAAGGCAGGTTATCCATTCCACATGCAAGGGGAACCAGGTCACTGGTTGCAGAGTCAGTGTGAATAGGATTATGTTCTATAATCCCAAGGGTGCCAGTTGTAGCTTTGGTTCTACAGCAAGGTCACAGAGACTTAGTAACTAAAGTTACAATTTTTTTGATGGTTAGATATGGTTCTTATATATTCTTTTGTTTCTGCCTTTACTTGTGAGGAACCTTAGGGGTTCTCTGGGAGTTTTCTCTTTAGTCCTGACTCCCAAGGTGAGTGACTGGAGTCTTCTTCTTTTTTTGAGTCAGAGTGTCTCACTGTTGCCCATGCTGGAGTGCAGTGGTACACTCACTGTCACTGCAGCCTCGATCTGCTGGGTTTATGCGATCCTTCTGCCTCAGCCTTCCAAGTAGCTGGAACCACAGGTGTGTGCCACCTTGTCGGCCAATTCTTTGATTTATTGTAGAGTTGGGGTCTTGCCAAGTTGCCCAGGCTGGTCTTGAACCTCTGAGCTCAGGCAGTCCTCTCACCTCCCAAAGTGCTGGCATTACAGGAGTGAGCCACCGAGCTTCATTGGGGGGAGTCATATAAGAGCCTAAGTATTCTGTTATGACATCTTTTCTCTTCCCTTTTTACTCTTAATAGTAATGTTGAAGAGTAGGGAATTATGTGCTGGAGCACCTGCCAGCTTTAACTCTGAAAATACTATTTTAAAATTAGCTTAATGATTAGATACCAGGTTTGTTGTTCAATTTGATATTTTTTAACAATCTGGAGGAAATAGTTGATAGTGGTTGAGCAATATAGTGTTTTCTTATTTAAATGTTTAATGTTTTTCAAATTTTGAAAGTAATACCTGCTTGTTTTAATAAGTGAATAATTTAAAGATGCATGAGGATTGAAAAACTTTTAATGATCTAGTAACTTCCCATCTGTTCCCATCTCATCACCTGAGGTAACTCATGTTAACAGCCCATCTGGTGTGTATCTTTCCATGCCTTTCTTCCTATTGACTACAAATATACAAGCATATATACATGTTAATTTTTTTGGTTTACTTTTTTTAAAAACAGCTTAATTGAGATAGAGTTTACTCATATAGAGACCATTCATCTGTCTTCTGTCTCTATGGATTTTTACAATACTGGATATATCGTATACAAGGAAACACAATCTGTGATCCTTTGTGGTCTGCTTCATTTGCTTAGCATAATATTTTCAAGATCCATTCATGTTGTAGTATGTGTCAGTACTTAATTCTTCTTTATGACTTCATTCTTTTTTTTTTTAAGTTGGAGTCTCACTCTGTCACCCAGGCTGGAGTACAGTGGCACGCTCAGGGTCACCATAGCCTCGACCTGCTGGGCTCAGGTGATCTTTCTGCCTCACCCTTACAAGTAGCTGGAAGTACAGGGCATGTGCCACCACACCTGGCTAATTTTTTTGATTTATTATAAAGATGAGGTCTTGCTCAGTTGCCTAGGATGGTCTTGAACCCGTGGCTTAGGCAGTCCTCTCACCTCAGCCTCCTAAAGTGCTGGGATTATAGGCGTGAGCCACTGTGTCTGACCAGCTTCATTCTTTTTTACATTCTAGTGTATGAATATGCCACACTTTGTTTATCCTTTCATCAATTTATGGACATTTGGATAGTTTCTACCTTTTGGATATTATGAATGATGCTGCTGGAAATACTTGTGTACATGTTTCTGCATGGGCATATGTTTTCATTTCTCTTGGATATGAAGTGGATACACTTAGGAGTAGAATTACTCCTAGGAGTTCAATGATAACTCTGTGTTTAACATTTTGCGGAACTGTGGACTGTTTTCCAAGTGGCTGCACCACTATACATTCCTACTAGCAGTGTGTAAAGATTTCACCTTTTCTACATCCTCTTAGCCATCCTAATGAGTGTGAAATGGTGTCTTGTTTTTGGTTTTGATTTATGCTTTCCTAATGACTAATGATGTTAAACATCTTTTCTTGTGTTTGTTGGCCATTTGTATATCTTCTTTGAGGAAACATCTATTCAGATTTTTGCCTTTTTTTTTTTTTTTTTGAGTTGGAGTCTCACACTGTTGCCCAGGCTGGAGGGCAGTGGCACACTCACCGCCACTGCAGTCTCGACCTGCTGGGCTCAGTCAACCCTTCCACCTCAGCCTTCCAAGTAGCTGGGACTACAGGCATGAGCCACCATGCCCTGCTAATTTTTTGATTTATTGTAGAGATGAGATCTCGCCAAGTTGCCCAGGCTGGTCTTGAATCTGTGGGCTCAGGCAATCCTCTCACCTAGACCTCCCAAAGTGCTGGGATTATAGGCGTGAGCCACTGCACCTGGCCAGATTTTTACACATTTTATTTTATTTATTTATTGAGGTGGAGTCTCACTCTGTCACCCAGACTGGAGTGCAGTGGCCGCTCCCAGCCACCGCAGCCTCGTGTGCTGGGCTCCGGCAATCCTTCCACCTCAGCCTTCCAAGTAGCCGGAACTACAGGCGTGCGCTACACACCCGGCTGATTTTTTGATTTATTGTAGAGATGAGGTCTCGCTGCCCAGGCAGGTCTCGAACCTGCGGGCTCAGGCAATCCACTCACCTCAACCTCCCAAAGGCGCGGGATTACAGGCTGAGCCACCAAGCCAGGCTCAGTGGTGCACATTTTAAAATTGGATTATTTGCCAGGCATAGTACTCATGCCTATAATCCCAGCACTTTGGGAGGATGAAGAAGGATGCTTGAGGGGAATTTGAGACCAACCTGGACAACATGCAACATGCCCAGGTCTTGCTATGTTGCCTAGTTTGGTCTTGAACTCCTGGGCTCAAGCAATCCTGTCTCAGCCTCCCAAAGTGCTGGTCTTACAGGCATGAAGCACACACCTAGCCTTACTTTCTTAATAGTGTTCTTTAAAGCACAAAAGTTTTAATTTTGGCGAAGTCCAGTTTGCGTATTTTTTTATTTTGCTGCTTGTGTTTTAGGTGTTACAGTTAAGAAACCACTGCAACAGTTTTTTTTTTTTTTGAGTTGGAATCTTACTCTGTTGCCCTGGCTGGAGTGCAGGGACATGCTCATGGCCGCCGCAGCCTTGACCTATTAGGCTCAGGTGATCCTTCCACCTTAGCCTTCCAAGTAGCTGGAACCACAGGTGTATACCACCATACCTGGCTAATTTTTCATGATTTATTGTAGAGGCAAGGTCTTGCCAAGTTGTCTAGGCTGGTCTCAAACCCCTGGACTCAGGCAGTCCTCTTGCCTCCACCTCCCAAAGTGCTGGGATTATAGCCGTGAGCCACCATGCCTGGCCTGTCCAGTACAATTTTCATTAGGCTTATATGGGTTTTTAAATTTAAATTTGTTAAAATCAAATGAAATTACAAACTTATTAATGCTGTAGGTGGAAACAAAAAAAAAATCAATATTGTGTATGGTAACTTTAAATAAAAATTCAGTTTCTCAGTTGCACTGGCCACATTTCAAATGCTCATTAGCCAAATAAAGCTAGTGGCTACTATATTTGACAATGTAGATATTGAATACTTTCAGAAAGTTTTATTGGATGGAACTGCGTATAGTTTGACCTATTCCTACTTAAATGGGGCTGACATTTGAAATTATTGTAAAACATTCCCTGTTTTATGAAATTATCTTTTTTTTTTTTTTTTTTTTGAGTTGGAGTCTCACTCTGTCGCCCAGACTGGAATGCAATGGCTGCTCCCGGCCACCGCAGCCTCAACCTGCTGAGCTCCGGCGATCCTTCCGCCTCAGCCTTCCAAGTAGCTGGAACTACAGGCACGCGCTACCACGCCCGGCTAATTTTTGATTTACTGTAGAGGTGCGGTCTCTCCAACTTGCCAAGGCAGGTCTCAAACCCGCGGGCTAAGGCAATCCACTCACCTCAGCCTCTCAAAGGCGTGGGATTACAGGCTGAGCCACCAAGCCCATTATGAAATTATCTTTGATGTACTCCTGTTAATGGTTATTATTGCAGAAATCTTGGAACTCCCCATAGGAAGATTTTTTTTCTTTTTTTTTACATAAGAGATGGGGTCTTTCTGTGTTGCCCATGCTATACTCAAACTCCTGTGCTCATGTTTTTTTCTTTTTTCTTTCTTTTTTTTTTTTGAGTTGGAGTCTCACTCTGTCACCCAGACTGGAGTGCAGTGGCCGCTCCTGGCCACCGCAGCCTCGACCCACTGGGCTCCGGTGATCCTTCCGCCTCAGCCTTCCAAGTAGCCGGAATTACAGGGTGCGCTACCACGCCCGTGATTTTTTGTTTATTGTAGAGATGAGGTCTCGCTCCCCAGGCGAGTCTCGAACCGCGAGCTGGCAGTTCACTCACCTCAGTTTCCCCAAAAGGCCGGGTTACGGCTGACCCCCCGAGTTGGGCATTTTTTTTTTTTTGATTTGGGTTTTCTTATTCTTCCCCAGCCTGAAGTGCAGTGGCACAATCATAGTTCACTGCAGCCTTGACCTCCTGGGCTCAGTCGGTCCTCCTGCCTCAGCCTCCTGAGTAGTTGGTACTATAGGTGTACACCATCATGCCCTGCTAATGTTTGATTTTTTGTAGAGATGAGATTTTGCTATTTGCCCAGGCTGGTTTTGAACTCCTAGGCTCAATTTTCCTGTTTCGGCCTTCCAGAGTGTTGGGATTACAGGCATGAGTCACTGTGCCCAGCCAGAAATTTTAAAATTGTTTTTGGCAGTTTTGTGTGACAAATGAAAATAGGTAGTAGTTTTAAGCCAAAATATTTTGTTGGTATGCTATTTATGTTTTAAATACATAATATATTCACATGATAATTCTAAATAAGGATGAAGTATATGCCATGAAAAGTAAATCTCGTGTCTGCCCCTCAGCTCTTCTTTGAGAGACATGTACTGAAACAAGTTTTTTGTGTATTCTTCTAGATATTTTCTGTCTTTGTACAAGCATATGTGGGAATATTCCCCACTTTTGAAATTTTAAGTTGTAGCATTTCAATGCAACTTTTTATCCACTTGTGTTTTTATTTTAGTATATTTGGGAGATCGTTCTATGTGGGTATCTACACATCTACCTTATTTTTATTGCTTAGTATTTCATTATTTAATGTATTTTGATTTATCTAAACATCTTCTATTATTGAACATTTAGACTGATTTTTTTTTTTGAGTTGGAGTCACTCTGTCACCCAGACTGGAGTGCAGTGACCGCTCCGGGGCACTGCAGCCTTGACCTGCTGGACTCCGGTGATCCTCTTGCCTCAGCCTTCCGGGTAGCTGGAATTACAGGCATGCGCTACCATGCCTGGCTAATTTTTTTATTTATTGTAGAGATGAGGTCTCACCAAATTGCCCAGGTGGGTCTCGAACCCGCGGGCTCAGGCAATCCACTCACCTCAGCCTTCCAAAGGCGCGAGATTACAGGCTGAGCCACCGAGCCCGGCTATTTAGACTAATTCTAATGTTTTGCTGTTATAAACTAGATTGGAATAAATTTATTTTTATAAATATGTAAGTGTAGCAATACAAGAAGTATTACTGGTTGAGCAAAGGGTCTGTGCTTTAAGACTTTGATATAGACCGGGTGCAGTGGCTCATGCCTATAATCCCAGCACTTTGGGAGGCTAAGGTGACAGGATTGCCTGAGCCCAGGGGTTCGAGACCAGCCTGGACAACTTGATGAGTCCTCATCTCTACAAAAAATAAAAGAATTAGCCGGGCGTGGTGGCAGGTGCCTGCAGTTCTAGCTAGTTGGAAGGCTGAGGTGGAAGGATCTCCTGAACCCAGCAGGTTGAGGCTGCAGTGGCCGGGAGCGTACCACTGCCCCTCCAGTCTGGGTGACGGAGTGAGACTCCAATTAAAAAAAAGAAAAAGGACTTTGATATATATTGTCAAACCGCCCTCCTTAGAGATTCTTCCAAATTACTACTCTATCTAAAGTGCATGAGAGTGTCTATCCCTCATCATTACAGCATATCATCAAACTCATCATAGAGCAGTATGTTATTAAATATTATATCAGAAAGTTTTATTGAATTATTAATAATCTACTTTCTATAATAGAAATAAATCAAGAGCATGGAGTACAGCTATTCTGAATTGCAAACTGATTCATATACTTTGGATAACAGGCATTAAAATATCAGAGCTGACATCTACTAAGAAACTGTAGAACTTGAGCCTAGTTTGAAAACTGCATCACTTTTGCGTGAAGTTAGACCCTAAGGTGACCAAAGCAATCTACAAGAAATAACTTTCCTATACATTGGAAATAAGTTATTAGGAAATGTTAGAGAAGAAATATCCCATTCACAATAGCACAGAAATATAAAAGTTATGAGTTATGAAAGCCATATGTGATGAAAAGTAGAATATTATAAACTAGATGACCTGAAAACATTTGTACTACAGAAGCTTAAAAATAACAAACACCCTACTGAGAATGTAATTTGATTCCCAAGAAAGTAAAGGGAATCTCCCAAGGGCTAAAATGGAAAATAATTTAGAAACCAGAGTAGTAAGCTAGAGCTAATGCTTTAGAAACCTGGGGATGGTGGAGGGGCAGTTGTTTATGGTCTATTATTCCTAGTGGAATGGCCTCCCATCCACCAATAGCCCAGCCAGTGTATGCAGTTACATACAACTGGATTTGAGTCTGGATCCAAAACTCCTGAGCTTTGGGACCTTGGGCAAGTTCTCTTTGAATTCCAACTTTCTTACTTGTAAAATGAGGACAAACATAGTACCCACCTTTTCGGATGGCTGTAAAGTTTAAATTAAATGGAAATAACAGAGTAGTCAACATTTATTGAATGTTTATGTTCCAGGGCAGTGACCTAAGTGCTATATGTGGTTTCATTTGTCTTTGCAACAGTGATAAGGGGGATGGAATTGTGACTCCCCTCTCTCCTCCCAAATCCATTTATTGAAACCCTAACTCCCAATGTGATGGTATTTGTAGATAGGGCCTTTGGGAGATAATTAGGTTTAGATGAGGTCATGAGGGTGGGGCCTTCATATGGTTAATGCCCTTATAAGAAGAGACAACAGAGAACTTGTGCTTCTCGCCCTCCTCCCTCTTCCTTTATATCTTTTAGAAAATATCTAGAAGAACATACAAAAAAACTTGTTTCACTACATGCCTCTCAAAGAAGAACTGATGGACAGACATGAGAAGATTTACCAGAACAGTATATACTTTATTATGATGATACAGTGAGAAGGCAGCCATCTGGAGGCCAGGAAGAAAGAGCCCTCACTGTGGATCAGCTAGCATCTTGATCTTGAGCTTGTACAACCTCAGAACTATGAGGAATAAATTCCGTTGTTTAAGCCATCCAGTCTATGGTGTTGTTATGGTAGCTGAAGTTAATACATAGACTCTACCTGGACACAAGAGATAAGACGGTAAATCAGGGAGCTGGGAATAAGATACTTGTTTCTATAAAGTTGGGATCCTCAAAGAGGCATATGCTTAATAAAAGCCTAGACCAGAAAATATGCACAGGAAGATGAAAAGCAATTTTATCCATCTTAGCCTGCGCACAGGGTGGATGGGAAAAAGAAAAGTCTAACTTGAGAATTTATAACCATAGGCTCATGCAACTTTGGGATTCAAATTTGTTTAATTTACATGGTCCGGTAATCTTTAAGCCAATAAGCTAACCAAAAAAGCATTTCAAACCTGGAAAACAACTTTAAGACACACTCGTAATTTAGATTACACAGATTTCTGTACAGAGAGCTCTGCTTTACATGAGTTCATAATGCAAAATTATAAAGGACATAATAAACCAGAGTGTCATGATAACATGACATACAGTATAATCAGACTCTCAAGAATTGGTGATAGCAGACTGACTGGATATAAACAAAAATTAGTATGCAATTATTATAGACATTTAAAAAGGAATTGAAAACATAAGGAAATAAGAAACTATTCAAAAACAAAGACCAGGCATATTTGAAAAAGAACCCCTCCAAGAAATACTTTTGGAACACAGTTTCATTAAAAGTAAAAACTTGCCGGATGTGGTGACTCATGCCTGTAATCCACCACTTTGGGAGGCAGAGGCAAGAGGATTGCCTGAATCCAGGGGTTCAAGATCAGCCTGGGCAACTTGGTGAGACCTTCTCTATAATAAATCAATGTATTTTCTTTCTTTTTTTCGAGTCAGAGTCTCACTTTGTCGCCCAGGCTGAAGTGCAGTGGCATGCTCATAGCCACCGCAGCCTCAACCTGCTGGGCTCAGGCAATCCTTTCGCCTCAGCCTTCCAAGTAGGTGGAACCACAGGCATGTGACACCACGCCTGGCTAATTTTTTTATTTTATTGTAGAGATGAGGTCTCCTAGATTGCCCAGACTGGTCTTGAACCCATGGGCTTGGACATTCTCCTCACCTTGGCCTCCCAAAGTGCTGGGATTATAGGTGTGAGCTACTGCACCTGGCCTAATAAATTTAAAAAAATTAGCTGGGTGTGGTGGCACATGCCTGTGTTTCCAGCTACTTGGAAGGCTGAGGCAGAAGGATCAACTGAACCCAGCAGGGTGAAGGCAGCGGTGGCTGTGAGTGTGCCACTCCTCTCCAGCCTGGGTGACAGAGTGAGATTCCGACTAAAAAATAATAATAATGAATTAAAAACTCAAAAAAAAATTAAACAGATGAAAAGAGTATTATTGAATTTCTGAATGCAGATAGAGAGAAGTAAAGAGATGAAAAATAGAGAGGTTAAGTGACACTGGACAAAACGAGAAGGTCCCATATAGTTAATAGAAGTTCTATAGAAGAATCAGGACAGTGGAGGAGAGGAAGTATTTAAAGACAAGTTACTGGACATAAAGTTAATTAGAAGAAAAGACAGATTTTTCACAAAGGAATGACAGATTGATTTAAGACTTCCTAATATTGACAATAGAGATTCAGAGATTAATGACACTGTAGACTTTTTTCCTAGCTAAATTATTCTTTTTTTTTTTTTTTGAGTCGGAGTCTCACTCTGTTGCCCAGGCTGGAGGGCAGTGGCATGCTCATGGCCACTGCAAACCTCAAACTGCTAGACTCAGGTGATCTTTCCACCTCAGTCTTCCAAGTAGCCAGGACTACAGGCATGCACCACTATGCCTGGCTAATTTTTTGATTAATTGTAGAGTTGAAGTCTCGCCAAGTTGCCCAGGCTGGTTTCGAACCTGTGGGCTCAGGCAGTCCTCTCACCTCACCCTCCCAAAGTGCTAGGATTATAGGCGTGAGCCACTGTGCCCGACCCTAAATTATTCTAAATTGAAAGTAAAGTAGACATTTCCATCAAACAAAAATGTTGGAACGTAAGCTCAGTGATATGAGAGATTTCTGTGTCTCCACTGCTATACCATAGTGCCTCGAACAATCCTTAGCACATAGTAGACAATTAGTATTTGTTGAATAAATGGAAGATTGAACAGACTCACAGTTGCTTCTAGAAGAGGGAAATTGAAATGAGAAGGAAGGATTAAGATACAAGAACAACTATTGAGTAAGAAAAGAAGTAAGCATGGATAAATCTAAATAAATAAACTGTATAAAACTACTATACTTTAAATTATGTCTAATATTTTGCAGTTTTACAATTAAGATGGAATTAAAGTTCCTGACAACAAAAGTAAAACAGAGGAGAGGTCATAGTTAAAGTAGTCTGAGGTCTTTTTTTTTTTCTTTCTATAAGGAGTTTAGAGATGTGATGTCTTTTAGTTAAAATTCAGATGAAATAACTTCAAGTGTAAACTTTTTATTTCTGGATTATGGTGATCTAACATTCTGAGGAAACGATTCTTATTATAGTACACCTAAATATGCTATTGACAGGCAAAATAAAACATTTTTCACAGAGCTGCCTTTTCAGAAGACTAGAAACAATATGAGAGCAAGTAAGCAAGTGCTAGAGTCAGCACTTGCCTGTTGGTATCTACTGATTCTTATTGTCCTGCAACTGGATTTTAATAGTAGTAGAGGGAATATTCCCTAACTTATCTTATGATAGTAATTTAATATTGATACTATAACCAAACAAGAGTATTTTGAGAAACATTAAGGCCATATTCAAGCCTAAAAAAGGAGCAAAAGTCCTAAAGACCTTGTCAAAATGTAGCTAGCTTTGTGTAAACAAACAATATAGCATTACCAAGTTAAGTTGGTTTTAGGAATAAGAGTGGTTCATCATCTGAAAATCTGCTAATATATTTAGATACATTAACAGACTAAAGAGGAAACAGCCTAGGATCATCTCAACACATGCAGAAAAAGCATTTGATAACATTCACTAGGCATTCATGGTAAACTCAGAAGGGAACTTTCTTTTTTTTTTTTGAGTTGGAGTCTCACTCTGTTGCTCACACTGGAGTACAGTGGCACGCTCCCAGCCACCATAGCCTCGACCTGCTGGACTCCTGCGATCCTTCTGCCTCAGCCTTCCAAGTAGCTGGAACTACAGGCACGTGCTACCACGCCTGGCTAATTTTTTATTTATTGTGGAGACGAGGTCTCACCAAGTTGTCCAGGTGGGTCTTGAACCCGCGGGCTCAGGCAATCCACTTGCCTTGGCCTCCTGAAGTGCTGGGATTACAGGCTGAGCCACCGAGCCTGGCCAGAAGGAAACTTTCTTAACCTAATAAAGAAATCTGGTTCTGGACCAAGGAGTATTTTCTATTTTTCCTGCTAAGTATAGCTAAAACCTCTGGACATTATATATAAAATAAACACAAGAAGACTCTGAAAGGTAGAGAGAAAATGGCAGACCAGTTAGGTATCTCAGAACCCTAGGAATGATACAACAGTGAGTTCTTTGGATTCTCTTTTTGCCTCATATGTCACGGTTTTGGAGAAACCAGGAACAGTCTTTTCTCTTTAGCTAAAGGACGAAAAAAGGAGGCAACTTAGCAAGACAACCATTGTACTCTGGCCAAACATCATTCCTTTACTAACTCCTGTTAATAAAGTGGGGTAGTATCAGAGAAGACTAAGTAGAGAGCTGGGACTTTCATCCCTTCCCAGCAGTATTAAATCCCACTCCACCCTCCAAACACAGTATCACTGGATGCCATGTAGGGATTCTGGACGTCCACCCTTCCACACAGAGGTGATGAAGAGCCCCTTTCCCTTCTCTGCCAGGGTGGTGTCAAAGGAGGCCAAGTAGGAAGTCAGAACTTTCACCACCATCCACTGTAAGGAAGGATTTTCTTCCTTACAGTGTCAGTAGAGACCATGTGGGTTGCATTAACAAGGCACACTTCTACTCTTTTACCCAGGGTAGTGATTGCAGAGACCTATTGAAAAGTCTGAAATTCCACTTCTACTCAGTAGTAACAAGGTTCTCATTCCTTGCAAAGGTGTCAAAGGAGGCTATGTAGGGAACTTAGACTTCTACTCTCATCTGCCAGTAATGAGGCAGTATTCCTTTTGTCCCACCAGTAGGGTTTAGAATAGGCTTACTAAAATAGAAGATTTAATTAAGATTCAAAGTGTAATATTCAAAATGTTTAGGATACAATTGAAAATCACTCTTCATACCAAGAACCAGGAAAATCTCAATTTGAGAAGACAATCTACAGGTGCCAACACTGAGATGACACAGGGTTGAAATTATCAGACAAAGATTTTGAAACAGCCATAATAAAAATGTTTCAGTGAACAATTACAAGCACACTGGAAATAAATGAAAAGCTAGAAAATCTCAGCAAAGAAATAGAAGATATAAAGAAGAACTGAGTGGAAATTTTAGAACTAAAAAAGGAATACAAAACAAAACAAAAACTCCACAAAAAACTAACCCAGGCTGGGTGTGGTGGCTCACTCCTATTATCCCAGCACTTTGGGAGGCTGAGGTGAGAGGACTGCCTGAGCCCACAGGTTCAAGACTAACCTGGGCAACTTGACAAGACCTCATCTCTACAATAAATCAAAAAATTAGCCTGGCTTGCTGGTGTGTGCCTGTAATTCCGGCTAATTGGAAGGTTGAGGCAGAAGGATCACCTGAGTCCAGCAGGTTGATGATGGGGTGGCCGTGAGTGTGCCACTGCCCTCCAGCCTGGGCTACAGAGTGAGACTCAAAAAAAAAAAAAAAGAAAAGAAAAAGAAACTAACCCCCAAACCAAAACCTTTTTTTTTTTTTTTTTGAGTTGGAGTCTCACTCTGTCGTCCAGACTGGAGTGCACTGGCCGCTCCCGGCCACCGCAGCCTGGACCTGCTGGGCTCTGGAGATTCTTCCGCCTCAGCCTTCCAAGTAGCTGGAACTACAGGCGCACGCCCGGCTAATTTTTTGACTTATTGTAGAGATGAGGTCTCGCCAAGTTCCCCGGGCGGTTCTCGAACCCGCCGGCTCAGGCAATCCACTCACCTCAGCCTCCCAAGGCGTGGGATTACAGGCTGAGCCACCGAGCCCGGCTCTAAAACCTTTAATGAATGGGCCCAACAGCAGAGTGAAAGAATAAAAAAATCATTGAACTTGATGATAGGATGATAGAAATTACCCAGGTTGATAATAGACTGAAAAATAAAATGGAGAGAACCTCAGAGACCTGTAGGATTATAGCAAGACTCCAGAAGGAGAGGAGAAAGAAGATGGGGCTGAAAAGTATTCAAAGAAATAATGACTAATGTATTTGTATATTTATTGCAGCACAATTTACAATTGCAAAGATGTGGAATCAACCTAAATGCCCATCAACTGATCAGTGCATAATGAATATGTATTTATATATGTATATATATACACACATACATATGTATGTACCATGGAATATTATTTAGCAATAAAAAAGAATGAAATAATGTCTTTTGCAGCAACCTGGATGGATTTGGAGAACATCATCCTGAGTGAACTAACGCAGGAACAGAAAACCAAATGCCACATGTTCTCACTTAGAAGTGGAAGCTAAACTAAGAATCTGCAAAGTCACATAGAAAGCTGTAATAGACACTGGAGACTCAAAAGAGGGATGGTGGGAAGGGGCGTAGGGATGAAATATTTCCTACTGGGTACAATGTGCATGGGTGGTGTTGGTGGGTACACTTAGAGTCCAGATTTCTGTGCTACTATGAAGTGCATCCATGTAACCAAAAGCTATTTTTACCCTCTAAAGCTATTGAAATAAAAAGGAAAAAATAAAACAAAACAAAATTTACTCAAGAGAAAAAAATAAACTATGTCCATGATATATGCAGTTAAAAAAAAAAAAGAATGACTTGAAAGCTCCCCAATATGACAAAAGGCATAAATCTACAGATTTAAGAATCTGAGAAGCCAGGCTCGGTGGCTCAGCCTGTAATCCTGCGCCTTTGGGAGGCTGAGGTGAGTGGATTGCCTGAGCCTGCGGGTTCGAGACCCGCCTGGGCAATTTGGCGAGACCGCATCTCTACAATAAATCAAAAAATCAGCCGAGCGTGGTAGCACGCACCTGTAATTCCAGGTACTTGGAAGGCCACTGTACTCTAGTCTGGGTGACAGAGTGAGACTCCAACTAAAAAAAAAAAAAAAAAAAAAAAAAAGAATCTGAGAAAACAAACTCTAAACTCAAAGAAATCTATATCAAGCCACGTTATAATTAAACTTCTGTTAACTAAAGACAAAAAATATTGAAAGAATATTGAAAATTAATTCAAATGCCAGTGAGTTTCTCTTCAGAAACCAAGGGGACAAAAAGGAAATGGCATTATATTTTTCAACTGCTGAAAGAAAAGAACAGTCAACCCAGAATACTATCCGGTAAAAATAAATTTTAGGAATAAAAGTATTCAAGATAATAGCCAAGTGCAGTGGCTTACTCCTATAATCCCAGCACTTTGGGAGGCTGAGGGGAGAGGATTGCCTGAGCCCACGGATTCGAGACCAGCCTGGGCAACTTGGCGAGATCTCATCTCTACAGTAAATTAAAAAATTAGCTCGGCATGGTGATATGTACCTATGGTTCCAGCTGCTTGGAAGGCTGAGGCGGAACCATCGCCTGAGCCCAGCAGGTCAAGGCTGCAGTGGACGTGAGTGTATCACTACACTCCAGCCTGGGAGACAGAGCGAGACTCCAAAAAAAAAAAAAAGTCATCAGTTGACTGATTAAGTTACACATGCAGAATGTAATTTCTAGAGTAACCACTAAAATGCACAGAGTGAAACACTAAAAAATAATATAGATAAATCAAAATAGAAAAAAAATTGAGAAATATTTAACCCACAGGAAGGCAGGAAGAAGAAAACAGAAAACACTGAGAAAACAGGAAAAAAAAATAAAATGGCAGACTTTTTTTTTTTTGAGTTGGAGTCTCACTCTGTTGCCCAGACTGGAATGCAGTGGCCGTTCCCGGCCACTGCAGCCTCGACCTGCTGGGCTCCGGCGATTCTTCCGCCTCAGCCTGCCAAGTAGCTGAAACTACAGGCGCGTGCTACCACGCCTGGCTAAATTTTTTTTGATTTATTGTAGAGGTGAGGTCTTGCCAAGTTGCCCAGGCGGGTCTCGAACCCGCGGCCTGGGCAATCCACTCACCTCGGCCTCGCAAAGGGCTGGGATTACAGGCTGAGCCACTGAGTCCGGCCAAAATGGCAGACTTTTACCATAACATTTTAATAATTATATTAAGTGTAAGTGATGTAAACACACCAATTAAAAGACAGCTTGGCAGAATAAATGTGAAAACATAACCCAACTACATGACTGATAAACTTAACTACTTGACATTATGCTGAGTGGAAAAAAAAATCTCGAAAGGTTACATACTGTATAATTCCATTTTATAACATTCTCAGAATGACAAAATTATGGAGATGGAGAACAGATTGATTGCCAGGGGTTAGGGATGATGAAGGAGAGGGTAGGTATGACTATAAAGTAGTAGCAGGAGGTAAATATTTGTAGTGATGGAATAGTTTTAATTCTTGATTATGGTGATAGTAATATGGGTCTACACACATGATAAATGGCATAGAACTATGCACAAGTAATGTCAATTTTTGGGTTTTGTTATTGTACTATAGTTATGAGAGATTTAACTGTTGGTGGGAACTGTTGGTGTAAAGGGTATGGGACCTCTTTGTACTATTTTTTGCAACTCCCTGTAAATCTATAATTATTTCAAAATAATAAGTTAAACCTACAGCATATATCAGGCTCAATATTGAAATATTAAAAATATTCTCTTTAAAATCAGGAATAATACAAGGATGACTATGATCATTGCTTATATTCAGCAGTTTGGTGGCAGTCCCAGTCTATGCAATAAGATCAAAAAAAGAATAAAATATTTTAGGTTTGGAAAAAAAGAAAAATTATAATCTGTAAGGGAGTCTGGGAAAAGTATCTGTCATTTTTATTTTATGTATTGTGAGATAAGCTCTTCTTCTCACTAAGTTTTATCTGAAACAGATGATAATGTTAACAGCCAAAGTACGGAGTCATAGAAACCGTAACACATGTTCACATACAAGAAAATTTGTCAACAGAAAAAAAAATACTTCAAGAGATGGCAAGAAGCAACATAAGATTGTAGTTGACAGACAGCTACTATTATTGTCATATTATTATTTTAATTTTAATCCTTAGAAACTTTACTTGCTATTTGAGTCTAGATCTTTTGGAAGAAGGCCATCTATGAAAAAAAAGATATGGGTGTTCAAACTGAGTTGATTCACAGAGCCTAATACATTAATGACTCAAAAGAATTAAGATTGTCAAGTGCAATGAGAGAACAGGATGTGAGTCAAACCCCAGATGCTTCTCATTAGTGTGAGTCTCTCCCTGTGGCGAATGCTACTAGAGACGTTTTTGTTTTTGAGTTGGAGCCTCACTCTGTTGCCCAGGCTGGAGTGTTGCCACCGCAGCCTCGACTTTCCAGGCTCAGGTAATCCTACTGCCTAAGCCTTCTAAGTAGCTGGAACTATACAAGTGTGCATCACCACACCCGGCTAATTTTTTGATTTATTGTAGAGATGAGGTCTTGTTAGGTTGCCCAGGCAGGTCTCGTACCTCTGGGCTCAGGCAGTCCTCTAGTCCTCTCGCCTCTGCCTCCCAAAGTGCTGGGATTACAGGCATGAGCCACTGCACCCGGTCTATTAGGGGCTGGTAAACCCACCTCCTCTTCTGTATATACAAAACTACATATAAGACATGTCATTCAGTGTAGAGTAATTATGATTACATGTAATTATTTCCATACTCGCTAATTTAGAATCTAACCCCTATGTAAGATGCAAATTCATTATAGTTTGACCAGTTAACATCTATACCAAAAAGCCTAGCAAATAATCTCTGTACCTGGGTGCAAGGTTGCTATTTCTAATACAAAGCTGTATTCCTTACTGACTCAGTAGTGCCCAAAATATTAGAGCACCTAAAGATGTGGCAATTAGTTACAACTAACATGATTGATTACAAAAAAAAAAAAAAAAGCTGAGTATAGTCTTTCCTATTATTACATTTCTACCACTAGCACAGGCATTATTCTGAACAGGTTCTTGGTGTCCATGCTTTAACAAAAGTCAGTAAATGGAGAGATTTATGGGACTCTCCTCACTTTCAGAGGTGGTAGAGGTTTCAGGACTGAAAATCTGGGAAGGAGAGAAGGATTGAGAGACTGAGGCGGATTTGACAATGGTTTGGTTAACATTCCCCTAGAAGCATATCTCAGAGACAACAGAATAATAGACAAATTATTTAGCTGAGCAGGGATGAAATGACACTAAAAAAGTGGTCAATTTTGATACATGCAAAGCTGAGTGAGAATCAAAATCTGGAGGAGAGTTTAGATTTTTCTTCACAGTTAATTTCTAAAATTGTGTTGAAAAACTATAGTGTGGATTAGGCCCATGGTCTTAGATTTCCATACACCCGGAACTGGAGAGAAACCTCATCTGCAACGGAGTGACTAGTGGACCAGGGGACCTTTTCCTTGGTCTGGTAGTGCAAAGTTTTTGCTCCAATTGTCTCTTGCCTCCACTATTAGGAGAAGTCACCTGATATATGACTGGTAGATGGCACACCAGTTGCAATACCTTGCTACATTTGTGGGAAACTAGTGTATAAACATTGAGGTATAGATAGAGATTGTTTCCCGAGTCCAATGGGTATCTGAATATTAAGAAGCAGTAAAGATACAATTTTCTTAAATTTTCAAACTTGCAAAGCACAGATAATAATATATTGCATACTCATTTAGTTACTACCTAGATGTAATGAATGTTAATGATTTGTCATATTAATCAAGAGTTTTTAAAAAAGTAAATTATTGGTAAAGTTGAAGCCTCCTTTACAGTCTCAGTCCCTCTTTCTCAAATTGTAATCACTTTCAAAGTTGGTGTGCGTTCTTTCATGATTTTTATTATTCTAAAACATGCATATATATCCATCTATCATACATATTCATTCCCTTATATTTTCTTTCTTTCGTTTTTCTCTTTAGAGACAGGGTCTCACACTGTTGCCCAGGCTGTAGTGCAGTGGTGCAATCCCAGCTCACTGAAATCTTAGACTCCTGGTGTCAAGAGATCCTCCTGCTTTAGCCCCCGACAGTGCTGGAATTACAGGCATGAGCCACCATGCCCGACCTCATTCCCTTGTATTTTCTTCTGAAAGTTTTAAAGCTTTGTGTGTCATGTTTAGGTATTTAATCTATTTATAATTTATATTTGTGTTAGTGTGAGGTTTAAAGGCTTAATTTAATCTTTTTTTTTTTTTTGGTAAGAATGGCTAGCTTACCATTACTAGTTTCTCCTTTATTAGCATTTCTTTATGTAGGTATATGCAAATGTGAATATATGTTTTATCCTCCCTTCCCCCTTTTAAAAACACAATAGGTATTATACTATAGAGACTTTTCTGTACCTTGCAATCATCTGATGGTATATCTTGGAATATTTTTCCATATTAGTAGATAAATTACTTGTTTTTTAAAAAACAGATTTATGTTATGTAGTTTCATTATATAACTATACAGTAATTTAACATTTAATTAATTCTCTACTCTTTTACTATTAAGAAACATTGCTTCAGTTAATTACTTGGTATATATCTATAGAATAACTTTCCAAGTGTGAGATTGCTGGGAGGAGTTTGTTCTGGTTTTGGTCAGCTTTATTGAGGTATAATTTACACATACTAACATTCATCAAATTTAAGTATCCTCTTAGAGTTTTGACAAATATGCTGGGCACGGGGGCTCATTCCTGTAATCCCAGCACTATGGGATGCTGGGGGAGAATTGCTTGAGGCCAGGAGTTAGAGACAAATAAATGTAGTTATATAAGCATCAGCAGAACAGATACAGAACTCCCAAAAGTTCTCTGTGCTCCTTTGTACTATTTTGGTTTTGCCTTTCCTAGCATGTTACATACATAGAGTCATACAGTGCATAGCCTTTTGTGTCTAGCTTCTCTCACTTAGCATCATTTGCCTTTTGGTTTCATCTGTGTTGTTGCATGTTATCAGTAGTTTTTTTTTATTGCTGAGTAGTATACCATTGTATGGAGAGGCTGCAGTTTGTTTATCTCTTCACCAGTTGATCAGAACATTTAGGTTCTTTTCAGACTATTATGAGTAAAGTTGCAGTGAGCATTTATATACAAGTATTAGTGAAAATATGTCTTCATTTCTCTGGGGGTAAAGTCTTAATAGGGTGATTGCTGGAACATATGATAAATGTTCCAGGTCAGGGGGTCCCTTCCTTGGTCTGTGAATGCAGAGTCTTTGTCCCCATTTAACATTTGTAAAAAAAAACTACTAAAGCTGTTTCCTGAAGTGGTTATATCATTTTGCATTCTAACCAACAATGTATAAAAGTTGTAGTTGCTTCACATATTCACTGATATTTGGTATTGTCATGTTGTGTAACAGTTAACTCATTGTGGTCTTGATTTGTATTTCCCTGGTGACTAATGATGTTGAATGTCAGCCAGGCTGGGTGACTCAGCCTGTAATCCCGCGTCTTTGGGAGGCTGAGGTGAGCGGATTGCCTGAGCCCGCGGGTTCGAGACCCGCCTGGGCAACTTGGTGAGACCTCATCGCTACAATAAACCAAAATGAGCCGGGTGTGGTAGCGCGCTCCTGCAGTTCCAGCTACTTGGAAGGCTGAGGCGGAAGGATCGCCGGAGCCCAGCAGGTCGAGGCTGTGGTGGCCGGGAGCGGCCGCTGCACTCCAGTCTGGGTGAGAGTGAGACTCCAACTCAAAAAAAAAAAAAAGGATGTTGAGTGTCTTCATGTGCCTATTTACTATCTGTATATCATTTTTGGTTAAATGTCTATTCAAATATTTTGTCCATTTAAAAAATGTGGGTTTTTTTTTTTCAAGTTGGAGTCTCATTCTGTCGCCCAGGCTGGATTACAGTGGCATACTCACGGCCACCGCAGCCTCACCCTGCTAAGCCCAGGTGATCCTCCTACCTCAGTCTTCCAGGTAGCTGAAACTACAGGCATGCACCACTACGCCTGGCTAATTTTTTGATTTGTTGTAGAGATGAGGTCTTGACAAGTTGCCCAGGCTGGTCTTGAACCCATGGGCTCAGGCAATCCTCTCACCTCGGCCTTCCAAAGTGCTGGAATTACAGGAGTGAGTCACCACGTCCAGTCCTTTGTTTTCTTAATATTGAGTTTTGAGA
Source organism: Cephalopachus bancanus (assembly GCA_027257055.1). Taxonomy (NCBI): domain Eukaryota; kingdom Metazoa; phylum Chordata; class Mammalia; order Primates; family Tarsiidae; genus Cephalopachus; species Cephalopachus bancanus. The sequence continues at coordinate 290,804 of JAPVLO010000898.1, read as the reverse complement.
TTTCTTTTTATAGTTTTTCATCAGTCATATCAGATATCTTTTGCAAATACTTCCTTCCAGTCTGTGGCTTGCCTTTTTAACAATGTCTTTTGAAGAACATGTTTTAAAATTCTAAGTCTAGTTGTCTTAGTCTGTTTTGTTTTGCTGTAACAGAAACCTGAGAGTATTTTTTTTTTCATTAATCAGTATTTTTTATTATGGTTTTGTGGGGTACAGTTAAGGGTTAGGTGCACAATTATGTTTCATTCAGGCACCCTGTTGATAAGAGGTGTTTCCCCATCCCCCGACAGATATTTGCTACTGTTAATCCCATCCCCCTCTCCCCCATAGTTTCCCAGTACCGTCAGTCATTTTCTTATAGTATTGCATTGGGTGTGTTTGTTTGATGTTCAAATTCTTAAGAATCACCTCTCTGGTCTTTTACGCTTCAAATTTCATTTTCTTTCCATCACAATGATCTTGAAGCACCACGAACACACAGTAATTAAGCTTACTCCAGTCTTTTATTTATTTATTTTTTGAGTTGGAATTTCACCATGTCACCCAGGCTGGAGTGCAGTGGCATACTCATTCATGGCCACCTCAGCCTCAACCTGTTGGGCTCAGCTGTACCAGCTTTCCAAGTAGCTGGAACTACAGGTGTGTGCTACCACACCTGGATAATTTTTTATTTATTTTTTTATTGTAGAGATGAGATCTCGCCATGTTGCCCAGGACTGGTCTTGAACCCCTAGGCTCACGTAATCCTCTCACCTCAGCCTCCCAAAGTACTGGGATTATAGGCTTGAGCCACCATGCCCAGCCTACTCTAAGTCTCACTTCACTTCCTTGTTAGAAATCTTTTCCTTCTCTCTTTCTTACTTATCTGGATTCTGAGTCTTCAAGACTAATCTCAAAGGTACTTCTCCCTGAAGAATTTTCCTGGTTACTTTATCCTTTATTCATTACTTCATCCTTGGAACTCTTGGTTTCATGCTCTTTATCAGGGTTTCTCAATCTTGGCACTATTGATATTTTAGGTCAGATAATTATTTGCTCTGGGGAACTGTCCTGTGCACAGGACAGTTTAGGATGTTTGACAGTATCTCTGGTCTCAAGCCACTAAATGCCAGTAATATCACATGGGAACATGTTAGAAATATAGGTTCTCAGGCCACACTGCACTCCACTAAATCCAGAAACCAAGGCAATGGGGCCCAGTATTCTGTGCTTTAACAGTCCTCCAGATGATTCTAATGTATGCTCAAGTTTGATATTCACTGCCTCAGTAGATTGCAAATTTTTTGTAGAAAAGAACCATTATTATTATTGTATTATTGAATAGCATAATGGCAAATTTATGCTTATCGATCAGTTAATGATTTCAAAGCTTCATCTTTTTAAGGTAGCTTTGGCAAGGCTGTTAAGAGAGATTTGTACTTTCTATACATTTATGACAAAAAAATACTAATTGGGAAGAGAATTTGAGTTGAAATGAGACTACAAAGAGCGGTCTCCAATGGGAGATATACTTTTATTCAATAAAAATAAACAGATTTTAACAATAAGTGCTTCCTGAAAATGGAGAGGGCCTTGTGAAAGATACTGAATGACTCATCGTTTGGAAGTATTAAGCAGGGCTTGGATGTCAACTAAGGTGAAACTTTCAGTTGTAATGCCGGACAAGGAGAATGGCAGGTCTATACCCTAGATGTCCTTTCCAGCAATTGTGTCTTAGGGTTTCCTTTTATCTTTTTTCCCAGTGTGGCACTTAGTCCTAATCTTCACTGATAAATACTTGGTGCTTTCTGGGATTTAGCGGTTTTCCTGCATGTTTGGTCTTTGATCTTTCCTACGAGCTGACATGTGCATTTCCAGTGTGGGTGTCTTTCCTGTGTCTTTTTGGAAATAGTTCTTTATGATTGCATCAATAAGAGCTCCTCTTAACAATTGCAGCTTCTTTGCTCAAAAATTAGATTTAACAATCTAATCCTAAGTCTAACATTGGCATATAGTAGATGGCCAAGAAATGTTGGTCAAGTAAAAGGAACTTGCAAAAATTCTTTATGATATTCTCTTTTTTTTCTCTTACAGTTAAAAGAGCCAAATTCCAGGGTTCACCAGGTAAGGCTAGCCTTCCATTATTCTGTCCTTTCCTCCCATACTTGCTGTAATTTAAAAGCAGTCTTTTAAAAAATTATCAATTTCATTGATCAAATTCAGTAATATAATTTGTTAGTTCACTAAATACCAAAATCAATGCTGTTTTAAAACATTGAAGTATCTATCTATATAATAAATATTATATATATAAAGTATATAAATATATATATATTTAACTAGTGAAAAATTAGTTTTTTTTTTTTTTTTTTTTGAGTTGGAGTCTCACTCTGTCACCCAGACTGGAGTGCAGTGGCCGCTCCCGGCCACCGCAGCCTCGACCTGCTGGGCTCTGGCTATCCTTCCGCCTCAGCCTTCCAAGTAGCTGGAACTACAGGCGTGCGCTACCACGCTCGGCTGATTTTTTAATTTATTGTAGAGATGAGGTCCCGCTGCCCAGGACTTGTGGTTAACCCAGTTCTCCATCTCAAAAGTAATTATGTATTTTGGAGCTTTTTGCTTGTCTTTTTAGACTTTTGCCTGTGTCTGTGCATGCATATACAAATGGATCATGCGACATATCTTTGTGCAACCTACATCCCCCTCAGCAATACATCATGAAAGTTTGTGTTTGTGTGTATGTATGTATGTCTGGTTCTTTCTTTTAAGGTGCTGTACAGAATTTTGTTGTAGATTTTTACCTGGATTCCTGACTGAATATTTAGGTTGTTTACAAGTTTTTGTTATTATTATTATTACTTATTATTTATTTTTTGAGTCAGAGTCTCACTCTCTTACCTAGTCTAGAGTGCAGCAGCACAGTCATGGCTCACCACAGCCTTGACCTGGGTTCAGATGATCCTTCTGCCTCAGCCTTTTGAGTAGCTGGGACTATAGGTGTGCATTATCACACCTGGCTATTTTTTAAAAACTTCTTTGTAGAGATGACATCTTGCTGTGTGACCTAGGCTTGTCTCAAACTCCTGGCCTCAAGCAATCCTCCTGTCTCAGCCTTCCAAAGAGTTGGGATTACAGGTGTGAGCCACCATACCCAGCTATTTTTGCTATTATGAGCAATAAATGTTCGTGTGCATTTATCATTGCCTGCTTTTACAAATATATCTGTGTGCAGAGTCCAGAAGTAGAATTGCTGTGTCAAAAGTTTGTATTTTTCAAGCTGGGCTTGGTGGCTTAGCCTGTAATCCCAGCACTTTGGGAGGCTGAGGTGAGTAGATTGCCTGAGCCCGCGGGTTCAAGACCCGCCTGGGCAACTTGGCGAAACCTCATCTCTACAATAAATCAAAAATTAGCCAGGTGGGGTAGCACATGCCTGTAGTTCCAGCTACTTGGAAGGCTGAGGCGGCTGGATTGCTGGAGCCCAGCAAGTCGAGGCTGCGGTGACCGGGAGCGGCCACTGCACTCCAGTCTGGGTGACAAAGTGAGACTCCAACTCAAAAAAAAAAAAAAAAAAAAGTTTGTATTTTTCAAAAATGTGGTAACTGCTGCCAAATTGCTCTTCTGAAAGTGTTTTTTAAATTATATTGAGACCAAAAGTATATGAGTACTTGTTTTTCCAAATCCTTATCAACATTAGATAATGTGAAACTTTTTTTTTTTTTTTTTGAGTTGGAGTCTCACTCGGTCGCCCAAACTGGAGTGCAGTGGCCGCTTCCGGCCACCGCGCCTCGACCTGCTGGGCTCCGGCGATCCTTCCGCCTCAGCCTTCCAAGTAGCTGGAATTACAGGCATGCGCTACCACGCCCGGCTGATTTTTTTATTTATTGTAGAGATGAGGTCTCACTGCCCAGGCGGGTCTCGAACCCGCGGGCTCAGGCAATCCACTCACCTCAGCCTCCCAAAGGCGCGGGATTACAGGCTGAGCCACCGAGCCCGCCTAATGTGAAACTTTTTAATCTTTGTCCATCTGAAGTTGAAAAATATTATCTCTTTATTTTAATTTGCATTTCCTTAATTGTGAGTATCATGTCAGCAAGACTTATTCTTGTTACTGCTGGGGGAAAAAGGAGAGGGCCTAGGGGTTACTGGAAAAACATGAACACACTTAAGAATCCAGGAAAACCTGAAAAACTGGATGTTGGGTACAACTGGAGTAAAGCAGTTTCTGAGCCTGCTACTCTCTTTACTGGCTCTGGGTTAGGACTTCTCTTTTTTTCTGAGAATCTGCTCTGTCCTTCCTCTTCCAGCTAGCTGTCTTTCTGTGCTTTACTCATCTTGCACAAGGCCCATACTAGTGGTGCCAATGGAATTTATATGCTGTTTCTTCCAGCTTCAGCATTGACCGATTGTCAATATATATATATTTTTTCTATTTAAAATCTTTTGAGAGGAAGTCAGATTGATTTCACGAACTTTTGGCCAGCCCATGGATTGGCTGTCTTGGGTTGTATCTACCCTTGGTCTGGTCAACTATGTATGATTGGACATGGGAGTTGGAATACAGGGTCATATGATATAAAACATAGCTCAGTAGTCTTGTGCACGACTACTACTGAATATGGATGGGAATGCCCCTCCTGTATGGGCTTTTAGCATAATTGTAAACTTTCTGAGTTGATAAGTATAAAACTACACAATGTTTAACGATATTTAAAAGAAATATTTACCTTCTGCTGGAAGTATGTGATTGGGCTCATTTTCTCACATCTTCTGTAATATTAGGTAATCATTTCAAGCAATGTTTGCCAATTAATTGAGTAAAAAATGGTAGTTTGCTTTTTTTTCATTTTGTAAAATTGTGATGAATTTCTTACATAAAAAAACAAACCCTTGATTCAAAGCCCCTAATCATGACTGATACGAATATAGCAGCATGAGTGCCGGATGTGCTGTATTAAGTATTAGGTCAGACTCTTGAGTTTGGAGCTCCAGGCCTCCACCTTTGTTTAGTACTCAGCATATATTCTCAGGTTATAGAATTTCCTTTTCTCAACTCTGTGATAATATGTATAATTTAAAAAAATGTAACTTGTGCTTTAGGCCAAATTGAATAGATGAAGGTTGAAATCTTCTTTTGTGAAGATTTCCCCTCAATTCTTGTTCCTGTCAACAGCTCTGCTGTTCTCTATCATTTTTATTTTTTATTTATTTATTTATTTATTTTTGAGTTGGAGTCTCACTCTGTCGCCCAGACTAGAGTGCAGTGGCCGCTCCCGGCCGCCGCAGCCTCGACCTGCTGGGCTCTGGCAATCCTTCTGCCTCAGCCTTCCAAGTAGCCGGAATTACAGGCATGCGCTACCACGCCCAGCTGGTTTTTTTATTTATTGTAGAGATGAGGTCTTGCTGCCCAGGTGGGTCTCGAACCCGTGGGCTCAGGCAATCCACTCACCTCAGCCTCCCAAAGGCGCGAGATTACAGGCTGAGCCACCGAGCCCGACTCTCTATCATTTTTAATTTTTAACCTGTGGTATTTATCTCTTGCTATACTTTATTGCATTTATATGTTGTTATCTTTCTTACTAGATCAATTAGAGATTTTCCCCTTAGATTGTAAGTTAGCTATAAGATCAATTTAATAGGTTATGATTAACATTTTAATAGATTAAATAAATTAGAATAGGAAATTCAATAATGTCACACCTTGTGGTTCATGAAGCTTTTGTTTTAGTTTGTGTATGTGTGTTTTTGTTTGGTTTGTCATATATAAAATGCATTCCTTAAAGTTTGAAAAACACCATATTATGTTCTTGTAGATAGTGTGTAGTTTTATAATTTCTGCAACTCTGCTATTCCTTGAATGAGGCTATAATGTACAATTTTACTTTGGATATTACTTAATTGCAAGTGCTTTATGAGATTAGATAATAATTTTAGCATTGGGTTACTATATGAGATTGGATTGCAACATGAGATTGGGCAACAATCTAAGTATAACATCTCCATTTTGCATTTTTTTAAAAAGATAAATTTAACACATATGTGACCCTGAAAGTACAGAATGTGAAGAGCACAACTGTAGCAGTTCGTGGTGATCAGCCTTCCTGGGAACAAGATTTCATGTTGTAAGTATTTTGCAGCAGCAGCATGCCTGTATGTTCCATAATCTTTTAAGATAATTGCATTGGATGAAACAGTTAGAAGATTTTTTGTATTTCTAAGATTTATAAAATGTGCTAGCCCTATTAAATATTCTTTTTGAAAAACTTCAGTTATAGGAACAAGTGAGGTATATGATAGGTGAAGAACATCCGCAGTTTTGTTCTCATGGACTCATAGTCTATCTAGTCTTAGAGATGAATGAGAAATGTGAGTAGACTCACAATTAATTTGTGTGGGTGAAAAAAGTATAGAATATTATATTGAAGGACTGGGCAAGTTCCTTAGCTTCTCTAAGTGCCAGTTTCCTTATCTGTAAAGGTCTACCAAGGTTATGCTTGTCTTTTGCGTAGTGGGAGGTAGACATGAAGAGTTCAAATGAGAAAATGTATTGAAATTGCTGTGAAATTTGAAGCTTAGCAGAAATTACTTTGCAAGTTTTATAGTGCAGCTAGAGAGACATAGGAATGCTTATTATTTTTATAGAGAAACATTCTAATCCTCTGTCCTCTTAATATATTGTTTCTTTTTTTGTGTGTGTTGAAGTCTCACTCTGTCTCCCAGACTGGAGTGCAGTGGCCGCTCCCGGCCACCGCAGTCTCGACCTGCTGGACTCCAGCAATCCTTCTGCCTCAGCCTTCCAAGTAGCTGGAACTACAGGCGTGTGTTACCACGCCCGGCTAATTTTTTGATTTCTTGTAGAGATGAGGTCTCGCCAAGTTGCCCAGGCGGGTCTCGAACCCGCGGGCTCAGGCAATCCACTCACCTCAGCCTCCCAGGGTGCGGGATTACAGGCTGAGCCACTGAGCCCGGCAATATATTGTTTCTTATAGTACCATTTAAGAAGCTTTATTGTGAGAGTTAAAAACTAGGATTATGAGGTTTTGGAAAAATATTTTGGTCAGTTGAAGCCATAGGGGTAGATGAAAAATCTTAGGGAGAGATATATTTGGTGAGAAAAAGGTCTGGGGAAGAAACTAGAGAACACCAGCATTTAATGAGGGGACAAAAGGGACTAAGGAGGAATAAGCAGAGAGGTAGGAGGGCCAGGAAATGATGCCTTGGAAGCCAAGGGAAAACTGGGCTTCAAAAAGATGTCATGTTTTGAGAGAGAGAGAGATCATGTTTCTCACTAGTTACCTCTCTCTCAAGCTTACATATGCCTCATTTTTTCCATCTCTCAGTTACAGTGACATGAAACAGACCTCCTGTTCCCTTCTTTGCACATGTAGTAGGCAGGGTCAGCTATGGACATTTATACAAGTCTCTTCCCATACTACTGTGTTAGCTATAGTCCTGGCTATGGTATATTAACCTAACATTCCTACTCTCCTCCAACTTCCAGCTGGATGTTAACAATCATATCCTGTTACAACTGTTCCAAGCATGTGAAGGACGTCTCATTAACTCACATCTTATTAGCCTAGCAGCATAATTCTTATGTGTTTATTTTCCAATTTCCCATAGCACTTCCCCTTTCAACCCTGCTGTGATGTATGTGAATTTTCTTCCCTGTCTCCCACATTGAGATGCTGTGTGAATTTTGCCTTCTCCCCTATTACACGTGGGTTTAATTAACTACTTTCTCTACCTTTTTGCTCTTTCTGTTCCTTATTCCTCCTACCCTGTCTTTTTGTCACTGGCAATTTCATTGCTGATCTCCTTTTTTCCTTTCTCCTTTTTCCTTCTCTCTAATGTACGATGTAGCTGTATCTAGTACCCATTTTGGTATTTCTTATATTATTTGTCTTTAATATTTCTGCATTTTATTTGGGCTAGATTGTTAATTTTTTTTTTTTTTGAGTCAGAGTCTCACCTTGTTGCCCATGTTGGAGTGCAGCAGCACAGTCGTGGCTACTGCAGCCTCAACCTGCTGGGCTCAGGTGACCCTGCCTCAGCCTTCCAAGTAGCTGGGACTACAGGCATGCACCACCACACCCAGCTAAGTTTTTGATTTACTGTAGAGATGAAGTGTTACCATGTTTCCCAGGCTGGTCTTGAACTCCTGGGCTCAGACAATCCTCTTGCCTTGGCCTCTCAAAGTGCTGGGATTACAGGCATGAGCCACTGCACCCAGCCCTAGTTTATTCATCTCTTAAGTGCAAGGAAGGCATCTTCACTTATTTGTGCAGATTTGCCTAGCATATATCTGCATATGCACATATGCTCTTGATTGAACTAATTTTTTTGAGTGGGGGTTGAGGTTTGGGGGATTGTCTTATTCTGCCACCCAGGCTGGAGTGCAATGGCACAATCACAGCTCAGGTGGTCCTTCTGCCTCGGCATCTTGAGTAGCTGGAACTAACAGGCACACACTGCCACACTTGGCTAATTTTTTGATTTTTTTTTTTTGAGTCAGACTCTTACTTTGTCTCCCAGGCTGGAGTGCAGTGGTACACTCACGGCTACCTCAGCCTTGACCTGCTGGGCTCAGGTGATCCTTACGCCTCAGCCTTCCAAGTATCTGGAACCACAGGTATACGCCACCACGCCATGCTAATTTTTTTATTTATTGTAGGAATGAGGTCTTACTAAGTTTCCCAGGCTTATCTTGAACCCGTAGGCTCAGGCAATCCTCTCGCCTCTGTCTCCCAAAGTGCTGGGATTACAGGTGCACCCTGCCTTATTTTTTTATTTTTTGTAGAGATGAGGTCTTACTAATGTTGCTTAGGCTACTCTCAACCCCTGGGCTCAAGCAATCCGCCTGCCTTGGCCTCCCAAAGTCCTGGGATTACAGGCATGAGCCACCAGGCCCCAGTTACAGAGAAAAGAAACTTTCCCAGGGCACTGGGGATGAGGAATAAAATAGAGCTCATAGACTTCTCTTAGTTGGGAGGAGAAGCTTCTTATAGAAGATATACTAATTTGTTTGAGCCTTACTCCCCAGAGAGTTCTCTGAAGAACAGATTTTCTTCTTTATCTGTCCACGTCAAGCTGCTAAAGATCCTTAGATATTTCTTTTACCTGTTTGTTTGAGGTAGTGTTTAGGAGTTGCTTTAGGAATATTATGTATGTGTCCCCAAGCAATTGTTCTTTTCTAGATTCAAATACAGGCTTTCAGATGGATTTGGAAGTGTTATGTAGATTTTCCAAAACTCATTGATTAATTAGGCTGAATGAAACTATGTGACAAAAAACTTAATTTTCTCACTGTGAACACCCTAACTTAATGACTAGGCTTAGTTACCTACTTTGTGACTGAACAGCTTTCTAGATAGTTTGGAAGTTTTTGGAGACAAAAACTGGGTCCTATATTATGTGTCTTCACCAAAGTCATATGTTTTATAAGTGCTCAGGAAATATAAATTAAATGAATAAATAAACTCAGTACATTCTGTGCTATATTGTATTTATGTATAGGGGACAAATTTTCTTTTATGGTCTTTCAGCGTACTCAACTTGAATTCTGTGGCTTTAATTCCATAACCCAAACTTGTGAATTTGAGACTGTTTATCTTATGGTACAGCACTATAGAACTTGAAACTTCTAAGGCACAAACTTGAAACTTCTACTTGTGATGAATAACTGTTATTTTCCTGGGAATATCTTTCTGCTTTTTCTGCGGGAATTGACTTGTCTCATCTTTGTTGCATTTCCCGTCATATAAATCTTGTGCTTCAATAAGACTTTTCTGGAGAACGTTTTTATCATTAATGTAAGTACTATTTGCATGTTCTACTTTGGGATTGGGATTATATTTGAGTTAGTTCATCCAAGCAGATATTCTTCCATTTATGATAGACACTGCCTTTACATAGTGATTGTCTGGCTCTTTCTGGAATAATTTCTGTTCATATAATTTTCCCCTGATTATTATTATAGAAGAACCATTATATTTATTTATTTATTTATTTATTTTTGAGTCAGAGTCTCACTCTGTCGCCCAGGCTGGAGTACAGTGGCACTCTCCCAGCCACTGCAACCTCGAATTGCTGGACTCAGGTGATTCTTCTGCCTCAGCCTTCCAAGTAACTGGAACTACAGGCACATACCACCATGTTTAGCTAATTTTTTGACTTCTTATAGAGATGAGGTCTCGACATGTTGTTCAGGCTGGTCTTGAACCCACGAGCTCAAGCAATCCTCTTGCCTGCCCTCCCACATAAGTGCTGGGATTACAGGTGTGAGCCACCACACCTGGCAGAAAAACCATTATATTTATTATTGTCTTGTGATAGTAATTTTGTTTTTAAGTGACAATGTCTAGTTTAATAATGACTAGTTATTTAGTCGTTAAACTAGAGGCTGAGTGGTATGAACTAGACCCTCATCTGCCTCTGACCACGTTTCCATCAAAATTAAATGTTCTCAGGGACCTTTTCACTTTTGCCTGTACTCCCTTTCATAAATATAAGAAGACTTACCTTTCCTAAAATTTTACTGTATACAGTGCATAGGTATATGTTGAGATGGTATTAGTTTTTTTGTTTTTTTTGTTTGTTTGTTTGTTTTTTGAGGGCTGTGTGCTGGAGAGGTAGAGAGGTGTAGTACCAGTAACCCAGGGATCCGAGTAAATGCGAAGAATTGCAACCCACAAAGAGGTAAAGAAGGTATTAGTTTTAACAATAAAATATATAAAACTGATGTTGGGTGTAGTGGCTCATGCCTAAAATCCCAGGACTTTGGGAGGCAGAGGCGAGAGGATTGCTTGAGTCCAGGGGTTTGTGACCAACCTGGGCAACGTGGCAAGACCTTGTCTCTACAATAAATCAAAAACCTATGCAGATGTGGTGTGGTGTGCACCTGTGGTTTCTGCTACGGGAAGGATGAGGTAGAAGGATTGCCTGAGCCTAGCAGGTCAAGACTGCGGTGGCCATGAGTGTGCCGCTGCACTCCAGCCTAGGGGACAGAGTAAGACTCTGACTCAAAAAAAAAAAAAAAACGAAAAATATATATAGTCACACACATATATATAAAACTTTTGCCTAAGGATGGAAATTGTAGGCATGCAGGCCTGGCAGTAATGTCCTCATCACTTGGCCTCATGTTTTGTGAAACTGCATTAGTCTAACCATGAATATATACCCAAAGGGGGAGGAACAGACTGATACAGGCATTCCCCTCGCCCACACTACCAACTTTATTGAGGTTTAATTGGTATAAAAAACTGCACATAATTAATGTGTACGGTTTTGATATATGTATACACTTATGTTACTGTTACCATAATCAAGATAATAAACATATCCATCACCGCCAAAAGTTGTGTGTGTGTGTGTGTGTGTGTGTGTGTGTTTGTGTGTGTAAGAATGCTTAACATAAAATCTACCTCTTAACAAATTTTTAAGTACACAATACCTTATTAACTATAGGCACTATGTGGTACAGTCTCTTACTCATTTTGTATAACTCTAACAAAGATGTTTTTCTGTGGATACCTTAGATATGTTTCTAGGAAATAGTTAACAGCATTCTGGGACATTTAAATTCTCCTTGAAGAAAAGATCCTGACGAGAAAGCTTCCAGGGCTTAGCAAAATAGATGTTGTTCCTTCAATTTGCCTAGCTTTCCTCAAAGGGCTTTCTTCTTTCCTTTAGTGAGATTAGTCGCCTGGACCTGGGTCTAAGTGTGGAGGTATGGAACAAAGGACTGATCTGGGATACCATGTTGGGGACCGTGTGGATTGCCTTGAAGACTATTCGTCAGTCTGATGAGGTCAGTCAGTGCATTGCCCATTTGGAGGTATGGTTCCTAGCCCTTGCTTCTCTCTATACTAGCACCACTCTAGGTAATATTCATCCATATATCTCAGATTATTCTGTTTCTTTTTTAATTAGAGGGTGTGTGACCTGCCTATTCGTAACTTCACCCAGAGGTTTTATTTAAGCCTGGCCTACTCTGTGTCCTGTGACTGAACTCAGAGGTGCCAAAGCACCTCAGCGCTGGTAGCCAGCCAGCCCCTTCTGAGTAGTGTTTACCTGGGGTACATTTGATTTCTGCATTCTCACACTTCCCTGTGAGGAGTTCCATTTAACTTCCTTGCTGGGTACTATTCTCTATTTTGTCTGAGTCACCAATCTTTAGAGAATTGGTTTTAGTCTTCTTCTTCCACATGTAACCCTAACAGAGTTTAAGAAACTACCAGACTTGGCAATTTCTAGTCCAGAACTCCCAGCCTATTTTCCCAGATTAGACCACAACTCAGCATCATTTTCTTATAGACACTCACTTTGGACCTGGATAAACTTGATTACATTCCTATTTGGCTTTAACACAGACCATGAGTTCTCTTTGGGATTGGAGAGATTTTTCTATATTTTTTTTAGTTCTGGCTAAGTCTATTTCCCTAGGTTGATGGGGAGTTCATTTTCAGATGGCAGACCCAGTTCAATTCCATTTAGCTAGCAGTGTTGATAGCTTTTTACTGATTAGAAGCAGTGACATATCATTAGGTGACACAGTCATTAAGAATTGTGCAGATTAAATATTCATCCACAGAGATGCTTAGAGTTTGATATTCCAGAAATTGTAGTCTCATTGAGCCTGCAAAGCTGAGCACAGTGAAAGCTGCTCTTCCCAACAAAGAGGGAGAACAGAAACCATATGCAGCAGAGGGAGGAAGTAACAGTGGCATGTTTGCCTTCTCAGGATATGAGTGGTCCTTAGACGCTCTCAAGCAAGAAACTTCAGAGAAAAACTCCTGGCTCTCGAATCAAGAGGGGAGCCTAGAAAGATTAAAGTTTAATCCTAGATCTTTGTTTCCTAGGAAGGGCCTGGGGAGTGGTCCACATTGGAAGCAGAGACATTAATGAAAGATGATGAGATCTGTGGAACTAAAAACCCAACTCCTCATAAAATTTTGCTTGATACAAGATTTGAGTTGCCTTTTGGTGAGTCTATTTGATTAAATTTTTTAAAACATTTAATGCTTTTTACCGCATTATCAAACATATTGCTTGCCAGTTGTTTCACTAATGTGTATTTTGTCTCCTCAGCCATCTCCTTTGAGGACATTCTGTCTACATCCAGTCTTCCCCGTAACACCTAGCCCAGGGCATGGTGCAGAGTAGACTATAGAATGGTACTCATTAAAGAATCCACATTCTCTTCCACTCAGTTTTCTGTGATTATTTATTATAATGACTTATGAAATAGCTGCTTGTTAGATTTCTTCTTCTTTTTTTTTTTTAAGAAAGGCAGATTTAGCCGGGCTCGGTGGCTCAGCCTGTAATCGCATGCCTTTGGGAGGCTGAGGTGAGTGGATTGCCTGAGCCCGCAGGTTCGAGACCCACCTGGGCAGCAAGACCTCATCTCTACAATAAATCAAAAAATCAGCCGGGTGTGGTAGCGCATGCCTGTAATTCCGGCTACATGGAAGGCTGAGGCGGAAGGATTGCCGGAGCCCAGCAGGTCGAGGCTGCGGTGGCCGGGAGCAGCCACTGCACTCCAGTCTGGGCAACAGAGTGAGACTCCAACTCAAAAAAAAAAAAAAAAAAAAGAAAGGCAGATTTATTAAAGATGAAGCAACACAGCAGCAAAGGGAGGCTTTCTGCTGTCTGTCCGATTTATTCTATTTTAATGCTTATTGTCTTGAAGTAAATATATACCTTATGATTTGTTAATTTAAATATTAAATAGCACTGATAAATAGAATAATTTTAAAAGTAAATTAATCACAAAAAATGCACAGTCATGATAAAAATTCAAATAGTAAGGAAAAAAGTTGAAAGTTAAAAAGATAAAAAGTTAGAAATTTCTTTTCTCACTTCCTTCAAACTTTTTTGCATTCCTCAGAGGTAAACCACCATTAACTTTCTTGTATTTTGGTTTAGACACATGATATTTCTTTTCTAAAAATTTATTTTGGCAAAAATTCACTATATATCACTACGTGATATATTGTGATATATGGTGTCTCATAAATACTTAAACATTTACCCTGGATATTGCTCCATGTTGTACCTTTTTTTTTTTTTGTGTGTTGGAATCTCACTCCCTCACCCAGGCTGGAGTGTAGCAACACGCTCACAGCCACCCCAGCATCTACCTGCTGGGCTCAGGTGATCCTTCCACCTCAGCCTTCCAAATTCCAAACTTCCGGGAACTTCAGACACGTGCTACCACGCCTGGCTAATTTTTTGATTTATTGTAGAGGTGAGGTCTTGCCAAGTTGCCCAGACTGTTCTCGAGCCCGTGGGCTCAGGCAATCCCCTCACATTGGCCTCCCAAAGTACTGGGATTACAGGCTTGAGCCACTGCGCCCAGCCCATGTTATACTTTAAGATCAATCAGGCAACCCCTTCAGGTTCCCTCCCACTGTGGAAGCTTTTCTGTTCTCTCAATAAAAAAAAAACTGCTTTCTCACTTCAAAAAAAAAAAAAGATGGATCATGCTCATCTGGACAGATTACTATATCATAGTTTATCTAAGTAGTTCTTTATTGATAGGCATGTAGGTTGTTTCCAGTTTTTTTGATATTATATACTGTTGTAACTAACAACTTTGTATATCTTTGCCTATTTTTGAATCTAAGAATAATATAAGAGAAAAAAAGGTAGAGTTGCACAGGGACTGTGAGGAGTGTCTGTTTCTGAGGAGTGTGTGTTTCTGCACATTTTGGCAATATTTTGTGTTTCCTAATTTTTAATCTTTATCTGATTAGTTTAAATGGTATTTTAGTTTAGTTGAATTCAATTAGTTTAATATTAAGTTTTAATGTTCACATTATTGATCTTTGCATATTTTATTGTTATTGCTGCTGTTTTATGATTTCAGTTTAATTACATCTTATATCTTGTGGTTATTTTAAGAAAAAATGGCATGATTGTCCAGCTAGTGCAAAATAACTAAACTCAGAACAACCATTATATCAGAAAAATAGAAAGGAATACTTTCTTGTTGGGATTATAGGCCAAACTTACAGTTGTAAGCAAAGAGAAAAGCAATTGGAGTTGCTGCTTATGGCTTAGTTGCCTATAATCTTAGTTCTGTATTCTTGGCTGTATCCATCTGGAACAGAGTTTCCATCTTATTGAACTGGGAGGAAGAAGGCAGAGAGTGGGTCTTGGTTAAAATACCATAGATATTGGTGTTTTCACCAAATATTAGTAGATTTTCTGAAATAAAAGTTTTGTTTTGTTTTGGTTGCTGTATGCCCTTAGGCCCATTCCAGAGACACTATAATTTTTATTTTTTTTAGAGACACTATTTTTTTTTTTTAAGAGCCTGTTACCCAGGCTGGAATGCAGTGACCTGATCATAGCTCACTATAGCCTCAAATTCCTGGCCTTAAGTGATTCTCCTGCCTCAGCCTCCCAAAAACCTGGGCCCACAGGCACGTGCCACATGGCTAATTATTTTATTTTTTGTAGAGACATGGTTTCACTTTGTTGCCCAGGCTGGTCTCACACTTCAGGCCTCAAGTAATCCTCTCTCTCAGCCTCCCAAAGTGCTGGGATTATAGGCATGAGCCACTGTGCCTGACCTCCAAAGACTTTAAATGGTTGCTTTTTGAAATGCAGTATTACTTTTCAGTGGGTTGTATCCATTAATTACATGGTTAAAAATGTATTGTAAAAGAAACATTATCCTATACCGTTTTCAGTTGATTTTATTTATTGTATGAATGCACAATAATACTGAAAATAACATTTGCGGTCAATAACTGTGTGTCAGTGGATATGTCACTAAGTTTTTACATATGGTATCTCATTTAATCCTCATTTCAATCCTTTGAGGTAGAGCCAACAATTACTTCCACTATAGACTCCAACTCAAAAAAAAAAGAAGGAAGCTGAGGCATAGAGTATTTAAGTATTTTGGCCATGGTCTGGCTCTAGAGTCTGAGCTTTTAATTTTAACTATAATACACTTAACCAATTCTCTTGTTGAACATACTGATTTTTCAAAGTTTGTTATAAATAGCACTGCAATAAACATCCTCATAGCTCTCTCTACTCGTATTTTTCCTTCTTAAAACATTTTCTGTGGGGGGGAGGTGGTCATAAATGTACAGTGGTTTAAAGTTATCCTGTGAAAATTAAGTTTCTCCTCAAACCAGTTCCCTTCCTACAGGTTACCAGTATTAATATTTTCTTGTGTGTCTTACCAGTCAGTCTCTGAATATGTATCTACACCGCTATTCTCTTTTTAGAACATAAATAGTCGCATATTCTAACATATTCCCTGTGCCTTGTTGCTTTCCACTTAATATTTCTTGGTGAATCATCCAACATCACAGCATATAGATCCATAGCAGTAGCAGCAGCTTTTTTTCCCCATCACACCACCCACTAGACTTCTTTGTAATAGGTGCATAGTGAAAGGACAGACCTGAAAGGACAGACTGAGAGTGGGAAGCCATTTTTCATCTTGTTCTTAAACCCTGACACAATGATGAGAAAGTAGAAGCTATGCTTTTGGAAAAATGCACACTTTAGGTAAAATTAACTTTACCGACTTAGTCTTTTCAGAAACAGACTACCAGGTATCAGAGGTATCTCATAGCGGCAATCAAACTTGCCTAGAGTAAAGGGAATTTACAAGATCTAAGACATCATGCATTGGGCAAGGATTGTAAGAATCATGAAACTTGTAATTACAAAAGTTATAACTGTTCAGAGGGAGAGCAGATAGGGAGAGCAGATAGAGATTCGATCTTCCAGTAAATTGGGTACTGTCTATGGTGAAGTCAAGGATTCCCTGAAGCTATCCACTGGGAATGCTTTGGAGATTAGGGGTGGGTGCACCCTACACTAGCTCTAAGGAATGTTGTTTAGGAAGGTGCAGGAGAATTAGAATCCTTGTCCCGCCCTTCTCTAGGGGCTACAATAATGTGGGTGGACATTAATGGGTCTCTGTGTCACAGGATCTCCAAGACATACACAGTCACGTGCAACATCTCCAAGAAAAGGATTTAAGCCAGGGCTTTGGGGGGCTACGACACCACACTCACCTAGAGTGTAGGCCCACTTCCTGTCTGCAGGGGGTGAACTTTTCTTAAATAAATCTTTTCTTCTCTCACCTCTGTGTGTTGCAGTTCTTTGCAATTTACTCAGATCTCTGAGTTCACAACGCGGCACCTCCGGCTTGCCAGCTCTGGCGGTGCTGCCCCACTCTGCTGCGCCTCTCCTCTCCTCTCCCTCTCCATCCATCCACACTCACCCTGTCCGTACCCTAACACATAGTACACCATTTTGTAGATGTACCATATGAATGAGGAAGCACTGCACAAATTAAGTTGTTTATTTTTTGTTTTTTTTTTAATTGTAAGACTTAAAAATATTGCCATAAATTGCCGAAGAGCTATTTGAAGGGAGGGAACTGAAATTCTGGACAGGAGGAGCAAAGGAGGAAGGGCTATATTTGCTTCCTTTGTGTGGACTACTAGAAAGTTTAAATGTCTCTAAAGTTGATGTGATCCATATGTTGCCTATGTGTTTCTCTTTTGTACTGGTTTTAATTGATGTTTTAAAAAAGTGAGGCTTTTTGGGAAGTTGTTATAGTCAATATTGAGTATTTAGAAACGAGGATGAACCTTTTTTTAAGTCTAATATTTTCACTTAATCAACTCACTGAAAAAATATTAAAGCATCTATTATTTTCCAGATATAAAACCTATATATATTTTAATAGTTTTTTTAAAAAAAGTTTTAATTGTGGTGGTTAATGCTGCAAGTTTGATACAAAGAATTGCACAGAAATTAGATTGGGAAAGATAGTTTACTTAGTACATTTAGAGAGAGAGAGAGGGTGGAACCATCTCTCCAAAATTGGAGATGAGGCCAGAGCGTAAAGAAAGCAATGGCAGTAAGTGCTTGAGGTTGAATGCTTTTAAAGCTTCCCTTTGGAGGGGCAGGTCACCATGGTGATGGGGTGGTGATCTGTTTCACATCATTATGAAGGAGGCAGGTAAGCACAGGAACTGTTGCAATGGTGATGAGGTGGTGGTCTGTGTCACAATAGATTAGGTCAGCTTGGCCCTTTATGGCAAGAAAATACATACTTTGGATAGAAAGGTAATCAGTAGAAAGCATGCTTGGAGATGGGGAAAATCTCTGATATTTTTAAAAGGTTGTACAAAACAATCATCAATGACTACCTCTGGTAAACTGGTTTTGTCCCCTGATAATGATTAGAGGGCAAGTTACAATAAAATGACAAAAGAGCATGACAAAGCTTAAAATGGCCATTCTTTGGCTAAAGTTACTCCATTTTAGCATTTCACCCTTTCACTGGTTAAAAAAAAAAGTGTAACTCAAAATTTCATATTTTAGCCATTTTTAAGTGTACAATTCAGTACTGTTAAGTATATTCACATTGTTGTGCAACAGATCTCCAGAACTTTTTTATCTTGCAAAACAAAAACTCTATACTCATTAAAAATCTCCCCATTTTCCTCTCCCCCTGGCCACTGGCGACCTCCATTCTAATTTCTCTTTCTGTGAATTTGACTATGTTAGTTTTTTTAAGCAAGCGGAATCCTGCAGTATTTGTCTTTTTTTGTCATTAACTTATTTCACAGCATAATATTCTCAAAGTTTATGTTGTAGCATGTGACAGGATTTTCCTTTTAAGGCTGAGTGATGTCCCATATTGTGTGCATATTTCTCATTTTGTTTATTATTTCATCCATTGATGGATGCTTGGTTTTCTTCAACTCTTATCTATTGTGAATAATGCTGTTGTGAACTTGGGTATGCAAATATCTTTTTGTAGTCCTGCTGTCAGTTCTGTTGTATATATGCCCAGAAGTGGGATAGCTGTATCATATAGTAATTCTATTTTTAACTTTTTGAAGAAAAAAAATCTATGAATTTTGAGCATCTTAAGGTCTAATTTTTCTTTTAATCTAATCCTTTAGACTGTTTTGGTCTTGCTGAGGGGAATGTAATGAGGTTACATATAAATAATATACTTTTTGGAAACAAGCTGATCATTATTTGAGTTGTGGCTCATCTCTTCTGACCTTGGCCAGATTATTTAACCTCTCTGTGAACTTCAGCTTCCTCATCTGCAAAACAGAACAGTGAATATAATAGTACATTGTATTTTTTTTTGTGAAGATTCAGGATAATGATTATGGTATGAACCAAGCTGCCAGTAAAATTTGTCTGTCATTACCACCCTTCTGACTTCAGTCATTTGACTGAATAAAGTATTATCTGCTAATGATTGAAGTATTACCAGCTGATATGGATTCTTTTTCATGGTAGATATCCCAGAAGAGGAAGCCAGATATTGGACCTACAAACTGGAGCAAATCAATGCTTTGGGAGCTGACAATGAGGTAGGAACTGCCTTATTTGCAATACAGGAAGATGGAGAAAATCTCTGATATTTTTAAAAGGTTGTCCAGGGAGAAGCCTAAGAGCATGTTGTCCTGAAGGATGAAATAATTTAAATTGCATTAAAGAAAAAAGGCAGCTAGAATATTGCCTGGAATTTTACTGGAAAGCTCCATCTTCCACTTAGCCTATTTCTCCTACTGTCCCCAGACTATGGCACTTGTCTGGCCCTAGAGTTTGGGGAGAGAGCTTGAATCAAGGAATCTGTCCTTTTTTGTTACACACTTGAGCTGGAGGCATTTCTTCTGCTCCCTCCCAGATTTTTTGATATTACCCTTATTTGTGTTTTCTTCTGGGAAATGCATTGCCTTGTTTGGTCTTGCTGTCCTCATATCTCCAGAGATGAATCTGGTGCTTACAAGAGAACACAATCAGCTCAACGTGGGCAGGCACATCAGGAATGGACAATGTTTTTGTTATTTGTGGTGGAAGGAAAATATGATTAGTTTGTTTACTTGGATCTGTTGGGCCATTAAAAAATGGGTCTGATTATAAGGTAGACTTTGAATGCCAGAGGATATTTCAGTGGTAATGTTTGGTAAAAAAATAATTGTATGAGAGAATCTGAAGCTTGGATTTGGGTGTGGTAGGGAGCTGTAAGCATGGAGTTTGGATTCATCAACATATTGGTAGCATTTGAGGTCACAGGAATGGAACACTTGTTCAGGTAGAGCATGTAGAGAGAATATTGAAGCATAGGACAAAACCTTGGGAAACAGTACAGATAGAGTTCTGGGAGACAAAAGAGACTGAGAAAGAGCTGCTTCAGAGAAAGAAGAATCAGGAAAGGCTCATGGAACAAAGAAAAAAAGTGATTCAAGGCGGAAATTCTCAGTAGTGTCACATGTTCAAACAAGGTGAATTCTGAAATAGTCTCTGGATTTGACTATTGACAACCAATATCCATCCATAGACTAGTACAGAAAGCCAAAATGGAGTAATGATTAGTGTATTAGTTTCCTAGAGCTGCCGTAACAAAGTACCACAAACTGGGTGACTTACCACAACCAGAATTTATTTTCTCACAGTTCTGGAGGCTAGAAGTCTGAATTCAAAGTGTTGGCAGGATCACTTCTCTAAAGGCTCTGAAGGAGAAACCATCCTATTCCTTTCTCCTAGCTCTGATGGTTGCTAGGAGTCCTTGCTGGTCCTTGGCTTGTCAGTGCATCATTTCAAATCTCTGCCTGTGTGGTCAAATGCCTCCCTGTGTTTCCCTGTGTGTCTTCACAATACGTTTTCCTGTCTCTGTGTGTCTGTGTCCAAATTTCCATTTTTCTTATAAGGACACCAGTCATTAGATTAATTTGATTAAGTCTGCAAAGACCCTGTTTCCAAATAAGGTCACCTTTGCAGATACTTAGAATTTCAGCATATTGTTTGGGGGGGCACATAATTCAGCCAATAGTGAGTTAAATGAAATATAAATAAATAGAATTTGGGAAAAGTGACAATTAACAATTGCCTTTCTCAGGGTTTACCCTTACCTCAACTCAATCATCAGTACAATTTCCATTATCAAACTGCATAGCTGTTTTCATGCCCAAGCCAACACCCAGCTTTTCTTCTTTGTTGAAAGCTCCAGTCCTATCCACTTGATAACAACCAGTGTTTGCACTATCCTTGCATCTGCTTTATTACCCTTTGTGTTTTTGTTCTTTGAAAATTTGGCTGTGGAGTGGTATACAGCCTTTGAAACTCACATTGTCTTTGTTTCCCTAGTAAATAAACACATTGTACTTTTGATTTGTGTGTGCTTTACTGTATGTCATTATGCAGAATTAGATGATGAGATTACAACAACACAAAATACAACTTATACAAATACTGTAGTTTCACAAGTTCTAATAATAATGGTTGTTGGTCTGAGGTTCCCAACTCACTATGAGATTTTTACTTTTTTATTCTAGGATATGAAACTCAGTCACTAAGTTTATATCTTTTATTTCCTCTTCTACCACCCAGTTTTTCTTTTTTAAAAAATTTATTTATAGCCGGGCTTGGTGGCTCAGTCTGTAATCCCGTGCCTTTGGGAGGCTGAGGTGAGTGGATTGCCTGAGCCCGTGGGTTCGAGACCCGCCTGGGCAACTTGGCAAGACCTCATCTCTACAATAAATCAAAATGAGCCGGGTGTGGTAGTGCGCACCTGTAGTTCCAGCTACTTGGAAGGCTGAGGCAGAAGGATCGCCGGAGCACAACAGGTTGAGGCTGTGGTGGCCGGGAGCAGCCACTGCACTCCAGTGTGGGTGACAGAGTGAAACTCCAACTCAAAAAAAAAAAAAAAACCAAAAAATTTATTTATTTATTGTAGAATTGTGGGGTACAAGTGAGGATTAATACATAAGTAGACTGCATTGCAGATACCAAGTTTGAACTTCTAACTAGCCCTAACTCCCCCTTGTAGTGGACCAGTAACCTTGTGTTGTCACATGTTCCTCTCTCTCTCTCCCTTCCCCCTCCCTCCCTTCCCTAGCAGTGCCCAGCGACTACCAATCCCACCCGTGTGCTAATGTGACTAGTGTTCAGGGTCCACTGAACATGAGTCCCACAGAGTGAGAACATGCTGTATTCAGTTCTTTGTTTCTGTGATAGTTCACTTAGTATGATGGTCTACAACTCCATCCAAGTTGCTGCCAAGCTATGATTTTGTTCTTTATGGCTGTGTAATACTCCATTGTGTATGTTATGTACCACATTTTCTTTATCCGGTCCACTTTCGGTGGGCAGCAGAGTTGGTTCCATGTTTTTGCTATTGTGAATAGTGCAGCAATAAACGTGTGTGCAGGTATCTTTTTGGTAGAGTGATTTATGTTCCTCTAGGTATATTCCCAGGAGAGGGATTGCTGGATCATATGGAAAATCAATTTTCAATTCTTTTAGGAATTGCCACACTGCTTTCCATAAAGGTTGAACTAGCTTATATTTTCCCAAGAGTGTAGAAGCATTCCCTTTTCTCTGCACCAGTACAGCACCTGTTGTTTTTTTGACTTATTAATGATAACCATCCTTACTGGAGTAAGTTGGTATCTCATTGTAGTTTTGATTTGCATTTCTCTGATGATTAATGAGGCTGAGCATTTTTTCATCTGTCTGTTGGCCACTTGTATGTCCTCTTTTGAGAAATGTCTGTTCGTGTCCTTTGCTCACTTTTTCTTTGTTTTGGAGTCAGAGTCTTACTCTGTTGCCCAGGCTGGCACACTCATGACCACCACAGCCTAGACCTGCTGGGCTCAGGTGGTTCTTCCACTTCAGCCTTCCATGTAGTTAGATCCACAGGTGAGCGCCACCACACCTGGCTAATTTTTAAATTTTATTGTAGAGACGAGGTCTCACCAAGTGGCTCAGGCTGGTCTTGAACCCCTAGGCTCAGGCATTCCTCTTGTTTCTGCCTCCCTAATTAGGTACTAGGATTACAGGCATAAGCCACCATGCCCGGCTCTTTGCCCACTTTTTAATGAGGTTGTTTGTTTGTTTTTTCCTTTCAGTTCATTTGAGTTCCTTATAAATCCTGGATGTTTGTCAGATGCATAATTTGCAAATATTTTTTCCCATTCTGAGGGTTGTCTCTTTAGTCTCATGATGGTTTCTTTTACTGTGCAAAAGATTTCAGTTTGATGAAGTCCTACTTGTCTGTCTTAGCTATTATGGCATTCGCTTTTGGGGACTTGGTCAAGAATTTATTGCCTACTCCAATGTGCATAAGGACATTTCCTAAGTTTTCCTCTAGAATTTTTTTTTTTGAGTTGGAGTCTCACTCCGTCGCCCAGGCTGGAATGCAGTAGCACACTCACAGCCACCCCAGTGTTGACCTGCTGGGCTCTGGCAATCTTCTGCCTCAACCTTCCAAGTAGCCAGAACTACAAACGCGCTACCATGCCCGGCTAATTTTGTTTTAATGTGTTGTAGAGATGAAGTCTCGCTAAGTTGCCTGGGCTGGTCTTGAGCCTGTGGGCTCAGGCAATCCACTCACCTTGGCCTCCCAAAGTGCTGGGATTACAGGCTGAGCCACTGAGCCGGGCCTCTAGAATTCTTATAGTCTGAGGTTTTATGTTTAGTTCTTTAATCTATTTACAGTTGATTTTTGTGAATAGTGATAGGTAGAGTCCAGTTTCGTTCATTTGCATTTGGTCAACCGATTTTCCCATCACCATTTGCTAAATATGCTTTCCTTTTTTTTTTTATTGCTGCCCACTCAGACTTTATTTAAAGACCAGGAGGTGTAGGTACAGGGAAGGGAGGAGGACCTGGGAGAGGCCATGCAGGCTCCAGCTTAATGGTATTTGGAGGTCAGCGTAGTACTCACAGAAGCCAGGAACTTTTCCAGGGAGGCATGCACAGCAGGGGTAAAGTTCTCAGGGTGGTGGCTGGCCAGGGTCACCAGCAGGCAGTGCTCAGGAGCTTCAAGTTGATCAGGTCCACCTGCAGCTTGTGTGTGTGCAGGTCGCTCAGAGCGGACAGGGCATTGAGTATGTCATCCCTATGCCCATGACATTGGTCAGCGTTTTGGTCACCTTCTTGCTGTGGCCCTTGATCTGGCCAGAGCCGTGACTCAAATCAAAGTGGGGAAAGTAGGTCTTTGGTGGGGTAGGACAGGAACATCCTCTCAAGGGCCTCTGCACCATAGTTGCCAGCATGGCCGCCACCCTTGTCCCAGGTGGCCTTGACATTGGTCTTGTCAGCGGGAGACAGCCCCGTAGCAGTTCTTTCTGAGTCTGTGGGGACCAGAGGCATTAAGTATGGTCTTCTTTCCCCAGTGATTATTATTGGTGGCTTTGTCGAAGATGAGTTGGTCGTGACACTGCGTTTTTGCTTCCAGAATCTCTGTCCTGTTCCATTTGTCTATGTGCCTATTCTTGTACCAATATCAGGCTGTTTTGATTGCTGTAGCCTTGTAATAAAGTTTAAAGTCTGGAAGTGTGATACCTCCTGCTTTGTTCCTTTTGCTGAGGATTGTTTTTGGCTATTTGTGTTCTTTTGTGTTTCCGTATGGATTTCTGTATTGGCATTTCCGGGTCTGTGAAAAATGATATTGGTAATTTGACAGGTATTGTATCTTATATGCAGATTGCGTTGGATAGGATGGACATCTTGACAATATTGATTCTTACATTTCATGAGCATGGGATGTTTCCATTTGTTTGTGTCATCTTTGATTTCTTTGAGCAGCGTTTTGTAGTTCTTGTTGTAAAGGTCTTTCACTTCTCCGGTTAGGTGGATGCCAGAGTATTTTATTTTTTTGTGACTGTTGTGACTGAGACTTTTTTATTTGGATCTCTGCTTGCTTGTTGCTGGTGTATAGAAATGCAGCTATCTTTTGCATGTTGATTTTGTAACCTGAGACTTTACTAAAGTCATTTATCAGTGTGAGGAGGATTTTGACATACTCCCTAGGATTTCCTAGGTATAGAATCATATTGTCCACAAAGAGGGCTAGCTTAACTTCCTTTTTACCTATTTGTATACCTCTGATTTCCTTCTCTTGCCTGATTGCTCTGGTTAAGACTTCCAGCAGTATGTTGAATAGGCAGGGTGAACTATTTCAGTTCTTAGAGGAAGTATTTCCAGCTTCTGTCAGTTGAGCAAAATGTTGACTGTGGATTTATCATAGATGGCTCTTACTGTTTTGAGGAATGTTCCTTGTATGCCTAGGAGCTCAAGAAGGGATGCTGGATTTTGTCAAATGCTTTTTCTGTGTCTAATGAGATAATCATGTGGTTCTTGGTTGTACATCTGTTAATGTGCTGAATTATGTTTATGGTCATGTGAATGTTGAACTAACCCTGAATCCCAGGAATGAAGCCCATCTGGTCATGGTGGATGATCCTTGAGATGTGTTGTTGGATCTGATTTGCTAGAATTTTGTTGAGAATTTTTGCATCTGTGTTCATCAAGGAGATTGGCCTATAATTATCTTTCTTTGTTGGGTCTTTGCCAAGTTTGAGTATCAGTATGACATTAGCATCATAAAATGAGTTGAAGAGAATTCCATCATTCTTGATTGCCTGGAATACTTTCAGTAAGATTGGTATCAGCTCCTCCTTCTATGTCTTGTAGAATTCAGCTGGGAAGCCATTTGGTCCAGAGCTTTTTTTGGTAGGGAGATTTCTTACGACTGAGTTGATTTCCTGGGTTGTTATTGGTCTGCTTAGAGTTTCAATTTCTTCATGTTTCAACCTTGGGAGGTTGTGTGATGTCAGAAAATCCTCCATTTCCTTTAGATTTTCTAGTTTATTTGCATGCAGGTGTTCTTAGTAATCTCTGATAATCTTTTGAATTTTTTCAGGATCTGTTGTGATTTTACCTTTTTTTGTTTCTAATTGTGTTTATTTGGACTTTTTCCCTTTTTTTTTTTTAGTCAATCTGGTCAGGGATCCATCAGTCTTATTTATCCTTTCAAAGAACCAGTTTTTTGTCTTATTGATCCTTTTTATGATATTTTTGTCTTCTATATCCTGCAATTGTGACTTTATCTTAGTGATCTGGATTTTTCTACTGAAGCTAGGATTTAGATGATCTTGTCTTTCCAGTTCCCTTAGGTGTAACATTAGGCTGTTTACTTGTGATCTTTTTATTTTCTTGATGTGTGCATGCAATGCTAGAAATTTTCCTCTTAACACTGTTTTCATGGCACCCAGAGATTCTGATAAGATGTGTCTTTATTTTTGTTTGTTTCCAGGAATCTTTTTATTCTTATCTTGATTTCTGTGTTGACCTAGAAGTCATTCAGGAGCATGTTGTTTAGTGTCCACGTCTTTGTGTGTTTTGGGAGGATCTTGTTGGTGGCAATATTTATTTTTAGTACACTGTGATCTGAGAAGATGCATGATATTATTTTGATCTTTTGAAATTTGTTTGTAGTTGATTTATGTCTGAGGATGTGACCAATCTTGTAGTATGTTCTATGTGCTAACAAGTATAGAATGTATACTCTGAAGTTGTTGAGTGGAGCCTTCAGTAGATGGCTATTAAATCCACTCGATCAAGTGTCCTGTTTTGTTGTGTTTTTTTAAAAATAACTTTATTGAAATATAATTCAGGCTGTGTGTGGTGGCCCATACCTATAATCCCAGCACTTTTGGAGGCCAAGGTGGGAGGATTGCTTGAAATTAGGGGTTTGAGACCAGCCTAGGCCACATAGTGGGAACTTGTCTGTACAAAAAAGTTAGCTGGGTGTGGTGACACCCACCTATAGTCTCAGCTACTGGGAGTCTGAGATGGAAGGATTGCCTGAGCCCAGGAGTCTGAGCCTGCAGTGAGCCATGATCATGCCACTGAACTCAAGCCTGTGCAACAGAGTGAGACCCTGACTCAAAAAAACAAAAAGGCAATATAATTCACATATACCTTACAGTTTGCTTTCATTTAAAGCTTATATTTTGGTGACTTTTAGTATATTCAGAGAGTTGTGCATCCATTACCACAGTTTTGAACATTTTCATTATCCTCTAAAGAAACCTGTGCCTTTAAGCCGAGTACAGTGGCTCATGCCTGTAATCCACCACTTTGGGAGGCTGAGGCAGGAGGATTGCTTGAGCTCATGGATTCGAGACCAGACTGGGCAACATGGCGAGAACTCATCTCTACAATAAATTTAAAAATTAGCTGGGGGTGTGGTGATGAATGCCAGTGATTCCAGCTACTTGGAAGACTGAAGCAGAATGATCCCCAGAACCCAGCTGATGAGGCTGCAGTGGCCTTGAGTGTGTCTCTGAACTCCAGCCTAGGTGACAGTGTGAGACTCTGACTCAAAAGAGAAAGAGAGAGAGAGAGAGAGAGAGAGAGAGAGAGAGAGAGAGAGAGAGAGAGAGAGAGAAACCTATGCCTTTAACCATAACCCTCCAATCTCCCTTATCCTCCTCAGCCCTAAGCAACTACTACAACTACAAATCAGCCTTCTTCCTCTATATTGACCTATTGTGGACATTTTATATGAAGAGAATTAAATAATATGTGGTCCTTTGTGACTGTCTTCTTTCACTTGGCCTCATGTTTTCAAAGTTTCATCCGTGATGCAGCATGTGTCAGTACTTGATTCCTTCTTATTGCTGAATAATGTGACACTGTATGAATGTACTACTTTTTTTACTCATTCATCAGTTGATTGTTTCTACTTGTTAGCTGTTATAGATAGTGCTGCTTTGAGCACTTAATTCAAAGTTTTATGTGGACATATGTTTTAAGTTCTCTTGAATATGTACCTGGGAATGGAATTGCTATATCAGGTGGTAACTCTTTATTTAACTATTTGAGGAACTACCAGACTATTTTCCAAAGTGCCTGTGGCATTTTATCTTCCTACCAGCAGCGTATAAATGTTCTAATTTCTTCACATGCTTGTCAGCACTTGTTATTATCTGTCTTTTTTATTTTATCCAATCTTGGGGTGTGAAGTGGTATCTCATTGTGAGTGTCACTTTATTTTAAAACTTTTATATTTTGGAAATTTTCTTTCTTTCTTTTTTTCTTTTTGAGTTGGAATCTCACTCTGTCACCCAGGCTATAGGACAGTGGCATGCTCCTGGCCACCACAGCCTTGACCTGCTGGGCTCAGGTGATCCTTCTGCCTCAGCCTTCCAAGTAGCTGGAACTACAGGCACATGCCACCATGCCCAGCTAATTTTTTGATTTATTGTAGAGATGAGGTCTCGCCAAGTTACCCAAGCTTTTCTCAAACCTGCAGGCTCAGGCAATCCTCTCACCTTGGCCTCCCAAATTGTTGGGATTATAGGCGTGAGCCACCATGCCCAGCTTGGAAATTTTCAAACATAAAATAAACTAGAATTACTCTTCCCTCTTTTTGCTGGAGTATTTTAAAACCAATCCTGGACATCATTTTGTCTCACACATAAATATATCTGTATATATTTCCAATATATAGTGCCTTTAACAAATAACCACAATGCCATTATCACACTGAATTTAACAAATTCTTAAATCATCTAATACTTAGTCTGGGTATTATTATCTCAAAGATGTTTTTTCACAATTGATTTGTTCATTTCAAGATCAAAACAAAATATAAACCTTTGGTTATTTTGTCTCTTAAACCATAAATTGTATAACTTTTTTTTCTCTCATTTGTTTTGTAGAATTCTTCATGTTCTGAATTTGGTTTATTATGTCCCCAGGTTTTATTTACCATGTTCCTTTATCCCTTTTACTTTCTGTAAACTGATAATCACATCTAGTAGCTTGAGGATTAGATTGAGATTGAGATTAAAGTTCATTTTTTTGAGTAATCTTACCCTACTTTTAGTGATGCTAAAATTCACCTGTGTAGGAGTGGTGGGTACATCTAAAGCCCAGACCAAAAACTATTTGAACCCTTTAAAGCTATTGAAATAAAAAAATTTAACTGTGTGTTCAAGTGTTGTCTGCCTATTTCATTCATCATAAAGTTTTCCCATCAGCCTTTCACTTAATTGTTTGAGCAGCAAATAATGATGGTTATTTTGTTAGGGTTTGCAAAATGATGGTTTTCTAATTATATCATTCCTTCAGCATTTATTAGTTATTATTTGCCTGCAAAAAAGAACTTTTTCTTTTTTAAGTTGAAGTCTCACTCTGTTGCCCCAGCTAGAGTGCAGTAGCATGTTCACAGCCACCGAATCCTTGACTTGCTGGGCTCAGGCATCCTTCTGCCTCAGCCTTCCAAGTAACTGGGACTACAGGAGTGTGCCACCATGCCCTACTAATTTTTTTTAATTTATTTATTGTAGAGATGCGGTCTCGCCAAGTTACCCAGGCTGGTCTCGAACTCAGGCAATCCTCTCACCTCGACTTCCCAAAGTGCTGGGATTATAGGCGTGAGTCACTGTGCCTGACCAAGAACTTTTTCTTACCAGCTATTTGGATCACTTGAAGTACAGTCTGTATCAGAAAAACATTCTCAATGAATTTCTTTTCCTTTTTTTTTAAGTCATAGTCTCACTTTGTCTCCCAGGCTGCAGTGGCACCATTCACACATTCTCAACCTGCTGGCCAGCCTTCTAAGTAGCCAGAACTACAGCACTGCCATTTAAAAAAAATTATTGTAGAGATGAGATCTCACCAAGTTGCCCAGGCTGGACTATAACCCCTGGGCTCAGGCAGTCCTCCTGCCTCTGCTTCCCAAAGTGCTGGGATTACAGGCATGAGCCACCATGCTTGGCTTTCACTGCTAATGTTAATCTGTATTTGTAGCTGCTTTCCAGTGCTAGCATCACTGCCCCAGCTCCACCTCAGATTATCATTAATGCAAGTGATGGGGAGCAACTGCATGAATGATGAAGCTTCATTCACTCACTAAGTTGCTCACCTACTGCTGTGCGGCCACATCCAATTGGGGACTCCTGGATTACAGGTATGAGCCACCATGCCCAGCCTGTTTTCTTTTTTATGGGGTATTATTATGATTTTATGGATGTTGGTATATTTGATATATGTATTTCAACCCATTGTAGTCATTGTTTTTGCTAGGATGATCTCATTTTTTGTTAGTGGGGAATGTCTTCAAGTTGGCTTCTGCGTCTTTTTTTCTGTTTTATCATGAACAAAATTTAAGTACACATTAAAGTAGAGGGGATAAAGGAAGCCTATACATAAACCCATCTCTAAGATTCAATCATTAACCATGTGCAGTGGCTCAAGCCTATAATCCCAGCACTTTTGGAGACAGAGACAAGAGGATTGCCTGAGCCCAGGGGTTTGAGATCAGCCTGGGCAACTTGGTGAGACCTTGTCTCTACAATAAATAAAAAATTAGCTGAGTGTGGTGGTGGGCGCCTGTAGTTCCAGCTACTTGGAATGCTGAGGCAGAAGTATCGCCTGAACCCAGCAGGTTGAGGGTACGGTGACCCTGAGGAGTGCCACAGCACTCCAGCCTGGGCAACATAATGATACTATTTTTAAAAAGATTCAGTAATTATCAAGATTTCATCATACTTGCTGCAAATCATTTTTTAAAAAAACCACAAAATTGGGTCTTGGACCCAGAAATACTATATATGTCAAGATTTACTTGGGCATCTACAACCTTACAGAGTTGGACTGTACCACAATTTATTGCTTTTCCAATTCATGGACAATTAGTTTTTCTTTATTATAAATGCATATTGCAGTGAACATTTCTGAATCTGTTTTTCTATTCTTATGTCTAAGAGATTATCTGGGTTTATACCTGGAAGGAGAGTTAGTTGGTTGTAGGATATGTTCTGTTCAACCTTACTAGGATATTACTAAATTGCTTTCCAAAGTGATTGCACCAATTTACATTTTCTCTTTTCCTGCATCTCGGTATCCTTACTGATACTTGATATTATCAGATTTTGAATTTTTGCTAATCTAATGAGCACATAAATTATTGTTTTAATTTTTATTTCCCTGTTTATTGGTGAGATTCATTTATCAGTCATTTATTCACCAAATGAATTATTGCACACCATGTACTAGGCACTGCTGTGTGTTTGGTACATGATCAGAGGTTAAAACAAAGATCCCTGTCCTTAAGTGTCATATAGGAAGATACAGGCAATAAGTAAGAAATGTAATAAATATAGCTAAGTATTAGAAGATGAGAAGTGCTGGGGGGTATCTTAGTCTATTTGGGCTGCTATAACCAAATACCATAAACAGAATAGCTTATAAACAACAGAAACTTATTTCTCACAGTTCTGGTGGCTGGGAAGTCCAAGATTAAGATACTGGTACATTTCATGTCTGGTGAGGGCTCATTTCCTGGTTCACAGATGGCACCTTCTTGCTGTGTCCTCACATGGTAGAAGCATGCTCTCTGGAGCCTCTTTTATAAGGGTGCTAGTGCCATTTGTGAAGGCTCTATCCTCATGACCTAATCACTTTCCAGTGGCCTCACCTCCTAATGCCATCATACTGGTGATTAGGTTTCAACATAGGAATGTTGTGGGGGTATACAAACATTCAGTCCGAATAGGAAAACCTATTTTCTTTGTGCAGAGATGGACTTATTTTGTAAGATTTTTTCTAATCATTACAAATGTTTGAAAAATTACAGTTTTTAATAGGTTGCTACATTACTATTATAACTGATTGCCCTGCTAATTTTTTTTGGGGGGGGGCTGGGAGTTGAGATCTCACTCCATTACTCATGCTGGAGTGCAGTGGCCTGCTCATGGCCACTGCAGCCTCAACCTGCTGGGCTTAGGCAATCCTTCTGCCTCAGCCTTCCATGTAGCTGGAACCACAGGGCGTACTATCATGCCCAGCTAATTTTTTGATTTATGGTGGAGACACGGTCTTACCAAGTTGCCCAGGTGGTTTCGAACTCCTGGGTTCAGACAATCCTTTTGCCTTGGCCTCCCAAAGTGCTGGGATTACAGGCATGAGCCACTGCGCCTGACTTGGATTCCTTATGTAGCTAGCTTTTGCATCTTTTTTTTTTCTTCTTCTAATTTTTATGCTTTATTTTTTCAAGTACGTGAATTTTTATACATATATTTTATTACTAGAATTTATTTTTTAAAGCAGTTGTAGATTTACAGAAATATTGAGCAAATGGTAGCATTTATCTCCTCCCCATTCCACACTATACTTTCCCTTATTAGCATCTTACTTTAGTATGATATATTTTTTACAATTAATGAACTAATATTGATAGGTTACTGTTAGCTAAAAAGTTCACATTTTTAATTATTCTATTATGAGCTAAAAAAGAAAGTCAAAATCCCATAGTTTGTTTAAACTTTTTTAGTTTTTTACTTCATGTTTTTTTTGTTGTTGTTGTTCTAGGATTCCATCCAGGGTATTGCATTACATTTAGTTGCAATGTCTCCTTAAGTTCCTCTTGGCTGTTACATTTTCTCAAACTCACCTTGTTTTTCGTTTATCCCTTATCTTAAAAAATTCATTGCCTAAGACATTCAATATAATTTTTAATAAAGCAAGAGTGAAGAGCCTTTTCTTTTTTCTGGCTCTAAGGGGACTGACTGCTTTATAAGTCTTAAGGTATGATGTTTACCATAGATTTTGATAGATATCCTTTCTCAGATTAAGGCAATTAGGTTGTCTTATTTCCTAACCATTTTTTTGTCGTGAAAAAATATGGGCTTTTATCAAATATTTTTCTGCATCTATTAGATCACATTTTTCTTCAATATGTTTAATTTGGTGAATTATATAAGTATATGATCAGATAATTGAACTGTTCTTGCATTTAAACCTCATCTAGTCAAGATATATGTACATTTATATGCTAACATGCATACCTATGCACATATGTACATATTCACATATGAATACACATACATGTAATATGGATTTGGCTTGATAATTTATTAATTAGGATTTTTACATCTGCATTTATAAATGAGACTGGCTTATAATTATTCTTTCCTGCACTATCCTTTTATGTTTTCTGTAGATAGATTTTATAGCTTTCTTCTTCTTCTTTTTTTTTTTTTTGCATTGGAGTCTCACTCCGTCTCCCAGACTGGAGTGCAGTGGCATGCTCATGGCCACCCCAGTGTTGACTGGCTGGGCTCAGGCGATCCTTCTGCCTCAGCCTTCCAAGTAGCCAGAACTATAGGCATGTGCTACCAGGCCTGGCTAATTTTTTGATTTATTGTAGAGTTGAGGTCTCGCCAAGTTGCCAAGGCTGTTCTCAAACCCGTGGGCTCATGCAGTCCTCTCACTTTGGCCTCCCAAAGTGCTGGGATTATAGGCTTGAGTCACCGCTCCTGGCCATAGCTTTCTTTTTAGCTATCCTAACATTATTTATTTTTATTTATTTATTTTTTATTTTTTATTTTTTGAGTCGGAGTCTCACCCTATCGCCCAGACTGGAGTGCAGTGGCCACTCCCGGCCACTGCAGCCTCGACCTGCTGGGTTCCAGCGATCCTTCCGCCTCAGCCTTCCAGGTAGCTGGAACTATAGGCGTGCGCTACCACGCCCGGCTCATTTTTTTGATTTATTATAGAGATGAGGTCTCACCAAGTTGCCCAGGCAGGTCTCGAACCCGCAGGCTCAGGCAATCCACTCATGTCAGCCTCCCAAAGGTGCGGGATTACAGGCTGAGCCACTGAGCCCGGCTTATCCTAACATTATTAAATATACTCTAGTTGGACTTCAACTTCCTATTTTGGATTTGAAACAGATTTATTACATATGGTTTCTAAAATTATTCGCTCTGATCACTTAAGTCTGTATTCTTCTAATTTATTACTTAAAGTTTTAGCATTTTCTCACTGTTATGCCTAGGTACAGTGAGTCTCCTACATATGAACCTTCAAGTTATGAACTTTAACAATGCAATACTTGTATATTACATATAAAAGTATGCACAAAAAGTGTTTGTACTTTGTATCCAACTGTTTGAATTGCCCTCCATTAGCAGTCATGAGTCTTATGTATACTACCATCAACTTTAGTCTGGATTATTGCAATAATTAGTTTATTTACCCCCTTGTTCTCTACAGTTCATCTCATATAGCAGTCAGCATGACCTTTTAAAAGCATAATTAAGTCATATCTCTCTCATGTTTAGAACACTCAATGGCTTTCCAATCCACTAGAATAAAATCCAGACTCCTTATAGTAATTTACAAACTTTATTTCCTCAGTGCCTAGAATAAGGTCCTGCACATAGTGGGTACTCAATCAATAGTTGTTGAATGTATAAATGACTTATTCATTACCAGTTTTAGGGAAGCTCTGATTTGCCTAGGATCTCACAGCTTATTAATAAGTAGAGGGTCAAGATGAGAACTTCAAATCTTGTGTTTGCAAGTTGCTAGGCCCAGTTATATTTTTCTAGTCCCCCCAATGGGCTCTGATCCAAACTATTCGCTCTTTTTAAAAATTTTTTATTTTAAAGATGTGGGGTACAAATCAGGGTTAAGTATACAAATGTTCATTATGCAGGCACCCCAAAATAGTCTCAATGTTTTCCCGACTCTGTGTACTTCTGTTAATTTGTTTATGCCTTTCTCTTTTGTAAATCCTGCCCATACTCAAGACTTGCTCTTCATTCTGCTGCCTTTTGTATAACATTTTCTTATGGCTCAATAGCCTATATTTGTTTTGGTGGTGGTGGGGAGTGGGTAGGAGGGATGGCAGAGACTAGAGTGTAAGTGGGAAGGGAGCTCTGGTAGATACCAGATATTGCAGCACATGCTTAGATTAAGCAATTTCAATTCCCATTTGACAGTGTGATGGAAAAATCTCTATTACTTCAAGATGAAAAAACTCAGCCTCAGAGAGGTTTTCAGTTCTATCACCTGAATGGGGACATCTATATATTGCCCACCGGAAAACTCAGAGAGCTGTGAAATCTTCTTAGGCTTCTACAGCCAAGCCTTCTACATAGCTACCTGGCAGAGCTGGGTGGGTACTCACCTGCCCTTAGTCAGAACAGCCTCTTCACTAGTCTCATTGGGCCAAGGCCATAACTGATAGTCTGGCCTGTATTTCAGGATCACACAGGGAAAATAGCAGCAGGGTGTTCTGTTTCTGTTCAATAAAAGTTTTGACTGCAAACACTAAATCTTTTTATAGGTATCTGTGATTTTTTTTCTCTCTTTACTTGAACTTCTTATTATATATTTTTTTTCTTCTTTCTGCTTCTAGTATTCTGTGCAAGAAAGCCAGAGGACGCCATTGCCCACTGCTGCCGCCCAGTGTTGTAAGTGAGAAACTTGTCTCTGAACCTCTCTTAATTGCAACATTGTCCCTTCTCCAAACGTGGTTTATTTTGAGTGGGAAGGCTAGAGATGTAATATATGTAAACAGAAGATATTCCAGAAGCACACGTGCTTGAGCACATACCTCCAATGGCTATCTGCTCATTAGTTTTAAGAGGAAATCTTTTTGGTTTTGTGTGACTGTAGGCAGGGTAGTGGTACTCATCTGTTTTTTTCCATTTGCTAGCTTTTACTTCTAGGGCAATGAGTGTTACCCCTTCTATCCTGTTTACATGTTATTATTCTTTAAGGCTTACTTTAAATAGCACCACTCTAGTAAATCTTTCTGCTGTTTCCTTCTTCCCCCAAGTCTGGCTTAGGTGTCTCTCCTCTGTTTGCTTCCATTGTACCCTGTGCATACATGTATTATATGACCTATTATAATATCATAATCTATGTATATTTCTTTGACAAAAACACACATGTTTTAAAGGCATAGACATTCTTCCATGTTGTATTCATGGTGTCTGGCTTTACAACTGATTTTATTATCAATAAAATTTGATAAATGATTAACTGAGAGAACTTGTTATTTCTCCTCAGCTTAATTTGTCCACATCACACAGAATCCTTCTTGAAATGAGCCATGCATTGTTGGTATATTGCTACCCTCTTCTCTCCAAACAGCTTGAGGACACACTAAAGGACTGACTTAAAATCTGATCTATTTCACTTTTTTAGTTTGTGGGGGTAGATGTGTGTTGTGTGCATATGTGCGTGTGTGCAAGTTATGCTTCTTTAGGATGCTATAGTTTTTCTGAAACAAATGCTAAAATTCATCAACTGCAGGTTGAAGATGGTGGTAGCAGTTGTCATAGTAATACTAGTAATAATAAGAACCATAGCAG
Organism: Cephalopachus bancanus; assembly: GCA_027257055.1. NCBI lineage: Eukaryota > Metazoa > Chordata > Mammalia > Primates > Tarsiidae > Cephalopachus > Cephalopachus bancanus. Next base: position 254,847 of record JAPVLO010000898.1, on the reverse strand, counting down.
CTAACATCTATTGAGCTCTTAACAGTGTGCCAGATGCTGTTCTAAGAACTTAAATGTACTAACTTATTTAATCTTCACAACACCCCTAAGACAAAGATTTTACTGTTTTCCCCATTTTTCAGATAAAGAAACCAAGGCATAAAGAGATTAATTCACCACAAATTACATAGCTAGTAAGTGATGAAGTAAATATTAAAACACAGACAACCTGACTTCATAGCCCATTCCTTGAACCACTGTGTTATGCTGCATCCTTCATATTGTTTTGTTGTAAATCCATTGTTTGCCTTCTATTCTGTACATTCTTTGGACCACTTTCTGATAAAAGTAAGACCAATGACAGAGGCCAATTTCTTTTTCTTTATTTAAAGAAAACCTATTTTTATAGATTTGTTAATGACTATTTTTGGAATATGCTGTTTAGGGTCAAACATTTAGGCTCATAAGAGGTCAAAAGAATCTAAATTGAAAACCAGGTTGGGAATTAAACTCTATAGGTCCTTTCCAAAACTCATTGTAATGAGTTAACTTTTATTTTTAAAATCTTTTAAATTTTTTTTCCAGGACTACTAAAGATAAATGAAATGAAATGATTGAGATTTTTCACTTTCTATTTCTTTCTGATCCCATTTGATGAATTGCAGTGGAAGTTATTAAAAAGCAAATGTCAAGAGGGCAGGAGGAAATCGAAAGATGTAATCAGCAAATTTGTTAATTCTCATACATCTTTCATATGTTTATAGGCTATTTTATTTTTCTATGAGTAGCTCATTCTTGTCTTTTGCTTGCTCCTTCATAATTTTTATTTTGAAAAATGTTAAATCTATAGAAAAGTTGAAAGAACAGAACAGTGAGCACTCATTACCCTTTACTAGATTTGATAATTAACATTATACCACATTTCTTTCTTCTTTCCTCTCCCTCTTGTTTTTCTCTCATACTTCTGTCTCTTTCTCTGCCTACATATACACAAAAACATGCACACATATTTTCTGAATCATTAGAATGTAAGCTGCTTACTTCATAACACATCATCATGTTTCTCCTAAGAACTAGGATAGTCTGCATAACCAAAATACTATTATCAAAATTAAGGAATTTAACACTAATACAATAATATTATCTAAAATACAACCCATATTAAGAACTTGCCAGTTGTGCCCAAAATACTTTCATAGCCATCTGGTTCCTCATATGCAGTCTAATAAATAACTACAGATTTCATTTATTGTCCTGACTCTTTAATCTCCTTTAATAATAAAAAGAAAGCCTTGCCTTTTTGATTATTTATTTATTTATTTTTTTGAGTTGTAGTCTCACTCTGTCGCTCAGACTGGAGTGCAGTGACCGCTCCCGGCCACCGCAGCCTCAACCTGCTGGGCTCCGGCGATCCTTCTGCCTTAGCCTTCCAAGTAACTGGAACTACAGGCGCGCGCTACCACACCCGGCTAATATTTTGAATTATTGTAGAGATGAGGTCTCGCCAAGTTCCCCAGGTGGGTCTCGAACCCACGGACTCAGGCTGTCCACTCACCTCGGCCTCCCAAAGTGCTGGGATTACAGGCTACCGAGCCCGGCCGCCTTTTTGGTTATTTATGACACTGATTTTTTTTCAATTAGAAAAATATTTTATCCTAACTATAATGTTTAGTTCAGATAAGGGTATATATTAACACAGGTTTCTGGGAAGCAGTTTAGCAATATGTAACAAGAACCTTTAAAATATTAATAGTCGATCTTTAAAATAAAACAAATTTTAAAAGCTTAAATATAAATAAAATGAAAAAAAATTAATAGTCTTTGACTCAACAATTGAATTTCTGGAAATTTATCCTAAGTTATCACAGTAGACAAAGATATATGAATAAAAATGGTCATTATATAATCATTTAAAGAGTAAAATTTGAAAATGACATAATAAAGAACAGTAAATGACACCCATAAAATTGAATATCATGCATTTATTTAAATTATAATTTTTATAATAGGAAACTTTTTGTTTTGTTTTTGTTTTTGTTTTTTTAATTTTTTTGAGTTGGAGTCTCACTCTGTCACCCAGGCTGGAGTGCAATAGCACACTCATGGCCACCCCAGCATCAACTGCCTCAGCCTTCCAAGTAGCCAGAACTACAGGCGCATGCTACCACGCCTGGCTAACTTTTGATTTATTGTAGAGACAAGGTCTCCCCAAGTTGCCCGGACTGGTCTCAAACCCACAGCGTCAGGCAGTCCACTCGCCTCGGCCTCCCAAAGTGCTAGGATTATAGGCTTAGCCACTGAGCCTGGCTAGGAAACATTTTATTAAACTTTGAAGTAAAAAAATTAGTACTTGGTGTACTTGGGGGATTGGTTCCAGGACCCCTGTATATACTAAAATCTGTGCAAACTCAAATCCTGCAGTTTACCCTGCACAACCTGCTTAAAGAAAAAGTTGGCCCTTTGCAGGTTTTGCATCCTACAAATACTATATTTACCATCTGCGTTTGGGTGAAAAAAATCCATGCAGGGGTGGGCACATGCAGTTTAAGCTTGTGTTGTTCAAGTGTCTATTGTATGTAAAACTCTCACTGTGTGTGTGTGTGTGTGTGTGTGTGTGTGTATTTGTACAAATATGCATATATATATATAATTTAAGACTGATTGCTATGGACTGAATTGTGTGCCCTGCCATAATATGATTGAAGCCCAACCCACAATATGACTATGTTTGGAGACAGGACCTATAAGGAGGTAATAAAGCTTAAACAAGGTCATAATTCAATGGGGCTAGTGCCCTTAAATGAAGAGAAAGAATGCCAGAGCCCACTCTTTCTGCCATGTGTGAACACAGCAAAATGGTGGCTGTCTGCAACCCAGGAAGAGAGCCTGCACCAGGAATTGGATCGACCTGGACCTTCATCTTGGACTTTTCAGCCTCCAGAGCTATGAGAAATAATTTTCTGTTGTTTAAGACACCTAGTCTGAGGTATCTTGTTATGGCAGCCTAAGCAGACTATTACAAATGTTAGTACTGATACATGGAGTGCTGTTGAAGCAAATACCTAAAAATGTGGAAGTGGCTTTGGAACTGGGTGACAGGTAGAGGCTGGAAGAGTTTTGAGTTTTGAGATGAGATTTCTATGAAGGATTATTGTTAGAAATTTGAATATTAAAGGTGATATTGGTGAAGGCTCAGAAAGAAGAGAGTTAGAGAGAAGACTTCCTTCCATCTTAGAGGATGCATAAGTAATCACGAACAGAATGTTGATAGAAATGTGGACAGTAAAGGCTATTCTGGTGAGGTCTCAGATAGAAATAATTAGTAATAGTAATAAGGAAATAACTGGAGTATAGGTGATCTGTGTTATAAAGTGGTAAAGAACTTGGCTGAATTGTGTTCTAGTGTTTTGTGGAAGGTAGAACCGGAGAGCAATTAAATTGTATATTTAGAAGAGATTTCTAAGCACAGTGTTGAAGAAGTGGCATGGTTCTCCTTTACTGCTTATAATAAAATGCAAGAGGAGGCAAGTGAATGAAGGCTATTGGACTTCTTGGATTCACAGCTATTTGACTGTCAATGTGTGCTATTTTTCAAGGAAGGGGGAGCATGACCCTCAAAGCAATTCAGAGATCATTAGGACTGCCACCCTTAACACAGGCCTGGGGGCAAGGCCGTTCCTTCTTTGTGTAAAAGGGCTGGACCATTGCAGAGTCTCATCTCCTGAAAAGCTGAGGGAGTGTAGATACGTAAAGCCAAAGAGGATTAGGTCTAATGGAATTCTCCTTGCTTGGGTTTGGGCTTACTTGGGACCCATCATCTTTTTTTTTTTCTTCTCCCTATTTCTTCTTTTCAGAATGGGAATGTCTACTCTTTTTTTTTTTTTTTTTTTTGAGTTGGAGTCTCACTCTGTCACCCAGACTGGAGTGCAGTGGCCACTCCTGGCCACCGCAGCCTCGACCTGCTGGGCTCCGGCGATCCTTCCGCCTCAGCCTTCGGAGTAGCTGCAACTACAGGCGCGCGCTACCACACCCCACTGATTTTTTTTTTTTTATAGTAGAAATGAGGTCTCACTGCCCAGGTGGGTCTTGAACCCACAGGCTCAGTCAATCCACTCACCTCCCAAAGGCGCGGGATTACAGGCTGAGCCACTGAGCCCAGCTGGGAATGTCTATTCTATGCCTGTCCTACCTACCATTATATTTTGGAAACATATAACTTATCTGATTGCATGGATTCATAGCTAGAGAGGACTTTTGCTTTAGGATTACCAAAAATTTACTTCTTATCATGTCACACTTATAAGTTGCTGCCAGTCTTCTCTAAAGAAGAGCTTTCCTTCCTCTCATACCCTTTTTAAAAAGTGAGTATCACTATGGACTCATGATTCTTTTTTAAACTAAGTGTTTTATAATTCAGTTCTGTCATTTTCTTTGATGTGCAAATTGACCCAAATTTGGTCTGTGAGTGTTTCTTTTAACTGAATCCTATGTCCTTTTGGGATGGCCTCATCATTCTTTGACTACTTCCTTCCTTTCCTGGTACAAAATGTTCCAAGTTTATCTTGTATAATACTTTCCCTGCCTCAGTCCTAGAATAAGTCATTTCTCCAGTGAGCTCAGGTTATTTTTAGTGGGGAGTGGTATTTAGAAATCAAAATTTTGGCACTAATTTTTCTCATTGCTATGGGAGTGCTTCTTGGCTCTTTGGATAAAGCTAAGAAACAACCACAGTTTATATGTTTGTACTGGTATCACCAATTAACACCCTCACCAGGTTTTTCCTGGTCTTCTTTTGTTCCATATACAGAGGGTGTCAAAAAATGTATACACATTTTAAGAAAGGAAAAACTTGTTTAAAACTTGTAATACGACCCAGGCTTGGTGGCCCAGCCTATAATCCCGTGCCTTTGGGAGGCTGAGGTGAGTGGATTGCCTGAGCCCGCGGGTTCTAGACCCGCTTGGGCAGCGAGATCTCATCTCTACAGTAAATAAAAAAATCAGCCAGGCATGGTAGCGCATGCCTGTAATTCCGGCTACTCGGAAGGCTGAGGCGGAAGGATCGCCGGAGCCCAGCAGGCCACTGCACTCCAGTCTGGGCGACCGAGTGAGACTCCAACTAAAAAAAAAAAAAGCTTGTAATATTTAATATATACCAATAACAAAAGATGAATACAAGTCATGTTTGACTTCTACAGTTACAAGAGGTGCTCCAAGTGGTTACCATCAGCATCTGGACACTTCTGATAATGGTAATGCATAGATAAAACATCTCTTAAAATGTGTATACATTTTTTTTGGCACCCCTGGTATTTATCTCCCTTTTCTTTCAGTGAGAACCTCTGTTTCCAAGAACATCAAATTATTTACTCATGTGCTGTATTCTATAGTGTACACAAGCAGATTTCAAAATTAATAATGTATAGTACTAATGCTATTATTACCAACAGCAAGCCTGTTAAGTAAAGTTTAAGGTTCTTGAAAGTTATTATTATTATTATTTTTCCTAGCACAGAACAAAGCTGAAGAAAGCTATTTTTTTTACCTTAGGATATAACTCACATAAGATTACAAAGTCACTGTCATACCAAAAAGATTAACAAAATTTCATGATGTCTTTTGATGTCTATCCTATATTCAAAATTCCCCAATTTTCCCCCCAATTTTTTTGTCTGCTTTGTCCCATTGTAGAATTCAGTTAAGTGTGAGTGTTGCATTTGTATGTGTTATGAGTTGAGGATCTAAGATCATCTTTTTGCATGTGAATTTCCAATTGTCCCTGGATCATTTGTTAAAAAGACAATTTTCCCCACCCATTACATTGCCTTTACAGCTTTGTTAAAAATCATTCTCATTACCTCTACAACATCCCATTACTTTTCCTCCAGGACTTTTTTTTAGCAGATTAGAGTTTATATATTCACATTAAAGAGTGAATACAGGCCGGATGCAGTGGCGCAAGCCTGTAGTCCCAGCACTTTGGGAGGCTGAGGTGAGGGGATTGTCTGAGCCCATGGGTTCCCGAACAGCCTGGGCAACTTGGCAAGACCTCATATCTACAATAAATCAAAAAATTAGCCAGGTGTGGTAGTGTGCGCCTGTAGTTCCTGCTACTTGGAAGTCTGAGATGGAAGCCTGAGTCCAGCAGGTCGATGCTGGGGTGGCTGTGAGTGTGCCACTGCACTCCAGCCTGGGCAACAGAATGAGACTCCAACTCAAAAAAACAAAAGAATGAATATACTTTCAGGATGTGTTCCTCAGATGTGACTTCAACTGGAAGTTGGTAGCAGATACCAAGAAATGCATTTTGCTTTTTTCATACTTGAACCTCAGCACATCATGTTTATTTTTGCAGATTTTCTCTGCATGTTAGCCTTTTCATATTTGAGTACCTCAATTAGAAGCTATGCAATCTAATCTGAGTATTTTATATAAATCTCACTTGCAACATTTACCTTAGCCACTGGGGAGTTCAGAAGTTGATATAGAGGGATAAACTGGTCTGTTCCTTTTCTAAAAGGAACTTTTGGAAACTTTCTAAGGTATTCAAACTTCACTCTTCAATAAGAGTATTTCTATATCTTGTCAAAAAAAATGCATCAGCACACCATGTTGCCATACCAAACAACCTCACTACAACTAAGTTGAACAACTTTCTGCTATTTTCAAATTTTATACATGTTTACTTTGCCCACCCACTGAATTAATGACAATATCACTGGCTGCAATTGAGAAGTGAATAAAAAATGATTCAGCATCTGGCAAGGTTTTGATGAGATGAGTACTCACATATACTGCTAGGGTGTGTAAATTAGTACAAACTTTCTAACTCAGTAATTTCATCTCTAAGAAGTATTGAAAAAAAAATAACTAGAGGGGCAGTGGAAAATGTATTATAGGTTTTATCTGTAACGGTGAAAAATTACAAAAAAAGGAAGAATGGATAATTATGGTATTTCCATATGATAGAATAGTATGCTTTTTTTTTTTTTTAAGATATGGGAAGTATTTATGTGTGTAAGTTTTAAGAAGTAGAGTCCTAAACTGATTAAGGACTTTGGGAGCACTTTGGGAGGCCTAGGAGAGAGGATTGCCTCAGTCTGCGGGTTCGAGACCAGCCTGAGCAACTTGGTGAGACTTCATCTCTACAATAAATAAATTTTTAAAATTAGCCAAGCGTGGTGGTGAGTGCTTGTAGTTTCAGGTACTTGGAAGACTCAGAAGGATCACCTGAGCCCAGCAGGTCAAGGCTGCAGTGGCTGTGAGCATGCCACTGCCCTCCAGCCTGAGTGACAGAGTAAGACTACAATGCGAAAAAAACTAACTCAACTGATTAAGATGATCCCAGTTATCTAAAAAAATAAATTATATACACATATGCGTAGAATATACAAACCAAGAAAATACAGTTTTAATTGTGATTCCTATTGGTAGGATTATAGGTAAGTTTTGTTTTGTTTTTTACTTTATTATACTTTCCAAATGTTCTCCAAAGAACATGCATTTCTTTTATGATGATTTTTTAAAAAATTTAAAATTATCCCAGGTCTGACAATATAGAGGCAAGTTATTGTAAATCTGCCCTTTTAGTTTGAATTTGAGACTTAGTTGGTCCATAGTTCATTGTGGAGATTGACACAGTTTAGTTCAACAATACCAGTGATTCCTTCATTGAAAATTCTAAGTGGCTTTTAAAGTTGCTATGTCACTTTCATTGATGATATTCCTAAGATCTGTAACCAACTACCATGTCTGAAACAAAAAGGTTCTGGGGTCTGTGTTATTAATACTTATAATATGACCTCAAATATAGCTTGAACTCTCATTTGAGATGCAGCTCACCTTGATGTTTCTGATATTTCTCTGGCTATCTATTAAGGGTTTGTTACAATATTGCTTATAGTTAGTGATATGTACATATATAGATCATAAACTAAAATGTCCTGAATATGAATCATTCTTTTAAATTAGTAAAACAGGGCATAACTCAACATATTGTTTAAACATTTTCTTGAAAAATGAGTCAGTTCAGAACAGTTGGATGTGAGTCACATCTTGAATAACAGTGACCAAACATTCAGAAGCACTGTCAGTAATACTCTACTTGGTTGCTGGGTTGTGACATATCATATGACCACCACAGACTTCAAAAGGATTTCTTTTACCAACATACCCAAAAGAGGCATGTTTATGTAAAATGATTTACCCTTCTTCCTTTTCAACTCGTATTGTTATATTTTCTGGTCCTGGTATCCATCACACTGATGTTTATTGATTCTTGGGTAGAAAGCAGGAGCTGTTCACTGCTTTTCACTACTTTTCAGCCATCAGGCCTGGCATGCTATTTCCTTAGTCTACACCACATCCAAATACTACTCTTATAGCCTCTTATTATTCTTGATCTTCACCTAAAACTGTTCACTGTTACACTATGACCCATCTTATTTCTAATATTCTACTTGTTTGGGGAAGCAGAGAAATAGGCCTTTCTGTATATGTATCTAGATATTCCTCACCTGGAAGATTAGATCCCTACCTACTTTACAGCTGATGGTAATATCCTCTACTAAAATCACCCAAACACAAAACTCTAGGCAGTTACTGCCAATATTACTCTTAGTCTCATTTCTTCACCTACCACAAACAAGACTAGCCTTAAGCCTGTGGGCTATCTCTCAATGGGTGCCAGGACTTGCTTTCCTAGTCAGGTGGATGGTGGACTTCAGTAGAACAGGAAATTTTGTCCTCCTATTTCTAGTTTAGAATTTTTTTTTTTTGAGTTGGAGTCCCATTCTGATACCCAGGCTGGAGTGCAGTGGCAAGCTCATGGCCACCACAACCTCAACCTGCTGGGCTCAGGGGATCCTTCATCTCAGCCTTCCAAGTAGCTGGAACTACAGGCACACGCCACTATGCCCAGCTAAGTTTTTGATGTATTGTAGAGATGAGGTCTCGCCAAGTTGTCCAGGCTGATCTTGAATCTGTGGGCTCAGGCAGTTCTCTCACCTCAGCCTCCCAGTGCTGGGAATATATAGGCATAAGCCACTGAGCCAGGCCTTTTTTAATTTTTAAAAAATTTACTCTGGACTTGTACCAGAAGGAGTGATCCTAATTGGCAATTACTGTGTTAAGGGTTGATCATATAGAGTATGGGAGTATCACTCCACCATTTTATGCCAGAGAACACCAACTTGAGAGGATCTGGCACTTCTTGATCATCAGACCTAATCAACTTGTGGAGCTCCAGATAAAAAAGGAAGCCTAGTTAGTACCAGATTTGTATCTATATTAATTATTGTCCAAATGACCATAGCCACCATGCTGATAACTGAAAGACAGTGGCGCACAGTGAGACTCAACACCCGTTAAGGCCAAGAGATTTAATGGGTTGAACGTGGTGGGCTACAGGACCTGAGGGTCAGGCTGTAGCCCCGAGGCAAGGACGGGACAGCCTTTATAGGGGCTTAGGGCGACCTGTCTGTCGTCTGTAGGTTGGCTGGCAGAGCTTCATGTAGGTTGGTGGATTTTTCGCGGGCGCAGGAAAGGGTGTGGAGGGAGAACAAAGGAAGACACCGTTTCAATCGCCATTTTAGTTTGCTGTGTCGCCGTTTCCAGGAAAGGGAGGGGATGTGGCTTTACTTGTGACTTGCCAGGTGCTGTTGGAGAAACCTAAAAACACATGGGGCCATTGACAAGAGGATAAATATGACAATTAGTGGAGTTAGAACAGGGAGAAGCCACGTTAGGAGTTGGGTTTGCCACCATCCTAAGAATGGGCCTCGGGTCAGGTCTTCTCTCCGTTTTTGGAGGTTTTCTTGTAATTGTTTAATTCTGTCCTTGACTATCCCTGATTTATTGGCATAGAAGCAGCATTTTTTCCTAACAAATAAGCATATTTTCCCCTCTTTTGCTGTAAGCAGGTCTAGTCCCCATCAAATTTGGAGGACCATATCAGCCAGAATCTAGTTGTGTTTGTAAGTCTAGAACCGTGTCCACCACCTGTTGTATGTCCTCGATCAGTTGGGAGGAGAGCTGTTTGTAAAAGTGAAGTGAGGATACCAGCCCTGCTGCCCCCGTTCCCATGGCCACGGTAATACCCAGCCCCGCCAGCAGAGGTATGAGCTGAACTGCCCACCTTACCTGCGACGTTGTGGAACCTACCAAGGGGACAGGCAAGCTTTGGTTACTGGGTGCTATTATAACAGTGGGGAGGAGGATGACAAGAATGCAGGACCCCGACCAGTCGGGGGGGCAGGACTGGGTAGATGGTAGTGCTGCATAGAAAGGCAGTCCTATTAAGTGGAGGGCAGAGGGTGTTATTTGATTGGACCATGAGTGATCGTGAGCAGAGGCGGAGGGGGACCCATCCGACTCCCAGGGTGCCGTTTCGTGTTATACACTGGGCCGCGGGCAAGTCAGGAGCAGAGACGGGGGAACTTGGTGTGAGGTGAGGCAGATAGGTGCCCCAAGCTTATACAGAAGCTCTTGTCCCAGCAAAGGGGCTGGGCAGGATGGGATAACTAAGAAAGAATGGGTGAAGGGAGGGCCTTCAAAAGGCAGGACACCAGACCTGTCTCCAGAGGCTTGGAGGGCACCCCCGAGATGCCCACAACCGAGACCTGAGAAGGATGTAAAGGCCCGTGGAAGGAGAGTAAAACAGAATAGGTAGCCCCCGTGTCCACCAAAAGGGAGATGGACTTACCCGCTACCCATAGTGTCCTGGGCTCGGCAAGGGTGATTGGGGTGTTCGAGTCCAGGCGGCTTTGGTCGTCCAGGGGGCCCAGGAGCTTTGGCGAGGGGCCCGTTGGGGGAGCTGGCCCCCCGTGAAACTGTGTTGCCAGGGGATGGTTTTCCCCCAGGGGGCACTCAAACTTCCAGTGTCCTTTTTGTCTGCAGACCGGGCAAGGTCGAGTCAGTGGGCATTGTTTTGCCCAGTGGCCTTCCTGGCCACTCCTGAAGCAGGCTCCCGAAGGTGTTTGGGTCTCGGACTGTTTCCTAGGACGGGGGCTTTGAGGTCCCTGTTAAGCCGGCTGCAGGGCAGCGACCAGGGCTTGGGTTTGAAGGGCCACTTTCTGTTCTAGCCTCTGGGCCCGCACGGCCTCGGCTTCCTCCTCTCGGGCATTATAAACTTTAAAGCATTATAAACTCTAAAGGCCATATTTACCAGGTCTTGGAGTGGAGTTTGGGGGCCCTCTTCCGCCTTTTTAAGCTTGTGCCGGATGTCCGGAATGGATTGGGTGATAAAGTGGGTAGCTAAGACTGTGGACCCCGGTGGTGAGGAAGGGTCCGAACGAGTGTGAAGGGTAAGAGTTTTGTTAAACGATTAAGGAAAGAGGCTGGGTATTTATTAGATTTCTGTGTGAGTTGCCTTTTTCATCCCTGCAGTAAGGCAGCGGACCAAGATGGCAGCAACGGCGGAAGAGGAGGGTACAGCTTATGGGTGGCTGGGCCAGAAACAGAGGAGTCGGGTGTGATGTTAACAGGACGGGATGAGGGAGGTGGTGCCTCCGTGGCAGCAGGGAAGGAAGTGGATGGGGGAGGGGAGTCTGGAACAACTGGAGCTGAGGACAAAGGAATTAGAGATGGCGGGCTGGGAGGAAGAGTTAGATATAGGAGAGGTGGGACGGGAGGTTAGGCAGGAGCAGATACCGGAGGGGCCTGAGTGGAAGAGGTTTGGGTACAGGAGGTTAGATAAGGAGGGGGTTGAGAAAGAGCAGACCTTTGAGAAGAGGCAGACGGGAGAGGAAGCTGCGGGGTGGATGGGGTTACCGATAGGGAGGAGGTTTATCTGCTGGGTTGAAGTTAGAGACGGAGGAGGGAGGTGGCGTAAGTGGGACGGGGAGGGGAGGGGAATCTCTGCCCACTTTTTTGAATGCTCGTAGAAGTTATAGAGGTCCCGTATAATGTCGGGGTTTAGGGACCCGTAGGGGCCACTTATTTCGGTTGTCTAAGCGATAGTTGGGACAGTCTTGGGTACTGAAGTGGATTAGACACTTGGGTTTAATGTCGAGAGTGAGAGAGTGGAGAGGTTGTTTAAGGGACACTTGAGGGGAGAGTCTGCTGACAAGGATGTCGAGTTTCCCATTTTAACAGCTGGGGCTGAGCAGGGCATCCCCTGGACAGCCGGCTGTTAGGATATGAGGAGGTTGCAATAAAGCCTGTTGTCACAGGACGTTATTACAACCTGTGACTCTCCTGGAGAATCGAGGAGGTTGAGGGTAACCTGGTACCGAGATTTTTAAAAAGGCGGATACCCAAAACCGGACGGTGGGAGGGAGCAGACTCGAAATTCCTGACGGCCAAGGGAGGGGAAAACTGGTAGGGGTCTGCTGTGGTCTTAAAGATCTAGGTGGGGTGTGGCCCCCCCCTTGCCCCGGGGCCAGAGGGGCTGCCGGACGATCAACGGTCAGTTCCCTCCGGTTATCCCAGGCAAGGTTTTAGGTTTTCCGTTTAGGGGACACTTACCAATCCGAGGGCCGGTGATGAATGCAGTGCTGGCGTTCAAGAAAGTGGGCAAAGGCCTTAAGGGGTAAGTCCTGCTGGCGCTGGAACAGGGTCTCACCTGAGGGCGAGAGGAACCTGATCCGAGTCACGGCACCAATGAAAGACAGTGGAGCACAGTGAGACTCAACACCCGTTAAGGCCAAGAGATATAATGGGTCGAACGTGGTGGGCTACAGGACCTGAGGGTCAGGCTGTAGCCCCAAGGCAAGGGCGCAGCAGCCTTTATAGGGGCTTAGGGCAACCTCTCTGTCGTCTATAGGTCGGCTGGCAGAGCTTCATGTAGGTTGGTGGGTTTTTCGCAAGCGCGGGAAAGGGTGCAGAGGGAGAACAAAGGAAGGCACCATTTCAGTCGCCATTTTAGTTTGCCGTGTCACCGTTTCCAGGAAAGGGAGGGGATGTGGCTTTACTTGTGGCTTGGTGGTGGCCCTTCAATAACCCCTGCCAGTCAGGAGATATAACTTAGAGAAATTTGTGGCCTCACAGTCTCAACTAGTACTAACATTCTTTCAAGAGCGTATAGAAGGTAAATCTATGTCTCTAATAGTGTCTTGAAGAAATCCAGAATCCCTCACCATAACTGAGTTTTGAAAGTGCAGAACTCATAGTATCTGTCCTCTGTATCCTTTTGTAATGCTATGTTGCTATTCTGTGGCAGGCTCTTTCAAGACATTAACATGGCCTGCTAGGACTTCTGACAAGTCTTTATAAGCAATGTCTTGCAATGAAATCTGGGGATAGATACCTAAGATAGTCTTGGGAGACCTGAGATATTTATTATTGATTTCATTCCTGATGCCCAGGGTCCTCTGGAACACTGCCACGTTGGGTTTAGTTACAGATTTAACTACTTCTCAAAGTTATAATGTAATATGTATGCTGTTCACTTAAATTCAAGGCCCTGTAAGTGGGCTTCTTAGTCCCTACACCAGCTGGTGTTTAGCACCATCTGTTGTAGTGCTGCCTCATAAGAGAGATGTCTAGCTCCATAACTTTGCCAGTCTTTCTTTGTCATATTGTGATATCATTACCTTCAATAGATATCATGGGTTTGGAGGGTTCTGTTCAGTGCCCTCTACGTTAAAATTTTGCTCTCATTTCAAGTCAACTGTGATTTAAAGTTGTAGAGTATGTTGGTTTCCTTGTTAGTTATGAGTTCTTGATGGCCACTTTGCATGGTATTGTGAAGAGCAGCTCAGTCTTTTTCTTCAAGATCTCCCAACCAGTTATTTTTTTCTGTATCACTTATTTCTAGGAAATGGATGAACTGGGGTTAAAACTTAGGTCTGTTTGACCTAGGTTCATGTTATTTCTACTGTACCACCCCATAATGGCAAAAATCTCATGGGATGTATTTTGCCATTCAGAAACACATGCTTTTCTGATTTAACTATTGCCTTTTGTTTTATTTAAAATAGTTCATTTATTGAATAGGTAGCATGCATACTACGTAAAAAGGTTTTAAAATATTAAAGTGAATACAATGAAAGGTCTCTCTTCCATTTCTGTCCCTCAGCTACCTGGGTCTTCTCCCTAGATGCAGTCATCATTAGCAATTTCTTATGAATTATTTCAGAGGTTTTACTATTGTCTAAGCATACGTGTGTATACATCAGAGAGATCTTTTGATTATTCTTTCCATCCTTTGAATTGGCTTTAGGGTACCATATACTACAATAAAATGTCCACAGCTAACTTATTTGAGATTTATACTTCTTGATCAGTGTCCCTTTTGAGTTCTTACTATGTTTTAAGAATTTATTTAAGCCACAGGGAATAGATTGTTTGTTTTTTGGGTTGCTTTCCATGACAACTATCTGCTTCCTGAAATCCTAACCTTGAATACAATAGGAATGATTTCAGTGTTTCCTCTGTCCTCATTTAACCTCCCAGAATGACTTTCACACATTTGTTACTGGGTCAAGAACTTCTGGCAGTTTATGTCATAGAATGTGTTAGTTTCCTCACTAATTTTGAATTTTTGGTGTTCACTTTGCATGGTGTTGTGAAGAGTTTTTTTTCCCCAACATACTAAATCAGTTCCCTTTTTACTTCAAACTTAAAAAAAAAAAACAACCAGATAACATGTTCTGTATAAAAATCTTCAAATGATTCAGAAATGTATAATATATAAAGTGAAAATACTCTGTAATTTCTCCTCTCTGAGATAACTACTCTTCACAGTTTGGTATATACTCTCCAACGTCTTAATTTTTCCTTTTAAAAAAATGAGTCAAAAGTTTAATTTTACAGTATTTGAATGTGTGAAAGAATATATGTAAAATATAAAAGTTTTGGTGTGTAATCATGGAACTAACGCCCATAAGGTCACCTCCCATCATTATCTTCTAGTATAATTGAGTAACTCTAAACTTTTTCATAGATTTGCCATTGCTCCCTGGATAACAATTTTTTTTTCTCCATGAGACTGGTAAATTGCAAGTGATTTTAATCTCACTCTCTGATGTGTTAGGTACTCGGGGAGTGATGCTTGGTTGTTTGGCCCTGATGGACCTCATGTCATCTAGATTTTAGGGAAAGACAGTTTGGCCATAGTGGGGGAAAAAAGAAAAAAGAAAGCAGTTATTGAAAGAAAGCGTAATTTGCAGTTTTTTCTGGAAGATGGCATCCTTTTTCTTTGCATTGGAAATTTACTTTCTCCAGAGCTTGTATATTCCTAGGATGCTTCTGTAATTAATACTACTAGACTCATATTCAGATAACTGAGATGTAAGGCTGGCATTAATTAAAGCTTTATCAGCTGTATTGCAAGGTAATTTATAAACATTAGCATGTTTATGGTTATCCTTAGTAGAAGTGAAGACATTTAAGTAGATGGCAGACAAAAAGAACTGTCATGCTTTTGTTAATTTTTCTTGTGAAGCTTTGAGACTCCAGGCCAGGATTACAGAAAATAAATCTAAAGCCCTTGAGTACAAAAGGAGCTTATCCATTATACATCTTTTTGATTCCTCCTCCCCAAGGGCTTCTGTATTTTCTTGGAGTGTTCTTGTTCTTAATGAGTAGATTCATAGATCAGAGAGTATATTTACAGGTCTAGGAAGGAATCAATGGGAAGATGAAAAAGAATCAGAAAACTTGGATTATAACCTAGACTCAGGTCAGAAGAGGGCAAACACACAAAGACAGCAATTTGAATGTATTATTTAGAATTATCCTCAACAGGTGTACAGTAATACCATGGAAAGAGAGGAAAGTCCTGTGATGGCAGAGGAGTAAATAAATGGTTAAGAATAGCATAAACTTTGTTCAAAGGACTTTTCAGAGAGATGAGTTTAGTAATGACTTTTGAAAAAAAGTGAATTGAAATGTATTGATTAAAAAGATATATGGTGGGGTAAATGAAAAGTGTGAGAAGAGGCTTGGAGAGACTAGAGTGATGTCATAGCTGTGCTTGCTAATCTGCCAAGGAAATGAGTCCCTGCTGAACACTTTTCTTCAAAAAGCCAAAATATACAGGGCTGGCCCAGTTTGGCAGATTCACAGCTTTGAGAGCCTTTTCTTCCTTTTGCTTCAGATACCTAGTGCCTTCCTTGTCAACTATCATCATCTCTCTGAATCCATTGGAGGACTGAAAATTTTATGCCACTTAAAATATTGTTGTCAAACATTTTGTTACAATGACTGAAGAGCTATTTCTTTGAACACTGAAAGCAGAAGAGCAAGCCTTATGTGACTGATTGCTTTTTCTTGCTTACCTAGGACACACATTGCAGGAAGATAGGATTGAATGGTCAGCTAGCCTCTACCCTGGAGATTCTTCCATCTCATCAATTTCTTCTTGTTTTTCTTCTTATTTCTGAAATCACAAAGGGTAGAACTCCACCTTTTTTCTACCATTTGCCACTTTTATCCGAACCTCTCATTTTGACTTTTACACTAAAGCATCCTAATCATTCTGGAGTTGCGTAGTAGTTCATCCTCATACCTAGGATGTTTCTCCAGTCTCATTTTATTTTATTTGAAAGGAGCCATACTTATAAGGTACAAAACTCAAGAGATACAAAAATGTATACTACGAGAAACAATTTTTTTCTCTCTATCCATTAGCCATGTAGTTTCTACCCAGAGGCAGCCACTATTACCATTCACTGTGGATTTCTCTAGAAAGAGTTTATACATTCACAAATATATACATATATATTTTTTCTCTCTCACAAATGGTACTATGCTATGCATCATGTTCTGCGCTTTGCCTTTTTTCACTTAATGTATATGATTAGAGGTAGGGAAAAAGTTCCTACTGATGGACTTTTTTTTTTATTAAAGTGAAATTCATATAGCATAAATTAACCATTTTAAAGTATATAATTCAGTAATATTTAGTACATTCACAAATTGTAAATCCATCACCTCTATCTTGTTCTAAAACATTTTTTTCATCCCCAAAGGAGGCCCTGTAACTCATTAAACAGTCACTCTCCATTCTTTCCACTTCTAGCCCCTAAGCAAGCACTAATCTACTTTCTGCCTCTATGGATTTACCTATTATGTATATTTTATATAAATAGAAACATGTAATATATGACCTTGTGACTGATTTCTTCACTTATAATATTTTGAGGCTCTTTCAAGTTGTATCATATATCAGTCCTTTATTCCATCTTGTGGCTAAATAAACTAATCCATTATATGAATATACCATGTTTTGCTTATCCACTCATAGCTGATGAACATTTGGGTTTTCTACAACTTTTGAATATTGTGAATTGTGCTGCTATGAACAATAGTGAACAAGTATTTGAATATCTGTTTTCATTTCTTTTGGGTATATACTAAGAATGAAATTTCTACTAATGGACATTTAAGTTGCTTCTAATATTTGCAGTTATAGTGCTGAAATTGATATTTTACATACATAATTTCACACATAATTTCACACATAATTTCACACGTGTGAATATTGCTATTTGATGAATAGCTAGAAGTGGGATTACCTGGTCAAAACATTGGCATTTAATAATGCATTTAACGTTTTGGAAGATACCACTAAATTGCCCACTACAGAGGCTGTACTATTTACATCCCAACTAATAAAGTAGGAAAATGTTTTGCCCTTGTTGGCTTTTAGGAATAATCAGCCTTCCTACAAATTATATTGCAGATGTGGCACAGTGAAGACAGCCAGAATCAAATAGTTCCTGTGCCATGATTCACTGAGTCTCCTTCCTGCTTGCCTACTTAGCCTGTCTTTCTCTCCTCTACCATCCTATTCCTCTGATTTCCTATACCCTAAAAATGGCTCTTGATAACTGGGCCCTCTGTTTAGTTTATCAACTTCTGTCTTTCTGCTTATACCTTAATTTAGGGCAGTCTTTTGATTTCATTTTCAATAATAGTAATATTATGGAAATAGGAAAGTGAGGTGGCAGAAGATGCAGCAGATGGTTACGAATGGCATAAAGTTTGTTCAGGAAGAATTTCTAGAAGAGATAAGTTTAGAGATGACTTTTGAAGAAGCTAACTAGAGTGTACTGATTGAAAGGAGAGATAGGATCAATGAAAAGTATGAAGAAAGGATTCAAAAGGTCACTTACCTCACCCTGCCACCCTAGTCTTGGTCAAGAACTCTCTTACAGTCTGGAACATTCTCCTTCCCCATTATCTCATCCCACTGAGTAGTAGGGAGTAAAGAATCAACCAATCCATAGCATCTTCTTTTGCTTCCAGTTCGGGACTAGGACTCTCAGAGTTAGGAAGATATATTAGTTATGGACTCCTTAGAGTGCAAAGGGAGTATTATTTTTGTGGTAGGACTGTGTAATGGGTAAGAGTGGAGGATGAGGTTTTTTTTATTTTTGTTTTTGTTTTTTGAATCAGAGTCTCACTCTGTTACCCCAGGCTGGAGTGCAATGGCACACTCACAGCCACTGCAGCCTCAACCTTCTGGGCTCAGGTGATCCTTCCGGCTCAGCCTTCCAAGTAGCTGGAACTTCAGGCACGTGCTCCCATGCCTGGCTTATTTTTGGATTTATTGTAGAGACGGTCTCACCAAGTTGCTCAGGCTGGTCTTGAACCCCTGGGCTCAAGCATTCCTCTTGCCTCTGCCTCCCAAAGTGCTGGGATTACAGGCTTGAGCTACTGCGCCTGGCTGGGGATGAGTTTTACAATATGTATGTGGTATTAGTGAAAGCAGTTGATATTGATGCTGATTATAGGTGCTGGAAAACTAAAAAAGAAAAGAGAGAAACAATATGGTTTGGCTGATAAAAATAATGTTAATTGTAGTCTTCAGACTCATTATTTATTTCTATTCTGCCTTCTTTAAGAAAGAAACTTGATGTGACTAATTGCAGACATTACATTGACATTATCATTTATATCCAATTACAATTGTGCACAATGATGCATGTTAAAAATGTTAGATTAAGGTATCAAAAAACATTTTTTTTTTTTGAGTTGGAGTCTCACTCTGTCGCCCAGACCCCGGCCACCGCAGTCTCGACCTGCTGGGCTCTGGTGATCCTTCCGCCTCAGCCTTCCAAGTAGCTGGAACTACAGGCGCGCGCTACCACGCCTGGCTAATTTTTTGGTTTATTGTAGAGATGAGGTCTCACCAAGTTGCCCAGGCGGGTCTCAAACCCGCGGGCTCAGGCAATCCCCTCACCTCAGCCTCCCAAAGCGCGGGATTACAGGCTGAGCCACCAAGCCCAGCTAGGTATCAAAATTTTATTTGCTAATACCACTTAAGTGCCTATCCTGGGTACAGTGTGTATTGCATATACTTAAAGGCCAGTTATTCTCTAAAAAGCATTGCCATCTTATGGCTTCTTCTTATAGGTTTCATTGATATACAATGTTAAGAAATGAATTTGGTAAAACATGATCGATATAATTGTTGTAGCTATCAACAGTTGATAGAATTGTTCATTACACAAACTATTATTAGATACCTTTTCTTCATGTTAAGAAACATGCTAGGCACTGGGCATGTAGAGATGAAAGTCTCTGACCTCAGGAAACTCAAGTCCAGAGAGGAAGGAATGTGTAAGTAGTACCATGTGAAAAGTGAGTGGTTAAATACTTGACATTCAAGAGGAAGAAAACCTAATCCAAATTTGGGATGGTTAGGAATGGCTTCCCAGGGGAAATATCTCAACTAAAGTCCTTGATTTACATTGTGGTTTACTCTTTGTGTTGTACAGTTTATGGGTTTTAACAAATGTATAATGACACATATCCACCCTTATAGTATACAGAACAGTTGCACTGCTTTAAAAGTCCCCCGTGGTTTACCTACTCATATCTACCTCCCCCAAAAACTCTTGGCATAAATTGAGTCTTGAAGGATGAGTAAGAGGCAGTCAAGTGAAGGAGAAAAGAGTTTGTGGTACAAGGACACTAAGAATGCAAATTCATGACTTAAGACACATCAGGGTACTGCAAGTTGAACATTCTTGATGAGTTGAAAGTAGGGAATAGGAAGAGTGGGGAAGGGGCGGAGATGAAGCCAGAGAGACATGGAAAGCTCATATCACGAGGGGCTTAAATGCCATAGGAAGCTGTTTATATCTTATCTTAAAGGCAGTAGAGACTTTGATGACTTTATGCAGAGGAATGAAACAATCAGATGGCAGTAGTTGTAGTGATATGAGCAGTTTGCTACATTAAAAAAATTTCTCGCCGGGCTTGGTGGCTCAGCCTATAATCCCGCACTTTGGGAGGCTGAGGTGAGTGGATTGCCAGAGCTCGCGGGTTTGAGACCCACCTGGGCAACTTGGTGAGACCTCATCTCTACAATAAATCAAAAAATTAGCCAGACATGGTAGCGTGCGCCTGTAGTTCCAGCTACTTGGAATGCTGAGGTGGAAGGATCGCCGGAGCCCAGCAGGTCGAGGCTGTGGAGGCTGGGAGTGGCCACTGCACTCCAGTCTGGGTGACAGAGTGAGATTCCAACTCAAAAAAAATTTTTTTTAATAATAGAATATAACATAGATATGTAAACAATCTCATTAAATAGGTTTACTTTAATGAATTAATATGAGGTAGGCAAAAAAAAAGACCTTTGTCAGCTACTCCAGAGAGCCCTCTACATGCTCTTCCCAATCACAACTGCCTCCTTCCTAAAAGTAACTACTATCCCGACTTATATGATAATTGCTTTCCTGCTTTTCTTTATATGTTATTACCCAAGTGTGCATCTCTAAACATTAGAGTATATTTTTGTTTTTAAAAAATATATCCTTTTAGTCTATGGTTTACCCCCTCTTAACTTTTTTCCTTGAGGTTTGTTTATTGAAGAAATCAGACCATTTGATTACACAGTTTTGTTTGACTTACAGTTTTCCACATTCTGTATTTTGCTCAATGCTTTCTCATGGTGTAATTTAACACAGTCTTCTGTCCTAAATTGTAGCTGGATCTGAAGTCTGATGATACACAAGTGTGACATATTCTATAGTTTTAATATATCATAATTTTAAAAAGCTCTTCTTCTATGGTGGACATTTGGATGGTTCCCAATTTTGCTCCTGAAACACAATACTATAGTGAGCAGCCTTATACAAGTATATATATATATTTTTGTAAATATGTGCAAATGGATCTCCCTTCCCCTATTATACATATATCTGTATGTATATGTATGTATATGTATACACACACACACACACACACACACACACACACACACACACGATGCAGAACCCCAAAAACCCGGAATTATCTTTTGGAGGGCAGGCCCCTTGTAGTACACTTGGAATTTGTTCCTCTGGATTAAATGGGTCAACCAAGTTTTATCTGGAAGTTTTGAGAAGGTTGCATTATGATCTGCAGAAGAAACATCCCATGTTGTGACCAACAGGTGACTGGCTCTTCCACCATGACAACACACCTGCCCACACTACACTGAGTGTTCAGCAGTTTTTGACCAAAAACGGCATGACCCCTGTGCCCCACCCTCCCTATTCACCCAGTCTCACCCCTAGTGACTTGTTTTTGGTTTCGCTGATGAAAAAACTCCTCTAAGGGAAAAATTTGCTGATGTGGAAGAAAAATAAAAAACAACAGAAGCACTAAAAGGCATCAAAATTGACAAGTTCAAAACCGTTTTGAGCAGTGAAAAAAGCATCTCGATAGGTATATTGCATCAAATGGCGAGTACTTTGAAGGTGACTGAGGTTTAAACATATAAGAATAAATGCATAATTTTTTTTTTTTAGTTGGAGTTTCACTCTGTCACCCAGACTGGAGGGCAGTGGCTGCTCCCAGCCACCACAGCCTCAACCTGCTGGGCTCCGGCGATCCTTCCACCTCAGCCTTCTGAGTTGCCGGAATTATAGGCACGCGCTACCATGCCCGGCTGATTTTTGATTTATTGTAGAGATGAGGTCTCGCCAAGTTCCCCGGGCAGGTCTCGAACCCACGGGCTCTGGCAATCCACTCACCTCAGCCTCCCAAAGGCACGGGATTACAGGCTGAGCTACCGAGTCTGGCTAAATGCATAATTTTTAATAAATTCTGTTTTCTTGGGTTGATCCCCCAAATGTGTGTGTGTGTGTGTGTGTGTGTGTGTGTGTGTGTGTGTGTGTGTGTATCTATATATCTTGTTGTTGTTGTTGTTATTGTTGTTGTTGTTGTTTTGTTTTGGAGATAGAATCTTGCTCCGTCACCCAGGCTGGAGTGCAGTGGTAGAGTCATGGCTCACTGCAGCCTTGAACTCCTGGACTTGAGTGATCCTCGTGCCTCAGCCTCCCAAGTTGCTTGAACTACTGGCCCATGCCACCACACTCAACTAATTTTTTTATTTTTTCTAGAGATAGGGTTTCACTATGCTGCCCAGTCAGGTCTTGAATTCCTGGCCTAAAGCAATCCTCCCGCCTCAGCCTCCCAAAGTGCTGGGGTTATAGGAATGAGCCACTGAACCCAGTTTACGTATTATTTTATGTACCTTTCCTTTATAACAGTGTGATTATTTGATTGATATTTGTTTCCTTCTCTAGCCTATAAACATGATGACTAGGGAATATGCTTATCTGTGTATCCAATATACTTTTTTTGCTCAATAAACATTAGTTGAATAAATACATTTTTATAAGTGGAATCATTTAGCTATAGAGTATACACATGTTAGCTGGGCATGGTGGTTCACGCCTGTAATCCCAGCACTTTGGGAGGTGGAGGCAAGAGAATTGCCTGAGTCCAGGGGTTTGAGACCAGCCTGGGCAACTTGGTGAGACCTCATCTCTACAATAACTTTTTAAAAATTAGCTAGGCATGGTGGCAAGCACCTGTGGTCCCAGCTACTTTACTTAGGAGGCTGAGGCAGAAGGATTCCCTGAACCCAGCAGGTAGAGGTGCAGTGGCTGTGAGTGTGCCATTGCACTCCATCCTCGGCGACAGAGTGAGACTACAACTCAAAAGAAAAAAAAAGAATATACACATTTAAAGTTTTGTCAGATGCTGTCAGATTATACTGTAAAGAACTGTACCTATTTCTTTTCCTACTGCTGGTACTTGCTTTCTCACATTTAGTTACACTGGCCTATGTTCCGTCTGCAAACATTTTTTTGACACATTCTGGGGTCTGTTCTAGGTGCTTGGGCAGTAAAACAAAGATCCTGGGGGGAAGAGACAGACAATTAACATAACGAATAATGAAATTATAGGGATGTGGCAGGTGGACCAGTAAAAAAGTAAAAAGCAATTGAGAATGCAAGAATTGTGGTTAAGTTGCAATGTTACATTATGTTATACTATACTATGCTGTGCTATGCTGTTATTGAGTCGGAGTCTCATTAGCATGTGGCTTTCTGGGAAAAGAGTGTGATAGGTAGAGGGAACAACTAAAGGCTAGTAGTAACTGAAAAAGTGGTCTCTGGGTGCTGAGAATGCTGTTTCTTGATATGTGTGCCGGTTACCTGAATGTGTTCATAGTATTCACTGAACCAGTACAGTTATGACTTCTGCACTTTTCTATGTATTATACCTCAACAGAGATTTTATATTAAAAATAAGAAGTGAATGTTGAACTTTTACGAATGCCTTAGTAGTACTTACTCAATTGTTTTGTTTTGTTTTGTTTTGTTTTGTTTTGTTTTGAGTTGGAGTCTCACTCTGTCGCCCAGACTGGAGTGCAGTGGCCGCTTCCGGCCACCGCAGCCTCGACCTGCTGGGCTCCGGCGATCCTTCCGCCTCAGCCTTCCAAGTAGCCGGAATTACAGGCATGCACTACCATGCCCGGCTGATTTTTTGATTTATTGTAGAGATGAGGTCTTGCTGCCCAGGCGGGTCTCGAACCCGCGGGCTCAGGCAATCCACTCACCTCAGCCTCCCAAAGGCGCGGGATTACAGGCTGAGCCACCGAGCCCGGCTCTACCCAATTGTTTATGGGTATTTTCTTTTCACTCATTAGTATAATGAATGGATTAATCAATTTTTATTAATAAATAATCTTTGCCTTCCTATAATATACCCTACTTAATTATGGTAAATTATTTTATTATAATGCTATGTTTGATTTGCTTATATTTCATTTTAGATTTTTATATCTATATTCACAAGTAAGGTTGGTCAGTACTGTCCCTATGATAGGTTTGCAGTGCTTTTCTTAATTAGAGGTTCTTTACGATTTTCTCTAGAAAGATAAGTTCTATGGTACTTATCTAATCAACTATCTAGAAACAGGGAAGGGAGTAATTTCTAGTGTTTGACTTTATTGCTGTTTATGAGCTAACTGGTAATTACTGTTATTTAGTAATCGATAGGTAAGGTCCTGTCATTGCCTGGAGAGATGGCTGGCTATTCACTTGCAGTCTGGGCCTCAAATATTCTGCCATTTTAATGTCATAGAAAAATTAATTTAGCACTGGTCTTTTACTTGGTGATATAACAGTTGCCTGGGTGTGTTTTATTTGATAATTATGGACCTTGTTTTTTAATATGACTATTTCTGATGTCTTACATTTTCCACTAGAAACAAGATAAAATATGCAGAAGCAGTTGCCTGTGAGTATGTTGTTATAGCCTAGGCAGTTAGCCTGGGGAACAAGGATTACCTTCTAGGAAAGAGGATTCATTTTGGATTGGCTCTTAGAACTGCTAAAATTTTTTCACATTCCTGTATGATCACATTGAACTGGTCTTCAAACTCAGTAGGGTAGTGAGTCTAGTTGCCCTCTTTCTCCATTAGCACAGAAGCACTGTGCTTCTGTCTAAGAGACTGAACTTTTTCATATAGGAATCATTGGCATGAGAGTCACCAAGTTGCTTATTAAAAAAGTAGATCCCAACAACAAGAACAATTGCAAATTCCTAAGCCACTCAAGGCCCTTTGTATTAGATTCTTTTTGAGTAGAGTCTGAGAGTAGAGTCTGAGAATCTTCATTTTAAACAATAGCCTCAAGTAATTCTTATTAAAATGAAAAGACGTTTCTCTGTAAGAAGAACCTGCTTTATTTACTTGTCTCCTTCAGTATAGGATTTCTGTTCCCACCATTGGGAGGAACCTAAAAGGAAGTATAAGACTTATATCTTATGCTCAAGGAATCTTCAGCCTAGGCTAGTGGTGGGATGGAAAGATCAATTTTATTGAAGTGAAAGTTACATACAGAAGACTCACCCATTTGAAACATACATTTGATTAATTTTCACAGATGTATCTGCCTGTGAAACTATCACCACAGTCAAGATACAGAGCATTTAAATTATCTCTAAAGATTTTTTCATGCTCTTTTTAGTTTATTCCTCCTTCCATGCCGTTTCAGGTAACTCCTGTTGGGCTATCGCCAGTGATTAAGTTTGGTTTCCTGAAAGTGGAATCTTAGAGTATGTATTCTTTTGTGTCTAGTTTTTATCCAGTGTAAGGATTTTCAGATTTATCCATTTTATTGAGTGTATCAGTAATTTTTTTTATTATTGAGTAGTTCCATTATATGGATATACCATCTTTTGTTTATCCATTCAAAAGTTACATGCAGGTTGTTTCCGGTTATTATGAATAATACGAACATTTGCATAGTCATATGTTTTCATTTCTCTTGGTTAAATACCCAGGAGTGAACTGGCTGGATTATATGAGTAGGTGCCTATGTAACTTTTTGAGAAATAGGCAGATATGTTTTGATTGTTAGTAGAGACTACAGTTCTTGAGCATTATTTAAGAATTGTTTAAATGGAACTTGAGGAGGGTACCAACTATATAAGGAAGGATAGGAAACATTTATTGAGTAATTACCATTTATCTTACACAGCAGTTAAATGCTACATACATGATTTTCAATATGTTTGCAACCCTGAGAAGTAAATGGTATTAATTGTCACTTTTTATAGATGAGAAAACAGAAGTATAGAGAACATACACAGCTAGTAAGTGATGGCTTTGAACCTGGTCTGGTTCTAAACCTCAAACCATTTCCAATATACCTACAAAGAGTACAAGTGAAGGACATTCCAGCTTCAGAGTTGGTGGGACACACAGTTATGGGAAATCAGCCCCTCATTTCCACCATTTCCTGAGTATAGCAAGCATGAGAACTGTGACAATACCTGGCTTCTAGTAACAAAGTCTTTGTTTTGGGGGCCTGGTTACCAGTGAGGTTTGATCTTTATTTGGTGTCTTATTATAGAGGGTTTTGGAAGCTAGAAAGAGAAATTCTGTAAGTGTGAACTGTTGTAACTTATTGAAAGGGTACTGATGTGATTTGAAACTGGATTTAGAAAAATTAATATAGTTGCCATCTGCTGAGTAGATTGGAAGGGATAGAGATTAGGTCATAAATCCAGCCAAAAATCTAATAATTGAGAATAATTCTGTAATCTATAATAATTCATAAGGTAATAAGTTTCTTGATAAGAACAGTGAGGCATATATGAGGAAGACAGCTTCAGCAGAATTAACTAAGTTTGCTGACAGACAGGACATGGGAGATGAAGTAAAGGGGAATTTTAGGAATGGTTCCGTCCGTGGTTTCTGGTTTTAAAGTGTTAGGAATTCAGTAATCTTGGACTTTAGGTACACTTGCTATGCTCCCATATCTCTAGAGAGCTTGTAACATTGTAGATAAGTGCCACTGAGGACTTGTGATATTGTGATTTTATAAAAAGAAATATATTTTGGTCTTTGTCCCTGGTCTCTGACATAGAGCTCCTAATCCTTTGGGATTTCTTTGATGCTAGGAATGACTTTTGTTCTAACGAGGAACTATTGGTGGACTCCTGGATGGAGACTGGTCATCACAAAGACTAAATCATGACTAGAAACTTGGAACTTTTTTTCCCACCCCCATCCACCAGGAAGGGAAAGGGTCTGGAGATTGAGTTAATAACTGATCATGCCTGTGTGATAAAGTTTCCATAAAAATCCCTACACTGGATTTTGGAGAGCCTCTGGGTTGACAAGCACATCCACATGCTGGGAGGGTGGTGTGCCCCAACTCTACAGGGACAGATGCTTGTGTACTCAGATTCCTTCCAGACCTCTTCCTATGTGTCTCTTTATCTGGTTGTTCAAATCTATCCTTTGTAATATCCTATATAATAAATAGGTAAACATAAGTAAAGTGCTTCTCTGAATTCTGTGAGTCATCCTAGCAAATTATCAAACCCAGTGGGGAGATTGTGAGAATCCCAGTTTGTAGTCAATTTGTAGTCAGAAGTACAGATCACAATCTGGGTCTTGCAGTTGGCATCTGAGTTGGGGAGAAGTCTCGTAGGAATGAGTCCTTTAAAAATAAAGTCCTATTTTTAAAAAAGGGATTTTTATACTTATGGAATCTGATATTATCTCCAGGTAGATAGGTGTACAATTCCAGAATTGAGTTGTAGCACACCCACTTGGTGTTCACTGAACAATTGCTTGATATGTGGGGGAAAAAATCTCACATTTTGGTCACAGATGTGGTATATGTTGTGTTGAGTGTGAGTAGCAAAAACAGTTTGTTTTTTCCTATCTCTTAGAGGGTGCTAGTTTTCTAGACTTCCTGACTCTTAGCCACAGGTGACACTGAGCTAGAGGGTAATTGGTTACTCATCTGTAAAGTGTGTGAGCTGAAGAAGTTTGAGGCTCTAGGGAGGTGGAAAATATTAGCATGCTCATTAAAATTGTCATTTTAGCACACATTCAATATGTGTGAATGCCCAATTTGAGAATGTTTGTGGTTTTCTAATAAGCTCTTAGTGTACTCAGAGTTCTTTTCTGTAACATCTTTGGCCATTGTCTTTTCTCTACTTGCTTCCTCTTTGGCATCCTGTGATAGGTAGTACTCTTCACCCTGCTCACATTCGAAATTTTATTGTAGGAATTGAGGAAGCATTTACTGTCTCCTTATTTCCTTGCATATACTTCTGTGTGTTTCTAAGATCTATACTCTAGCTTTCACTCACTGAAATTTCTTTCATTAAAGTTGTTAGTAACCTCTTTGATTCTAAATCAAGTAGCCCTTTCCACTTCTATTTGACTGTTCTGTAATACTTAACACCTGTTGACCACTTCTTCCTTGAAACCTTGTTTCCCTGATCAGAGACACCACATTGCCATAGTTTTCTTCCTATTGCTCTTTTCCGTAATCACATTCATGGACTTTTCTTCCTTTTTTTTTTTTGAGTTGGAGTCTCACTCTGTCACCCAGACTGGAGTGCAGTGGCCGCTCCTGGCCACCGCAGCCTCGACCTGCTGGGCTCCGGTGATCCTTCCGCCTCAGCCTTCCGAGTAGCTGGAAGTACAGGCCCACGCTACCACGCCCGGCTCATTTTGATTTATTGTAGAGATGAGGTCTCGCCAAGTTGCCCAGACAGGTCTCGAACCTGCGGGCTCAGGCAGTCCACTCACCTCAGCCTCCCAAAGGCGCAGGATTACAGGCTGAGCCACCGAGCCCGGCTTCTTCCTGTCATTTTTTAATAAAATCGGATTTACTAAGATATAATTTACATACAGTAAAATTCTTCCTCTTAGTGTGTAGTCTTAAGAATTTTGACAAACACATACAGTTATATAATCACAACTGCAGTCAAGATATAGAGCAGTCATCCCTAAAAGTTACTTATACCACTTTGTAGTCAACCTCTCTTACTCTTAACCCATGACAGCTACTTATCTGTTTTTTGTACCTATACTATTGCCCTTTCCTGAGTGCCATATAAATGGAATTGTATAATATGTAACTTTTGGAGTCTGACTTCTTTCACTTATCATAATTGAAATTAATCTGTGTGTGTCAGTAGTTCATCTTTTTTTTAATTCCTGAGTTGTAGTCTCTATGAATGTACCATGGTTTGTTTATTCATTCAGCAGTTGAAGGACATTTATGTTTCCAGTTTGAATTAAGAAACTATAAACATTTATTTACAGGTTTTTATTTCTCTTGAGTAGATATGTAGGACGAAGTTTGCTGGGTTGTATGGTGCATATATTACTCCACTTTGCATTCTTGCCAACAATGTATGAGAGTTCCAGTTTCTCTACAGTCTCACTGACACTTTGTATTTCAGTTGTTCTTCTTCCTCCTCCTTTTTCTTCTTTTTAAAATATCTGTCTGCTTTTTAAATGTGGTTGTCCCTTAGGATCCTTCCCCCTTTATAAAGTTTTTTTTTTCTTTGACTTGTACTCTGCCTTAGTGTTCTTACTTACTTGCATTTTAATTTTCATTCATTCATGTATAAATATATTTGTTGAACTTTTACTTTGTGTTAGGCATTATTAGGCAGTGAAGATACAGCAAAGGAACAAAGGAGAAAAATCCCTGCACTTAATGGGAACTTATAGTCTCAAAGCTTCCAAGTCTTCTTTCTTCCTCCACATCTCCTTCTTGAGATCTTCAGCTGGGTATATAGCTGTCTATCGGACATATTCGTTTGAGATGTCCCATAGATACCTCAGAGTCAATATATTAACCCTGAATTCACCATCTCCCTCAGCCTGCCTCCTTTTTGTATTTCTCTTCTCAGTGAATGATGCCACAGCCATTCATAGCTCAAGCTAAGCACCTAAGCAGTGTTATTTAGTCCTTATTCTCACTTCCCACATTCAATTACTCATTAAACCCTATTAATTTGACCTCCGGAATAGCTCATAAATCTATCCACATCTCTTTACCCCTCTGCTACTTCCCTAATTCAGGCTATAAGTAGATGAGTACAATAGCCATCTTATCATCCTCCTTGACACCAGTCACCAGCCCCTCATTCTACCAACAGTGTCGGCCATACTGTTCCACTGTTCACTTTCTAAAATGGCAAATCTGATCTCTCCTCTTAAAAGTTGTGGTAGGGCCAGGTGCAGTGGCTCACGCCTATAATCCCAGTACTTTGGGAGGCCAAGGTGAGAGGATTGCCTGAGCTCATGGGTTTGAGACCACCCCAGGTTACTTGATGAGATCTCATCTCTACCGTAAATCAAAAAATTAGCTGAGCATGGTGGTGTGTGCTTATATTTCCAGCTACTTGGAAGGCTGAGGTGGAAGGATCACCGTGAGCGTGCCACTGCACTCCAGCCTGGGTGACAGAGTGAGACTCAAAAAACAAAAAAAGTTGTGATAACTCTGTATCGCTCCCTAGATAATTCCAAATACCTAACATTGCTTAAGACCCTCTGTGATCAGTTTTTTTTCTTAACTCTATAGCCTCTCCTTCAGATATACTAGAATTATTCTTAGTTCACTGAAAGTGCCTTTGCATATATAATTTCCCTTTTCCGTTCTCAGTACTTGTGCCTAGCCTTAGTAATTGTTTTACTAGCTAGTGACATGTTTTAATGCATTTTGGGGGTAGAGAAGGAAAATTTCTTAATTAAGCTGGTATTATTTTTCTTATAATGATATTGAACTGAAGTGGTGAGAATAGAGAACTGGTTTGTCAGAGAGCAGGAGTGTTGTTTTTTTCATGGATTGGGAATGGATGGGATCAGATTATTCATTTGGTTTACTAATACAGTAGATATGCACTGAGAACCTTCTATGTACAAGAAACTGCTATGCAGTGCTGTGGAGTGCTCAAGGATGAGGCAGTATCCTGCAGGGAAAGGCTTCTTTGGGCTCAGACTTGTGGTAAGAAACAGCGTTGTTACTTGCCTGAAGCAATCTAGGTTGATAGACATACTCTGAGGTTCTATGTGATTATTATTTTTTCATTTTCTTTTAAAAAGAAACGAGGTAGCCGGGCTCAGTGGCTCAGCCTGTAATCCCGCGCCTTTGGGAGGCTGAGGTGAGTGGATTGCCTGAGCCCGCGGGTTCGAGACCCGCCTGGGCAGCGAGACCTCATCTCTACAATAAATCAAAAAATCAGCCGGGCGTGGTAGCGCATGCCTGTAATTCCGGCTACTTGGAAGGCTGAGGTGGAAGGATCGCCGGAGCCCAGCAGGTCGAGGCTGCGGTAGCCGGGAGCGGCCACTGCACTCCAGTCTGGGCGACAGAGTGAGACTCCAACTCAAAAAAAAAAAAAAATAAAAAAAAAAAATAAAAAAAAGAAACGAGGTAATTACCCTCTAGCAGTTGCTATGACAACTGTGCTATAGCCTGGGAGAATTTTCTTTTGCCTTCCCTTCCTTCATGGTTAGAAAGTTAAATAAAATATTAAAATTAAAGAATGGCACTCTAAACCAACATATTCTTTCTGAGGGGGTGAGAAGAAGAGACAGGTGGTCAGAATAAGGTAAGTGCATAGGAAGAAAATTGTCTCTCAACGTACAGCTACATTAAACAGCTTGTGACTAATGAGTAGTCCCCATTTGCTCAGGATTGAGGGTTAATTAGCTCATGTAATCAAACCATCCTGGAGTGGTATGCTCTGAGAATTTAAGTGTTACTTCAAACTTTCAAGGCAGTCGTACTCTCAGAACCAGTCTGAAGGCCTTCTGGACCAGACACTGAAGATGCCTTATCAGACCTTACGGCTGATAAGAGTGTGTAATTCTGGGAGTTGTTTTCTTTCTGCTACATATTTATTAGGACCCTGTAAGGCAAGCAAAAACCTGGCAATGTGACAAAATAACAACAAATGCTAGTTGCTTACTGTCTTTCTGGTACTATACGAAGCATTTTACATGCTTTTTCTCATATATATGTATATATTTTTTGAGTCGGAATCTCTGTCACTCAGGCTGGAGTGCAGTGGCACAATCACAGCTCACTGCAGCCTTAAGCTCCTGGGCTAAGGCAATCTTTCCACCTCAGCCTTCTGAGTAGCTGGGACTGCAGGTTCATGCCACCATGCCTGACTTATTTTTAGATTTTTGTAGAGACGAGGTCTCACTGTATTGCCCAGGCTGGTCTCAAACTCTGGGCTCAAGCAATCCTCCTTCCTTGGCCTCCCAAAGTGCTGGGATTTACAGGCGTGAGCCATCATGCCCAGCTGCTCATATAATTTTTACAATAATCTAGTGGTACTCATGCTATTTTATTCTCATATTACAGAGGAGGAAATATCTTTAATAACTCTCTGAAATCATAAAGCTAGTAAGTGACACAGCCAGAAGAACCGAACTTTTACTTTAAAGCCCATATTCTTAAATATGAGGCTAATTATTCCTTGTTTCTTGAGAATAAAGCCCTATTTTTTTTTTTTTTTTTTTGAGTTGGAGTCTCACTCTCTCGCTCAGGCTGGAGTATGGTGCCACACTCACAGCCACTGCAGCCTTGACCTGCTGGACTCAGGCCATCCTTTTGCCTCAGCCTTTCGAGTAGCTGGAACCACAGGTGTGTGCCACCTTGCCAGGCTAATTTTTTGACTTATTGTAGAGATGAGGTCTTGTCAAGTTGCTCTGGCTGGTCTTGAACCCCTGCACTCAGGCAATCCTCTTGCCTCCGTAAAGCCCTATTTTTTAATGATTTCTTTGTTACAATTAGTTGTCTCAAATTCAGTGGGAGTATGGAATAGGATTTAAATTTAATTAATACTGGGTTTTTACTTTTGAAAAATGAATAGAAAACATTTTCAGTTTTTTCCTGTCCTTCAAAACTCTTGGCAGGACACTTTCACACACCTTCAGAGTGTTTTAAGAAGAAGTGGTTATCTTTGAGGTTTCAACAGGCTAGAATATTTTATTACAAATCAGGAAATTAGAAATTAATTTCTTAGGAGAAGGACACTGCCATTCTTTGGCTTTTAAACTTCTGTAGAAAGCAGCAAAATTGGACATTATCACTCCCAAACAGTGAATTATTCCCTTATCTATGGTATCAAGACTGAGCTTCTCATGGATATAGTGGGACAGGCTCAGGTATGGTGAACACAGAAACAAGGATTCCTTAGAGGTAGGAGATGGAATTTTTCTTATTTTGATTAAGGAGAAACATATTAGCTCCTAAATGATGATACTCTGACAAAGACTAGACTAGAAGGAAGTTTGAAACAGTATGGAAGCAGCGGTTTTTGTTTTTGTTGTCATTCTCTTTATAGAGCGAGAAT
Source organism: Cephalopachus bancanus (assembly GCA_027257055.1). Lineage (NCBI taxonomy): Eukaryota > Metazoa > Chordata > Mammalia > Primates > Tarsiidae > Cephalopachus > Cephalopachus bancanus. The sequence continues at coordinate 222,012 of JAPVLO010000898.1, read as the reverse complement.
ACTTTGTAGATTTGTCTCATGTTTGGTAGAAGGCAGATAACTCTAAATGTCATGTAAAGTTAATGGAATACAAGTGGGGAAGGCTCAAGTGAGGATGGGGAAATGGTCTTTGAATTCTTTCTAAAATTATCTGTTACTTTTCTTTGCTTCTTCTTTGTGATTTTCTTAGGTCACTGGAGTTATTTGGGCTGGGGAGAACAGCAGAGTACGTAAGAATTGAAATTCTTTATAATTTTCTTGATCTTACCCTTAAAGTACTCCCTCTGAACGGTGAAGCTGGATTTTCATGCATACAAGCATATAAAATTCAATTTCCTTCTCCACTCCCACTTAAATCTCAGGAGACAATTACCTGTAGTAGAATGTTATATCCTTTCAGGCTGGTTTCTTGAAGACTGTATGTGTGTGTGTGTGTGTGTGTGTGTGTGTGTGTGTGTGTGTGTGTATGTGTGTGTGTGTGTGTGTGTGTGAGAGAGAGAGAGAGAGAGAGAGAGAGAGAGAGAGAGAGAGAGAGAGAGAGAGAGACAGACAGACATTTCAAACCAGAGTTTCAGTCATGATCCTGACAAGGTCTCCTGATTTGATTTGTATTCCCCAGAGAAAAGTAGTACCATCAGTCCCCTAATATAGGAAACCCTTTCCTTTGGTCTTTTGGCTAAGGAGTACAGTGACCAGAAAGAAAAGGCTCATTTATAAGATGAACTAGAGTCAGGGTAACTTGCTGTACATTTTGGTTTGGCTGGTTTTCTTGTCTGTATAATACTAAGACTAGGGAGATAAGCAGAAAAGACTGTTGCCTTAGGTTTACTGGTCTAGCAAAGTGTGAATGCCATTTCAGCCAAAAACCCAGTTTTGTGAAGGAAATAAGAAGCTGGCATGTTTTGACTCACCTTGACGCAATCCAACTAGGCTGGAAGCCACCTTTGTTCTAGAGCTTAGAGTGTGAGCAGCCAGTTCTTTCCAGCAAACTACATAGTCCTAGGCTGACATTACTGTTTGCATTACCTCTCTGACAAGGGGATCTGGTTGAGTATCAGTGATTCGGTATCCAACAGATGTTAAGAGGGTTCAAATTTTGTCCTGCCTCTAGAATTTCTCATGAAGTATGTACTTTCTGTGGTTTGCATCTTGCATATTTCTACTGTTAGAGAACTGCTCAAAAGCAGCCTGAGAGCTCAGATAACTTAAGGTTTTTCAAGTAGAAGACGTAACTAAGCCATGAAAAAGATACGTGAATTTTTTTTCTTTCTTTGGCTGATAAAATTCTAGGTGTACTCTGGATTTAAAGATAGAGATTCATCCAGAAATACTGTATACCAGTTAGCCTCATTGTTCTGTATTTTATTCAGTTTTGTTTGAGTGCCTACTGTGTACTTGGAGGCTCATCTTTGCCCCAGTTTAGATTACTTTCCGCACCCTACTTTTCCAGGTTTATTTTTTTAATCATATCTTCCATGACCTTTTATTCACCTGCCAAATAAACACCCAAAATGTTTCTCAAAAATATATAGCCTTTACCATCATTGGGCCTTTAATCATGCCATTGCTTTTATGCAGGTTCTAGAAGGTATTTCCCCTCTTCCTCCAGTCTTCATGTATTGAATACCCACTGGTTCTTTTTTTTTTTTGAGTTGGAGTCTCACTCTGTCACCCAGACTGGAGTGCAGTGGCTGCTTTGGCCACCGCAGCCTCGACCTGCTGGGCTCCGGTGATCCTTCCGCCTCAGCCTTCCAAGTAGCTGGAACTACAGGCATGCGCTACCATGCCCGGCTAGTTTTTGATTTATTGTAGAGATGAGGTCGCGCCAAGTTGCCGAGGCGGGTCTCGAACCCACAGGCTCAGGCAATCCACTCACCTCGGCCTCCCAAAGTACTGGGATTACAGGCTGAGCCACCGAGCCCGGCCACCCACTGGTTCTTTAAAGCTATCTCCTCCATAAAGCTTTTCCCTATTTACCCTATCAGGAACTTATTTTACTTTCGTTTTGACTCATACAGCACTTGATTTGTGCTCTTCTCATGGTAGTAATTCCTTGTATAACAATTCAGTATTTGCATATATATTTTCTCTCTTCTGTTAGACTGACTCTATATTCTCAGTCCTTGTATTGATTAGCCTTGCACATGTAGGCACACAATAAATATTTGAGTGAGTAAATGTTCCCTGTCTTTCAATTTTTCAGATAGACTTTACCAGTGCTTTTTAACTTTCGCCTTCGCTCTAGCTTACAAGGCCCTCCTTAGGCTGAGTAACCAATCGTGCACTCAGTTTCTCTTTCTCTATAAAGCCAGGACTTTTCTGGTCTAGCCGACATGGTGCTGTGGGATAGACTGAAGAGTCAGTAAGAAATTATCACTGACATACCAAAAACACAGTTGTTTTATTGAAGCTGAAATATTACAGGTTTTCCTTAATTTCTCTTTTTAGTTTTAATCAGCCTTCGTGGTACCAGTAGGCTTACTTTTTAGGGAAATTGGATGCGATGTTTGGGAGAAAAGTTGACCTTTGCCTCTCCTTAACTTTTTTTTTTTGTTTCTCACCTTTGTTTCACTTCTTTGTAATTCCTTTCTCCTGTCCCCTCCTGCTTTTCATATTCTCTCTTTTTCTACTCACAGCCTCTTCTTCTCATGATCTCTTTGTTTCTTTGGCTCTTATTTCTTTTTTTTTTTTTGAGTTGGAGTCTCACTCTGTTGCCCAGACTGGAGTGCAGTGGCCGCTCCCGGCCACCGCAGCCTCGCCTGCTGGGCTCCGGGGATCCTTCCACCTCAGCCTTCCAAGTAGCTGGAATTACAGGCATGCGCTACCACGCCCGGCTGATTTTTTGATTTATTGTAGAGATGAGGTCTCGCTGCCCAGGCGGGTCTCGAACCCGCGGGCTCAGGCAATCCACTCACCTCAGCCTCCAAAAGGCGCGGGATTACAGGCTGAGCCACCGAGCCCGGCTACTCTTATTTCTTTAGTATAGAAATGCTGTCATTCCAGCTACTTGGAAGGCTGAGGCAGAAGGATCGCCAGAGCCCAGCAGGTCAAGGCTACGGTGGCCGGGAACGGCCACTGCACTCCAGTCTGGGCGACAGAGTGAGACTCCAACTCAATAAAAAAAAAGAAATGCTGTCAACCTCTTGAAAGTTATGAAGTACTTCTCCTCTTAGTCTAGCAAAATAAAAAAAGCAGAGCCGCCGGGCTCAGTGGCTCAGCATGTAATCCTGCGCCTTGGGAGGCCAAGCTGAGTGAATTGCCTGAGCTTGCGGGTTAGGGACCTGCCTGGGCAACTTGGCGAGACCTCATCTCTACAATAAGTCAAAAAAATTAGCCAGGCGTGGTAGTATGCGCCTATAGTTTCAGCTACTCGGAAGGCTGAGGTGGAAGGATTGCCAGAGCCCAGCAGGTGGAGGCTGCGGTGGCCAGGAGCATGCCACTGCACTCCAGTCTGGGCGACAGAGTGAGATTCCATCTCAAAAAAAAAAAAAAAAAAGTAACGGGTTTAAAAAAAGTAAAAGTTTAGGAGTAACAGGTTACATGCAGTGAGAAAGTAAGAGTCCTTCCAAGTAGTGTCTGGCTTTGAATCGCAATCGCCTAACTCTAGCTGAGCTCCCTCTGGCCTTAGAATCAGTAGGATTGTCTGTGGCTGTTGCCTCTTTGGAGATTCAACCTTGGTTCTCTGGGTTATATGCTAATACATTTCCTGCTGGAGTTTAAGTAGACTTCTGGTTTGTCTTCTTTGTTGCCCCTCATCTGTATGCATGAATAGTCCAGCACTGACTTCTTCAGACTTACTCCTTCTGTGGGTTCAGAAAGAATTAAGTCTGAATGGCACATTGGTTTTGTCTCTTGATTCTTTCTAGTCTTCAGAATAACAAATGCATCAGGGGCTAAAACCAGTGCCTCCCAAATCTTTCCTAATGTGTCATCAGAATGCTTTGTAAGCAGAATGCTTTACATCCCTATTGTTTGCTTTTGTTTTTGAGCTTTACTGCTCCTGCCCTGGTAAAAGTACTACTTGCTTCAATTGGCGGGTATTACTAGTAATTGTTCCTGACCATCTGAAGGTTAGATTCTTTCTTGTACCGATATTTTTCCTCCTGGAGTTCCGATCATTTTCCTTTCCTTTTTCATGTTCACATGTTGTCATAAACTCAAGTGGGAAAATCTCATAAGATCATCCTACCCCTATCCACCAGTCGTACCCACAAACGTTATGTGGAATCCAGTGCATAAATCTTCCTTGCCTGTAAAATCACTTGTTTGTGCTCTCTTTTAATGGAATTCTTTTCTACTAGGTTCTTTAACAGAAGCCAAGGGTCATTTCTCTATGACCTTCCATATGTCCCCACGTTTTATCATTTCTGTGATAATTTTCTTTTTTTTGTTTTATTAACTCTTTTCCATTTCCAGTGCATGAATGCAGGCCTTATATCATACTACCTGAACAATTGTAAAAGCCTGATCTTAAGATCTTCAGGAGGCTTCTGCTGCCCACATTGCTACCAAGATTTTTATTTTTTCTTTTAATTTTTTTTATTTTACAGATGTGGGGTACAATTCAGGGTTAGGTATACAAATGTTCATTATGCAGGTAAAGACTATTTTTTATAGTTACTAACATGAGTGCATCATCTACTAAAAGTATCTCCCTTTTGGAATGGTGAATGTTCCTTTTCTTCATTGTGAGCTAAATCGGAACTTGGCAAGAAATGACATGTGGGACCTTGTTAATCATACTCATGTGGGTATGGTGTCAGCTATGGCTTCATCTCTATAAAATAGTCTACAAAGCAGTATTAAATTGAGCTCTCTTTCAAGCACAGTGTTGATTTGTAACTGTGGTCATTTTAAGAAAAAAACTGTGATCGATCAAATACTGGCCTGAAAAGCAGAAATAATTCTATGAAATTTTAGCCACTGCTGTTATATAAACTTGGCTGCATTGCTAGCAAGATTCCATTGGCAATACTCATTTTCCTCTTCTTTCAATCCATGTTCTAGATGGGAATTCTGAGCTCAGGGTGTAGGTGCTTGACAGGCATTGTTAGAAAAACTTGACACTGCAGCAAGACAGTAAGACTGCTACTGTTCTTAGCTGCATCTAGAGCCTTTGACTTAACTTCTTTTTTTTTTTTGAGTTGGAGTCTCACTCTGTCACCCAGATTGGAGTGCAGTGGCTGCTCCTGGCCACCGCAGCCTCGACCTGCTGGGCTCCGGCGATCCTTCCGCCTCAGCCTTCCAAGTAGCTGGAACTACAGGCACGTGCTACCACACCCAGCTAATTTTTTATTTTTATTGTAGAGATGAGGTCTTGCCACGTTGCCCAGGCGGGTCTCGAACCCGCGGGCTCAGGCAGTCCACTCACCTCGGCCTCCCAAAGTGCTGGGATTACAGGCTGAGCCACCGAGCCCGGCCTGACTTAACTTCTAAGCCTTGGTGCTGACCTTCTTGATTTCCAGGACCAACTTCTGATATTGAATGTGCTTATTTGGTTCGGTCCATGTATTTTTGTATTTTAAAGTCTGAAAACATCAAGGCAACTTTAAACAAAAAAAAATTGTTTTACTAAGATATGGAAATGTTCTTATTTCCCTTTTCCCTTCCACTCCCAGTCAGTAGAGGACCAGAATTCATTTGTGACATTTAAAAGAAGATTTTAAATAGGGTTATAATAGTTAGAGAAACAGAATTCCAGAGAATTTCACATTGGAAAAACACAACTGGAGTTCCTCTAAGAATCAGCACTAAAATGATGAAACCAAGTGTCTTATCTCATTTGATAAGGAGAGAGACTTGTGGTGGGTATTAATTGAGACAGTTCTGCTCATGCCTTTGAGGTCACTGATCTCATGTGGAGCTCAGCTTGCTTTTGTTCTCAAGGTCCAGACATGTGGTAAGTTAGAAGCAGAAGAAATTCTGAAGAACTAAATAAAGCTGGGTGCTTTGATTGACTTTGCTTATTCCACAGCTTTTGAAGACCCTGATAGTGCCGTGGAAGACCGAGACAGTGACTATCGCAGTGAGACCAGCAATAGCATCCCACCTCCTTACCATACGACTTCCCAACCCAACGCTTCTGTGCACCAGTTTCCTGTGCCAGTGCGATTGCCACAGCAGCTTCTACTTCAGGGCAGGGACTCTTGCAATGACTCTGTGCAAAGTTATGACCTCGATTATCCAGAGCGGCGGGGCCTCAGGTGGGTATTGTGGACAAAGTACTTTCTAGTATTCAGGTCCCATGATTCCACTGACAACAAGGATTTAGGTGCTTTAACCTCAGGTAGTAGTGGAAGTGTAGCAGTATGATGCCAAGCTACAGTCATTTTGTGTAAATTGTTTGTCTTTTTTTTTTTTCTCTTCCACACATTCACGTTTATACATTGCTATCAGGAATACTTTTCTTTATGATCAGTGATTCTCAAATGGTAAGGGCATGCCTACTTGGGGTGTATCCATCCCCCTTCCTGACTCAGTGAATTTATACACCCTTCACCAAGATTTAAAATAGAAAATCCCAGATATTAAATGTTTGGAGAAGCCGTCCTGCTTAAGTATTTTCTTGGGAACCTTAGAAGAAAACCAATATGATCCCATCAGCAGATTCAGTACTTTTGCTAGAACTTTGTTTTAATTTTATTCTAACAATTTCTTAAATATATAAAGTATTTGTATGGTTAAAAAAATGTTACAGTGCAATATGGCATTACTAAAGAATCTCTCACCCACATTTTCTGTCTTTCTCTACCCCATCCCCTTCCTGTCTCCTAGTTCTCTTCCTATTTTTGTTTCTTATGTATTCTTCCATAAACTATTTTCATATATTTAGGAGAATAAAAGCAACTATATACATTTGTGCTCTCCCCTCCCACAACATTTAAGAATAATATCAAACTTAAAGAAAATTTGAAAAAATAATACAATGAACACCCATATTCATGTTGCCTAGATTTACCAGTTGTTAACATTTTATCACATTTACTTTATTTCATTCTCTCTAATATATATTCATATACACATATTTTTTTCTGAACTGTTTAAAAGTTGGAAATATCATGTTATTTCACCAGCATGTTATTCCTAAGAAAAGCAACTTTCTCTTATATAACCTCAATACCATGATCACACTCAAGAAATGTAATGATACCATGTTATTATCTAATATATAGATCATATTTAAATTTCTCCAGTTATCCCAGTAATGCTCTGTATATAAATTTTTTTCCTTTTTGATACAGAATCCAATCAAGAATTACAGTGCATTGCAATTGATTTTCATGTTTTCTTAGCCTCCTTTAATTTAGCAAAATGTTCTTACTTTTTTTGGACTTTCAAGACATTTTTTGACGAGTCAAGGCCAGTTGTTTTGAGAATGCCTCTTAAATTTGATTTTGTCTGATTGTTTCTTCATATTTAAAATCAAGTCAAACATTTTTAGCAAAATTGCTTTGTAGGGTGATGCTTCCTTTGCAGTGTACTCAGGAAGCACATACTTTGTCTTATTATTGGTGATGTTCAGTTTGATCTCTTGGTTAACAAATATGATATAGGCCATGAATCTCCAACGTAAAATTACCTTTTTTCCTCTGTAACTAATAATATCTGGGGTGATACCTGAGACTGTATCAGAAACCTGTTTCCACAACAAACTTTTACCTAATTATTTTAGAGTCCATTGATCCTTGCCTGAATCAATTATTTCATTGACTGGAGGTTAGTTTTTATAAAACCATTCCAATTTAACTTACGCTTTTTTTCTAAAATTCACCAGACCATAAGATGATCTCATTTTTTTTTTGCCTACTTCACCAAACTGCTACACTAGTAAATTTTTATCATGAACCTCAGAAGTCCATCTACCTCCTAGACAACATCCTGTCCCAGTTTACTGTCATCTCTGAAATATATACAATGAAAATTTAAAATATATAAACCATAACCACAACATAGAATTCTCATTCTTTATAATCTGATTCTAACAAGAAACATGACAAGAATCCTACTGAAGTTGGTGCCTACTTCTTGTTGTTTATATGGTCCTACTTTAAGAAAAAAAAACATAATAGGAAAAAAATTCTTTTGACCCTCTGTGTTTGCAAGCATTAACTGTGCAAATGAGTAGTAATTATGGTACATTAACCTATATAACTGCATATTCTTCCATTTAGACAAACTAATTTACCTATTCATTATCTTACTATCATTTTGGTTACTTCCTGGGTTACTGCTATAATAAATAACACTTAGAGGAACATTAGTGATGTACCTTAAGTTGCATATTTTTTCCTAAAATTTTTCTTTAGTTATTCTCATGTAAATTAATCTTTATTGTATCTGTATATGAATGAGACTGAAAAGAAAATAATCTTATCATCCCAAGCAGAGGAAAAGTTAACATGATTTTTAAATAAACTTTTTATTATAGATATTTTTAACTCAATATTTTGAAATGGTTTCTCCTTTAAAACATTTTGATAGCTGTTCTCTTACTGTAAACACTAAGCTCGTGGAAGTAGTCTAACTCCTTACATTACAGTTTTTTAGGAAGAAAGTTTAAAATCCTTGAGGTAAACAATGTGTTTTCAAGTATCTTCCAGTAAATATAAAAGTGTAAACATTTTGGTGGAATAATGGAAGCAATTAAAACTGCATGTAAAAAGTGTGTTAAGTTGAATTTTTTAACTTAACTAGGTGGGCTTTTGCCTGATGAATTCAGAATAATAGAATTTTTACATAATTTGGGGTTTGGCAAACGGAGTTGAACTTTGTTAGATATTATATAGCCAAAGCATTTCTAGTGTTGAGAGGGGTCAAGAGGATACCATTCTCGCCTTGGAAGATTTTTAGTGATTAAGCAATCACTTTGATCTTTTTGTTTCCTAAATAAATGCTGTTGGATGTTAGACCTATAAAGGAACGTGCTGAGCTGACATGTTCCTAGTCTGTAGACCCTCTGTACATCCCCACCTTGGTATACATGAAGTAGACAATCTCTAACCTAACTGAAAGAAAGATTGGCTGTTTTCTGTATTCATTGATTTAAGTTGGACTTGTAGCCTCTGCTGTTGTAATTAGCAGATTTTCTTCTTACTTTAATCTTTTATATATATATATATATATATATATATATATAAAGCCTTTAGATTTCACACACAAATTATAATGCTTTAAATTATTTGCTCTTTTTGGAAGTATAACAAGGTTTGACTTTTGATAGTCAACAATTTTGTTATATATATATTTTATTATAAGAAATAAGTTTGACGATATTTTTGGCTACATAACCTCAAATATAACTTTAAGCAAGTTAACATCTTGACTTTTTAGACTCAAACTTATCAGCAAATTTAGGTCTCCTAAAATTGTTTGATTTATTTTCATGGTATTCTTTTTTTTTTTTGAGTTGGAGTCTGACTCTGTCACCCAGACTGGAGTGCAGTGGCACACTTCCGGCCACCGCAGCCTCGACCTGCTGGGCTCTGGCGATCCTTCTGACTCAACCTTCCAAGTAGCTGGAACTACAGGCGCGCACTACCACGCCCAGCTAATTTTTGATTTTTTGTGGAGATGAGGTCTCGCCAAGTTGCCCAGGTGGGTCTCGAACCTGCGGGCTCAGGCAGTCTACTCACCTCAGCCTCCCAAGGCGCGGGATTACAGGCTGAGCCACTGAGCCCGGCTCATGGTATTCTTAACAGTTCTAAACTTTAACATTACAAATGCATTCTGGATATTAATAAAACATATTTAATTTTTTTGTTTCTTAAAAAGTAAAATATCCTAAAAAGCTCACCAGTGACAAATGGTTGCAAGTTGAAGCATTTAAAAATGTTTATTATAGCTGTTCTTTTTCCAATGTGGGAAAAACTATTTGACTACATTGATGTAATACAGATTTAAGAACATGTGGATTTCCTTTTCGTTTTTTTTAGTCTGAATGGTTTTTTATAAAATTGGCAATTTTACTGTTCTAGTTTTCTTACTGAACGTGTATTAAATCTTTTAACTTTTTCTTCCTTTCTCCCACCTTTCCCTTTTTCTTTGCCTTACTGTTCCTCTAATTGTATTCCCTTGTATCAGACAAGGCTCAAAGGCTAAAAATGACAAAATTAGGATTATTCCAGCATTCTCTGATGGTGACTATGAAGAACAAGAAGATATATATGAGGAGATAAAGGCGAACATATCACAAGAGTTTCTAGAAAATAGTAACATAAACTTGAAGGAAGCTGAAGTGAAAGAACTTAGAACCCTTTCAAAAGCAGATAAATACTACAGACAACAAAAACAACCAAAGTACAAGAATTGTAGAACGATACCATCTCAGAGCCAACTAACAGAATTTTCTACTCCCCTTAATTTTGACACGTCTGTTTTCTCCAGGTATCCTCAGAAATATAATACAATAGATAGGAGAAGAAAAAAGAAACCTTTATACAGTCATTTTGAAGAGAGTGAGAGAAGGCAATGTGATGGGAAATCTGGAACTAAGACTAACTCCAAAAGTACATATTATGATACTGAAAATTATAATCTTTGCCACAATGAAAAGAAGAGGCAAAATTATCCAATTTTGCATCCCTACAAAAATGGGTTTGTAGTTAAGCATGGCATGCATACCATTAAGTTGGAAAGTCAGGATTATGATCTGCCCAGTTGTTTAAGGAGCTGTGAGAAGTCATCTGGCTCAAACCAGCATGTCACTAATTTCACTCCATTAGATATTCTTGAAGATTCTACCAGCACTACTTCTGATGAACTTTTCGATTCTCCCATTTCTGATAAACAAGAAGGTTTACAATCACCAACATGGCATCCATCCAGTGTCCATCATATTGGAGACTTTGCTGAAGAATATTATGTAGTAAACCCAGCTTTGCCGTTACAAAGAATGAATTGTGATGCAAAAACACATGGAGATCTATCTGAGTGCCCCACGGAAGAGAGGACCCCTTCCTCTATTGAGGAACACAAGGAGGACTATGTTGATACAATGGACGAGCTTCAGTGTTTGGTAGAAACTGTGTCAGAATATTTAGCAGAGAAGGAAGAGGAGATTAATAGATTTGGTTCTCTTTCAAAAACTAAAAAAGCACATAAACACAATAGTACTGTTGATGATACAGAACAGAAAATTCCTGGACTTCAACTACCACCTGTAAACATTGTCAAGAATGACAAGGACAAATCCATCTCTTTCCCTGAGTTGACTGGAGTAAAATGTGCTGTTGGTTCTTTATTCAGTTCACTCACGGAAAAGGTGGGTTCAGGCACAAAGCATCTAACGACTTCTGTGGAAAAGCTGGTTTATTCAATTCCAGAGAAAACAGAAACTCTTAATCAAATAGAGACAATTAATTCGGGATCTAGACCCAGTGCCAAATCAGTGTTGGAGAAGGATATTTCCATGCAACCTCCATTATCCTCTCAAACAGATGATAATAAGAATATAGGCAGAAATGACACAACCTCTGAAAATGAGCACATGGACAATAAAATTGGGAGTTTAAGCTTTCAGGATGCAATAGAAACTTTTGGAAGGGACTCAGCTCCACAGAGTCAGAGTTCAGTTATAAAGTCTGTTTTCAGTAAGCTAAATCCATTAAAGATCTTTTCAGAAAAGGAGGAAACCAAAAAAGAAGATGACCAGAGCCAGCCACCAAGAAAAGAAAATTTTTCTGGGTGTGGTTTGGATTCAAATAGAAGAGAAGGCACTCTTGGCAATCCTGGTAGTAGCATTATTGCTTTAAATAGGAGTGATATAGAAACTACAGCCTGGTTCCAAATGCCCACAAGTGAGGTTTTGTTGTCCTCCCAAGTGACCAGTGAACCTCCAAACTTAGCTAGTTTTGCAAATAAGAAAGATGATGTTGAGAGTCTGTTGGAAGGAAGAACCTTTATAGATTTGTCTCTGTTACCAGATCAACCAAAAATACGTGCCAAAGATACTCTAGGACACCCTTATGTAGCTGGCAATAGAACTACAAATAAAGAGACTTCTTCAAAGCCAGTAGAGGAGAAAAAAGTTACTGGTGATGATGATTTCCTTGAACCACTCAGAAAATCATTTAGCCAGTTTTTGCTCAGTTCTCCTGAGACTTGTTCAAAGGAAACTTTGTCAGAATCTATGAAAATTCACCAGTTGGAGGAAGATGGAGAAGAAAGGGGCCCTAAGAAAGATGGACATTCCTTTTCCTTTGGTGGAAAACTACATATTCCATTTTTTAGAGTTCCTAGTCATTCTGAAAAGCAGCAGGATTTAAGAGAGAAAGGAAGCATTTTTCCTTTGTTTAAATTTCCTTTCACTGACAGCCATATCACTGTTAATGACTGTAGTTTTCATGGCTCACTGGTAACCACTGATGAGGACACCCAAAGAAATTACCATAAAGATGCCAAACTTAGTTCAGTAAAATCCAGTTCAGTCCCAAATATTCATAATGATCTAGGGAAATTTGGCAGAACAGAGGAATTTAATAGGAATGACCAAATAAATTGTGCTGAAGACGTCAAACTTAGTTCAGTAAAACCTAGTTCAGTTCCAAATATTTATAATGATTTAGGGAAATTTGACAGTACAGAAGAATTTGATAAGAATGACCAAATAAATTGTCCTGAAGATGCCATACTTAGTTCAGTAAATTCTAACTCACTTCCAAATAATCATAATGATCTAGAGAAATTTGACAGTACAGAGGAATTTAGTAAGAATGACCAAATAAATTGTCCTGAAGATGCCAAACTTAATATTATAATGTCTGATTCTGTTGTAAATATTAATAATGATCTTGGGAAATTTGGAAGTATAGCGAAATTAAACCTAGGTGACCACGCAGTAGTGGAGAATTATAAAAGAGATGCCTTAGCCATCCCTGGAGTTGTGCCTAAAGAACACATAACTTCAGATCCTTCAGGAGAAGATAAGAATCTTATACAAGTGACATCTTCAATAGGATCAGACTCTTCATTAGCATTTATCTCCACTATTTCAAAATCCACATTGGTTAATGAAACTAATGAAGATAAACTTATGGATAAAACCTCTAAAAAAAGAACCCAAGGAAGCTTCCTTTCTGGCCTGTTTAACAGGTTTTCTTCTCCTGAAAATTTGTCTAGTCAACAAGAATTTAATATGAAAATCGATGACTCCCAATGCAGGAATAGTACCCCAAGCTTAATTTCTGGAATACTTAACCTGATATCAAATAATAGTAAACCAGATGAAACAAAGTGCACGTCTTTGGGCAACACGAAGAGTTTGGATGGAGATAAGCATTTATCCTTGGATGAGGTCCCTGCTACTTCATGTGTGACTTCTGAGAACCAGGGGAACCATGTTGACAAACATGAAACTTTTGGCTCCATGAAAAGGTTCTTATTACCTAAAGAAAACATATCAGCTTCAAATGTTGGGGTTGATAATCATCATTGCTCTCCTGCATTGAAAAACCAGCAAAGTGAAAAACATCCCCCTTCTTCTGAGCACATTGTACTTCACTGTGCTCCAAGTACTCAGCCAGGCCTCTTAGAGAAATCTTTGACTAACAAGCCAATGCCAAACCATGTTCTCGAGACAACACTATGTGAAAATTCAAAAGGGTTAAATTCTCCTATACTAAATACTAACATTTTAAATAAATCAAACCACCATCAGGCTTTTGAAGAGATGAACAGTCCTTTCTGTTTTGAATGGGACTCTGACATAAAAGATTTATCTAAAAATTCCAGAAAACTTCAACCAGTTTATTATATGTTGAATCAAACTACATTTCCATCAGCTGATGCTTTCCTGTGGCTTGACTCAGAAAACCCAGTGATAAATTTTTGCCAAAAAGATCAAAATGCAAATATCTTGGAGTGGAGAACAAATCCAAACAGTGTCATTTGGTGTGACTTACCATATGAATCATCTGACCAGTTAGCATTTGATGAAGATTACTTATTAAGAGGTGATATGTGGGAAGCTAACTCATTATATGGAAATTCTGGACATCTTCCAATTAATGAGATTAAGAATTCACTAGAAGAATTGCCTCTTGACTTAAGTTATTCTTCAGATTATGAGAAGACTATGTGCCCCATAGCTGATCAAGAAACATTTAGAATGAATGAAAACTTTGTTTTTTCAAGTTTTGGTTATGAGTACCAGGAATGGTTGTCATGTCTTGAAAATGGAGTGTGGTGGCCATCAGAGGATGGAGATTATGGATATTATATGTTTCATGATGGTCAATATATCTATTCTTTCCTCACTGATTCTACTGGGCAGTATGCATATTTATTTATACCTGGTTATTCTTATCAAGAGTATTTGAATTGTGATTTACAGACAAATGAGCTATCAAGTATTATGTTGGATGACAGCATTATTTCTGCCTGCAGTTTTAAAGTACTTGACAAGGAAGATGAAATATTGTGGTATGTTGAAGAGGAACCAGTTGATGATGACCCTCTAGATTTATCTGTAGCTTTGCCAAGAAGTGAGGTACCATTTTATCTAAATTTAGAAACCTTTTCACAAGTACTTGAAGAGTCAAGTTATGGCCAGAGCAGGGATCAACCATTAGATTTTTCAGGCTATAACCCTCAAAAGTTTAAAGGAGATTTAAGGTCTTTCAAAGAAGGGCCATATAGTTCTGAAGACTTTGAATGTACCTTGGATCTCAGAAACCATTCTCAATCTATTAGTAGTCATGTCTTAAATAGAGATCAAATTATAGAGAGAGAGAAGAACCAAGCTTTAGCTAAAGATTCATCGGTTCACCTTTCCAGTTTCCAGTCTTCTTTGGAAGAAGTTGCCTCTTTGGCTCATTCTGAAAATATAGCTAAAGGCTCACGACAAGCAGAAGAGACATCATCAATGAACAAAGTGACTTCAGTAATTTCTGTTTTAGGTGTCTCCATTGGGAGTACTTTAAATTTTGATAAGCCTGAATCCTTAGAGTCTTTGACTGTACAAAAAATTGATCAGCAGTCAAAATTAGCAGAGCTCACAAATGATGGCCTTCAGTCATTAATCTTGAATAAGCAATTAGAAGATAGCCCACAAAATGAGGAAGAAAGTCTTTTCAGGGATTCAGAGAGAAAGGTAATATCCAATGTTCAGAAGGCAAAACTTGCTAAAAATATAAGGCAGGAATTCCCTTTAAATGAAAATATTCATGTGAAAAAACAAAGTTCATTGAAATCTCATGTACACGTAAGCCAAACTCCTCCTTGGACCAAATCAGGTATAAAAGATGATGAACTCATTACAACTGACTCTATTTCAGTTCCTCTTGCACCACAATGTAAAAGGGATGAGCACGAGAATCGTGAGCTTCCCCAGGACCAGTCTTCCAAAGAATCTGAGAGAACGTTATTTAAAAGTGCATTGAAACTCTTTGGCCGAGGAGAAGAATCATCAGTAAGTAAAACAGCAAATGAAAAACAAACATCTGGATTTTTGAACCTCTTTAAAACTCAGGTGAATAAAGAAGAATCACCAAACTTAGAAAAGACTGGGGATAAAACTGTTAAGATATCATCTCAGGAAAAGAAAGAAACTTCTGGTGTTTCAAATTTTTTTGGTACTCTTGGGACTCTTGGGGATTTCTTTAAAACCAATGTATCTTCTGTACAGACAACTGAAAATATGTCTGTTTCTTCATTGACTAGTAAGGAGGAGGAGGGCAGGTCAAGTCCTGCTCCCATACAGCTAACTAGCCTGGGTATTGAGAACTTTCCTGCTGCTCCAGTTTCCTCTAAAGGGAAGGTTAGAGTCAGAAGACTGAACAAACAGACTACTATCGATGACAGTGGGCTGAAGGAACCATCAACTAGGGAGATTCAGGGTAATAATTCGACTGAAAAAGAGATACCATTGAGAGACCACCTAATCCAGCAGTCACCTAATTCATCTTTCTCAACAAGTGTTCTCAAAGAGTCTTCCAGAGATTCTTCAGTAGAAATTAGTGGTGTGTCTACAGTGACAGAAGTTTCAAGAGATAATAAAATATCTTTTGATACTCTGAATAGGAAAAATTCAAATGAGCAGGATCATTTTTCTGACAGAGACCGGAGTTTTTCAACTCCTACAACATTTTCATCCCAAACAGAATTACCAACTAAAAAGAGTATCTTTTCTTTTCTGACTGGATCTGAAAAATCTGAGAACAGAGCCTCTCCTACTCTACCAAGAGCCAAATCTCAAGCAGAAGGGCTACTTACACTTCCTTCCTTTTTTTCCACCACTGGCGTCAAGAAGGATGCACCTCGTAGTAGCTCTACTTTCAGTTTCTTCAGCTTGTCCTTTTTGGATCAAAAGCAGGAGACCCCTGGAGAAAAACAAAGTCATTCAACTGTCAATCCAGTGACTTCCCAGCCCTGTAAGAAGACAGATGTTTTTGTAGACACTGGTGACACAATGACCAGAGAAGGTTCTGATGGTCATAGAGATAGCATAGCCCAGGAAGTAGTTAATGAACAGCAAATGGCACCTTGTATTTCCATGAACACCATTGAGGTTACCTCCCTTGCAGATGAACTTAATGTGGAGAAGGACTATCAGGGAAAACTGAGTTCCAGTAATGGACCAGGGACATCTTCAGCAGATTTCCAGATGAATCAGTTGCAAAAAGACATTATTCTTCCTTCACCAGAATTTCAGGCACAGGCTGAAACATTCCTCATTGGCCCAGAGACCCTTGGGGTAACTCCTCATGAAGAAGAGATTTTCAACCAGAAAGTCTTCCCTAATGACTCACTGCGCAAGTCTGTTTCACCTGAAAATCATTTGGTTGAAAAGTTCAGTGATTTTGACGCTTGTACTAACTGCCACCAAAATGACAGATTTACTAGTGACTCATTGAACTTGCTATTAGAAAAGTCCCCTAATGGGGCCTTACCACAGATCCAAGAGCCAGCCTCTTCCTCTCCAGAACCAGGGTATACAGGGCACGTTCAGAACCAGGATGCAGGTAAAGAGGAAGACAAATCAGTGTTAGGCTCTTCAGTGGACATGCTTTCAGGATTTGTAACCAAAGTGAAATCTTTCTCTGGGAACTTAATTGAACCTCCCAAAACATTCTCTGGACTTTTTGCCTCAGCTAAATCTCCAAAGAAAAACTCCTTTTTCTCTCTGTCTTCTAATGCATCATCTCAGCCCCTCAAAGCCGAGTTGTTTGGAATTTTCAGAAGTCCCAAACAAGAGACATGCAAACAAGAATCATCTATCCCAGCTACTTCATGGCTTCAAACTGACTGTTCCAGAGATGCTGTAAGAACAGTACCTCCAGAAAGTTTGTGGAGAGACACTGACTCTCCAGCACCCAGTTCAGAATCTACTCTCAATGACTGTAGAATGACTGTGGTTAGTGAAAAGTCAGAATTGGATACCTTGAAAGATAATCCTAAACTAGCAAGCAAAATGGAAAACAGTACTCCTGAAAATATTCCAGAACCCCAACGTTCTAAAACACTTGCTACATCTTCTGTCTCGGGTGATGATACTGGGCAAGGAGTGTTATCTCTCAGTGATGAAGGAGACATGGGGATATTGCAGGGAACAGACACAGAGGCATCATTGGAAGCAGAGACTATTTTATTGCCCACACAGTTGCATCAAGATTCTTCCTGTATTGCTGAAGAGCTTCCTCCAGTTCAGCTACCTCTTCCTCTTGAGCCAGAGCCAGCTATTAAAACAACCTCCACAAACCAAGACTTCTTGGAGCTACATGCAACCAGTTCACTAGAAACTAATACTACGCTGGTCAGCAAGGCAAATGTGAACCAGAGCACCACACTGGAAACTGAAGTGTATGTTTCTCATCCTCAGCTGAAAGAACCCATACTTTGTGCCAAAGAAAGTTGTGAGACACTTTATACCCAAAAAGACTCCTCTGCAGTGTCTCAGGAAACAGAGCAGACAAGACCTTGTTTTGAGATCCCAAACATGAACAGTTGGCCAAAGCTCCGTTTCCCATCCTCTGCTACTAACCGTGGGAAACCACTGAGCTCTTTCTTTTCCCCACCTCCCCCCTCTTGCAACAGAGCAGCAGAGACTGGCTTAATGTCCAGTTTTAAGAAGCTGTCAACTCTATTTGAGGGAAATAGTGAGGGGAAAGGGAGTTTACTAGCAAGTGATCAAAAACTAGGGTTTGGAAAGAAGCTGGATCTTTCATTTCCATGGCCAAAAGAGAACAAAGGGAGCCCTGAACAAATGCCCACAGAATCCTCCCCTTCAGTTTCAGTTATTAGTAGTGATCAGGTCTGTAACTCCAGTGAAGTTAACAAGATTTTGGAGTCTTCTCAAATATCTGGGACCAGTGCTGAGCCAGCTACAGTTTATATTCAGCCCTCTGGGAACTCTGAGCAGTTGGAGGCCAGGCCAAGTGAGTGTGCTCAGGGGCTTCTAGAGCCTGGAGGAGTGGAAAACCAGCAGGAAATCCCAGCATCCAGAGAACACGGGTATATCAAAGGCAACCCCTCTGGCCCTACCTGTCCTTCTGTCTCTGAGCTACTCCAGCAGCCAGAAAAACAAGAGGAGGCAGTGCCTGCTAAGACCGACTCTGTTCTGAATATACAGCAGCCAGTCACTCTGAATGACATCAAGGAACCAATGACCAACAAAAGGCCTGTTCTCAACTCAAGCATCATAAATGGCTTTAAGGATTTGACTATTTATGATGCAAATGACTTAGTGATAGATTAATCATAGCTTGCTTTTTATCCTTCCTGTGTCTTTGCTAGCACCTAAGCTTCATGTTAATTAGGGGTTAAGTAACAAGAACTAATGTGTGGGTATTTTCATCCTCTCCCTTCTCTCTAAGCCAAATGTAATTCATTTATTGGAACAAGGAACTTCCTGCTTAGAGGAAAGGCTGAGAGATTTACTCATCCTAGTTTGTTCTGCCTTGTATAATGTGAAATGAAGAAAGGAGGGCAGGAAGAGGCAGAAAGTAGTTGGTAGTATATATTAACTACAACTATGTGATAGGCTAGGATGCTTCCTTGGGCCTTAGTCACTTTTTTTTTTTTTTTCATTGGAGTCTCACTCTGTCGCCCAGATTGGAGTGCAGTGGCTGCTCCTGGCCACTGCAGCCTCGACCTGCTGGGCTCCGGTGATCCTTTCACCTCAGCCTTCCAAGTAGCCGGAATTACAGGCATGTGCTACCACGCCTGGCTGATTTTTTTGATTTATTGTAGAGATGAGGTCTCGCCCAGGCGGGTCTCGAACCCACAGGCTCAGGCAATCCACTCACCTCAGCCTCCCAAAGGTGCGGGATTACAGGGCTTAGGCACTTTTATCTTGTGGTAAATGGATATAGACTAACTTTGCTTTTCAAGTCTTCCAAGGTAATTTCTCCAGTGGCAATGAGGGTATTGAGTAAAATACAAGATGCAAAAGCGTGGGATAATCTGTATTTCACATCCTATTCCACATGAATTTGCATAGCTTCTTCCAGGGTATAAGTCTCTACCTTTTACTACCCTTAAGACTGATGTCTGATAAGTGCTTTGAAATTCTCACAAGATCTCAGAGCTATCCTTTGCTGTAGTTCTTCTGTCTTTAGCAATGCACAGGATCCATGTACAGAGAGTACTATTATTTCCCCTAAAATGAAGTACGATACTTTGACCTTTGACCCAAACAGGTTGGTCAGGAGCTTTAGAGATTGTGTGTATGTGTGTATGAATATATGTGTATATATGTTGGGAACTACTCAGAATAGTGACCTGGTACCCATTCTGTTATGGGATGGAGAATCAGATATCAGCCTGAAAAAAATACAGGTAATTGAAAAGAACCTTACAAAAAACTCATTGAAAAATCACAATGCTTTTACTTCATTTGGCCAAGGGTGCTTAAGCCCTTTAGTAAAGGCTTGACTCTGTAGTAAGAAAATTCCCTGTCCTTTTGAATGGAAGCTTTTCAGCAGTATACCAGTGATAAAATGAGGGGTCCTGACTTGAGACTGAAATATCCAAATGGGCTGGGATACATCTTGTAGATCATCACTAAGTCCCTCTGTCTTTAAAAGAACTGAATCCCTTAGATGATAGACTATATGGTTCAAGGGAATAACTTCTGGATACTGTTCTATTACTCTGCCCTTCTGCCCTTCTTGCCACTGTCACTGTCATTTTCTCTATTACAACTGCTATGTCCTATAACAGGTAACAAATTTCCTTTCTGGGCATGGGAATTCAGGTGACTGAGAAAGAGCTGGCTGGGCCCTCTTTAGATACAGAGATGCATGAATATGACTGTGGCCCAGATCCTGGAGTTGAACTTTGTCCAAAACTGCTTTCCCTGAGAGCAGCTCAGTCACAGATGAACAAGTTTATCACTGGAACACTTCTTATGCTGCCAGGGATATCATTTAGCATTCACATTGATATGACCATTCCCCTATGAAATTTCTTGTTCCTGGCTTCTGTCTTCCAATGGCTTATTACCTTATCCTGCAGATGAGGAGGCTGAGATGATAACTGAAGAAACATGTTCACTCTCCTTTGCTCATCCTAAGGTCCAGGCATAAACATTTACAATTGAAGAAGAAGAAATGGGAACCTTGATTTAATAAATAATACAGAGAGTAGAGGTCATTTACTCCATTTTACTATGTGGAAATTAGAAAATTTTAATCATAGCCACTGGACAAGTTTCTTAGAAGACTGAGTAAAGAATTTTAGGTAACAAGATAACAAGTAACAAGGCTGGACGTGGTGACTGATGACTGTAATCCCAGCACTTTGGGAGGCCAAGGCAGGAGATAACTTGAGGCCTGGAGTTCGAGAAATAAGTAACAGACCATTCCAGTAATTTTTAATCCTGATCACAAATAACACATAAAGATAAAATACCCTTCAAATTCAAGCACAAGGCTGAGATTAAGTGCTGTTGGAAAACCTAGCATGTTGTGTTTTTTTTTTTCCTGTTGTAGTTCTGCTGAATAGATATTAATTCTTGTAGATTGTAGTTTGGTTGTCTCTTCCCAGGAACCTCCCACTTGTGATTCTTGCCACTCATGCAATCATCCTGGATTTGTCCATGCTTTTGCCCTAGTTCCTAGTTTGCATTTATTTACTCATCCATCTCTCTTATTCTCACAGCCCCACCAGCAGTAGTAGGTATGGCTCCTCCTGTAATGTGAGTCAAGGAAGCTCTCAGCTGAGTGAATTAGACCAGTATCATGAACAAGATGATGACCGTCGGGAAAGGGACTCAATTCATTCCTGCCACAGCTCTGGCAGCCTCTCCAAAGATGGTCAAGTGGGTTTTGGAGAACAAGAGAAAGCCTTGGAGATGACAGGTGGAGCAGAGAAGGGGACAGCATTCGAGCCCAGGGAGGTGAAAGAGGATGCCATGAACCACCCTCCCCCAGATCTGGTGCTACACAAAGACCTAGGCCCCCAGGAGAGGTAGGTGATAGCTGCCTTGAGGAACTTACCTGACTTCCTTATTACCTGCCTTGTGGTCTTGCTGAATATAAGCGCTTTTCATTTATTTCCATGCAGCTAGGTATGGTCAGGACACCCAGGCTCAACTCTGTATTGCTTCCTTTAATTTTTGGTGTAATTTCCAAGATATTTTGGAGATCTCTGAAGAACACTTGGGATCTTTGTAGTTAGTAAGCTACAGTATACCAGGACTTCCTGAGTTTGTAGTTTTTAGCTAATAGTTGACCCTGTATATAGCAGCTTCTGAGTCTGGAACTGACCTGAGCCAGGTTATTTCATTCAGTGGGGCTGCTGTGGGTGCTTTGTCTGATTTCTACCTATGAATGTTTTAACGTTTTTGGTGAACATTTTATTTTGTTTTATTTTACCCTGGCTAAGAAAACCAAGACAGAGTTAAGAAAGAATTGATCTAGAAGCCAGATTTAACCTACCTCTCTGCTTCCCCAAGGCCTAGCAGTGTGTCTGCCAATTGGTGTCCATAAGAAGAAAACTTTAAAACACATCAGTTTAACAGTCTTATAATGAAGTTTAGTACAGAGTTTAAATGTTATTATTATTGAGCTAAATTGATTATAGTAGCTGATAGGTTGGGACAGAGCAGAATTTCTCAGTCTTGGCACTATTAACATTTGGGGTTAGATAATTCTTGATTGCAGGTAGCTTTTATGTGCATTATAGGATGTTTAGTAGCATCATGGTCTCTACATACTAGATGTCAGTAGCAGCCCCCAAATGTAACAATCAAAACTCTCTCCTGACAGATTTCCCCCTGGGGGGGAGGGGGAAAAACTGTCTCCAGTTGAAAACCACTGGAGTACAGTGGTAAAAGATGAGCTTGAATTTTCTCAAACTTCATGGTCTAATAATAAAGCCTCTCATTGAAAGATCAGAGCAGTGAATGCTGATTGCATGGTAAAAGCCAGGAAACCTTTCTGAAGACATAAATGTATTTTCTTTTTCTCCTTCCCTTTTTGGTCTTCTGTCATCTCTGGTGGCTCATATAATAGGCAGACCATTCAGGAGATAAGCTCTGGACCAGCCTTCTTTTTTTTCTTTTTTTTTTTTTTTGAGTTGGAGTCTCACTCTGTCACCCAGACTGGAGTGCAGTGGCTGCTCCCAGCCACCACAGCCTCTACCTGCTGGGGTCCGGCAATCCTTCCGCCTCAGCCTTCCAAGTAGCTGGAACTGTAGGCGCGTACTACGACGCCTGGCTAATTTTTTGACTTATTGTAGAGATGAGTCTTGCCAAGTTGCCCAGCGGGTCTTGAACCCATGGGCTCAGGCAAGGACCTTAGATTTGGCGGTTACTATTGTCAGTGCTTTGGTAGAGAAGCAGAAGTGCTTAGCATGGGTACTTATCCTTCTCTACTGGTAATGTCCTCTTAGGTCCTATCTGTGCAGAGTGAAGGCCAGTTTTACCTTGGCCAGAAGTACCCACAAATGCTTTAGAACAATTGACTCATTCAGATGGCATGAGAGCCTACCATATATTTTATATGTCTAGAAGGTGGGCACTTTTCTACTGTATTGGCTGTAGGCCCCAAAGGGAGGAAGGAGAAACATTATCACCAAGGATTAGCCACTATTTCAGTTAATAACCTGAATGATGACTTGTTCTAATACAGGGCAGTATTTCTGTCTCAAATTCTCTCTGTAATTTGTTATATGCATTGTTCATTTTGCTGAGGGTATTCCTAAGGCAGCTCAAGGAACAAGATCATGGCAGAAAAAGGGTCATGGTTTTCTTGTTGATACTTGAAAAGTGTTATGAAATGTAGTTTGGGAATTGGCAAGTCTTTAAAAATACTTAGTGGAGCAGGAAGGGTTTGCAGGAACAAAATTCTGCCCTAAGAATGCTATGCAGAACCCCAAGGAAAGCTAAATAGTCTTTTTATTTTTTTGAGTTGGATTCTCACTCTGTCGCCCAGACTGGAGTGCAGTGGCACGCTCCTGGCCACCGCAGCCTTAACCTGCTGGGCTCCGGCAATTCTTCTGCCTCAGCCTTCCAAGTAGCTGGAACTACAGGCGCGCACTACCATGCCCGGCTAATTTTTTGATTTATTGTAGAGATGAGGTCTCGCCAAATTGCCTAGGTGGGTCTCGAACCCGCGGGCTCAGGCGATCCACCACCTCAGCCTCCCAAAGCGCGGGATTACAGGCTGAGCCACTGAACCAGGCAACAATCTTGAACGGTACATTGAGAGATTGAAAGATTTATTCAACACCTTTCTGCATGGTTTCTATGCAGAAAGGGCCATTGCCATTGCTTCTGAAGTCCTGATCCTGGCCTGTCCCAGTGAACCATTTCACTGGGTAAGTGAAAAAAGGAGAAGAAAGAGAAAGAACAGATGAAAAGCTAAAAAGCTTAAAGGAGTTATCAGAGAGGGATTGTTTTCACATTGGGTATTCAGTACTGTGCTGTTTTAGTGCCCTGAATTACTAAACAAGTGTAAGCATGAATACAAACCATTTTATTTTAGCAGTCTTGCCTTAAGCACTGTCACCTGGAGACTTTGGCTATTTTTAAGAAATGTTCTTTTTTTTCATTACAAGTTTTCCTGAGGAGAATGCATTTTCGCCATTTACCCAAGCCAGAGTACACTGGTTCCGAGCAGTCACCAAGGTTCGACTCCAGCTGCAGGAGGTAGGAAATCTGTTCTAATACTAGTTGGGACAATTTTTCCTTTGAAATTAGAAGACATGTGGTGCTGGAGAAGCAATCAGTGATTAGTCATCATCTTACAGTATGTTTTTGAGAATGCATGACAATTAACCCAGATCTTTAAGGGATGGGAGGTGGCCTTGGCTGTCTTCTGTGCTGTAATGGAAATCAGATAGATCTCATGGGTTGAGTACTTGAAGGTAAAGTTAGATGCTTATTATCAAGTACCACTGTCTCTTTTTTTTTTGAGTTTGAGTCTCACTCTGTCGCCCAGACTGGAGTGCAGTGGCCGCTCCCAGCCACTGCAGCCTCGACCTCCTGGGGCTCTGGCCATTCTTCCACCTCAGCCTTCCAAGTAGCTGGAACTACAGGTGCACGCTACCACGCCCAGCTAATTTTTTGATTTATTGTAGAGATGAGGTCTTGCCAAGTTGCCCGGGCGGGTCTCAAACCCATGGGCTCAGGTAATCCACTCACCTCCCAAAGGCAGAGGATTACAGGCTGAGCCACCAAGCCCGGGTCCACTGTCTCTTTAAAGCCATTTTAATTTGGGCTTAGGGCAAGGAACTGTTTCAAGGCCTCTTAGGTCAATTGTTGTCTCCCTTACCCAGCCAGTTCAAGTATTCCTGGCTGATCTATAGGAGGCCAGAAACAGTATACAGGAATGTCAATGGAATTCTCTGATTTAAGGCCCAAAGCATCAATACATTAAGATCTGAAACCATGTAAAGAAGTAAAAACAAAAATATTTTTCACTTTTGTTGTTATAAGTTTGAAACATCTTTATCTGTGTGTTAGTAGGTAGGCAGTTTTTTAAACAGAAGGTACTTTTTTGGGGTGTAAACTTAGGCTGTATAAGTTCAGTTTTGATTTATGAATATATTGCATAGTGGTAAAGTATGGGCTTTTAATGTAACCATCACCCAAATAATGTACATTGTACTCTATAAGTGATTTTTCCTTGCTCACCCCCTCCCACTCCTATCCTTCCAAGTCTCCAGTATTTATTATATACCTGATATGTTCATGTGTACACATTATGAATACATGTGTACTCATGTATACATGTTCCCACTGTTTTTTTTTTTTTTTTTTTTTTTTGCGTTGGAGTCTCACTCTGTCGCCCAGATTGGAGTGCAGTGGCCGCTCCCGGCCACTGCAGCCTCGACCTGCTGGGCTCCGGCGATCCTTCCACCTCAGCCTTCCGAGTAGCTGGAATTACAGGCGCGCGCTACCACGCCCGGCTAATTTTTTGATTTATTGTAGTAGAGATGAGGTCTCGCCAAGTTGCCCAGGCGAGTCTCGAACCCGCGGCCTCAGGCAATCCACTCACCTCAGCCTCCCAAAGGCGCGGGATTACAGGCTGAGCCACCGAGCCCAGCATGTTCCCACTTTTAAGTAAGAACATGTGGAACTTGACTTTCTGTTACTGAGTTATTTCACTTAAGATAGTGAATGGCCTCCAGTTCTACCTGTGTTGCTAGAAGAGGCTTGATTTCATCCTTTTTTATGGCTAAGTAGTATCCCATGGTATATATGTGTCACATTTCTAAATCCAATTATCTGTTGAATGGACATTTAGGTTGATTTCATATTTTTGCTATTGTGAATAGTGCCGTGATAAACATACAAGCATAGATATCTTTTTGATATAAGGATTTCTTGAAATTACATTTTAAAATAATGACAAATGACTGTCAGTAATATAAAATGTGGCAGATATTAAAAAATGCAAGCATGCTCGCACGCATAAACACACACTTTAAAAAGTCATTTATTTTGAAGTATTTTCAAACTTAGGGAAAAGTTACAAAAACAGTAGCATGAAGAACTTCCATATCCCCTCACTCAGATACTTTAACTGTTGACATTTCACATTTGCTTAAACGCCCTCCCTCCATGTTGATCAATCTTTGTGAACTATTTGAGAGAAAGTTATAGACATGGTGTTATTTCATTCTTAAATACTTCTGTTTGTATTTGCCTAAAAACAGTGCTACTCTCCTATATAACCACAATCGTATAACCAACCAAATCCAGAAAACAATGACAACACTGTTATCAAGATCTCATGCATGTTTTTCCAACTGTCCCAGCAATGTCTTTTTTTCTAATTCAGGATCCAGTCTTGGATGGCGTGCTGCATTTAGTAGTTATATCGCTTTAGTCTCCTTCAGTCTTTCTTTCCCACCCTCGATAGTTTTAAATGGTATAGGCCTTTCCTTTTTTAGCATGTTCTTCAGTCCATTCATTATTTCCTCATGTCCGGACTCAGGCTATGCTTTCTTGGCAGGAATTACACAAAAACAGTGCTGTGATTTTTCCAGTGCATCACATCAAAAGGTACATGATACAAACCTGTCCTACCACTTATGATGTTAACTTTAATCACTTGGTTAAATTTGTATTGACCAAGTTTCTCCCGTCAAGACACCATTTTCCCCCTCTATAATTAAGTGCTTTGTGGTATGATACTGAGACTATCCTGATATCTTCTTCCTCATTAAATCTCTACCTACCAGCTAAAGTTTTCATTGATGACTTCCATCTGAATCTATCACCATTAAAGATGATTGCCAAATGGCAACTTTCTGTTTCTGTTATCCTTTCTACATTAATTAGTTGGCATTCTATTGTAAGAAAGATATTTTTCTTTTGTTAATTTATTTATGTCAGTATGGACTCTTGCATTCCTAATTTATTACTTGAGTTGTAATCCATTACTGTCATTTATTTTTATGCTAAAATTTTTCTAGCTTCATAACAGTACTCTTAATTTGACCCTTCAGGGAGAAGATAAGGTTTTACTAGTTATTTAAAAGGTAGCTTTGGAGAAAGTATTTGGAACACTGGTATTTGACATTGCGTCCATTTGTGTATGTTTGTAAATGTGTATGTTCTTTTATCAGAAACAAAGAATTGTGCTGATAAAAACTTATAATCAAATGCTCTAAAATCTTGGAAAGATATTATTAGCTTATTAAAAATCTTTCTAATGAAAATTTCCAGTGGGGTTTGAACTTGTTAAAAATATAAAAATATTTCTATTTTGCAAGAACCATTGACTGACATCAGAGATGGTAAAGAACTAGCCAAAGTTCAACAAAATCTTGAAATAGTCAGCATGTTGAAATCTACTGCAGTTCTTTCATTGGATTGGTATATCAGTATCTTTTTTAGCTGTGACAACTGTGTATTGAAATGATTGAATATGAAATCAGACTTTCAAGAAATTCTATAATAAATTATTAAAATCAGATTTAGAAAATAGCTAGACATTTTATATCACATTGCTTTCACCATAAAAATGTAATATGCTAATTAATATGCTAACTTTTAATTACAGCAAAAATATTTTTGTTATTAATAAAATTTTTAATGCTTTGCACTTTTATAATTTGATTAACATAATATAATTGTACATGTATATAATTTTTAAATGAATAAATCTGTATCTGTTGAGAAATGTATGTTAAAAAATTCCTATGGATATGGCTGTCTAATCACAAACACTGGAGTATGTTATTCTCGACTGACATGAGGTAAACAGATGTTTAACATGAACATTTATGGAGTTGATATTATAATACTTATTAATTTATTTCTAATTTTTCAGAAGTAAGAGTCTTATAATCCTACTATAAAGTAAAATAACTAACTTTTTCCATGTAAAAGGAAAGCTCTGAATGAGGAAAATAAGAATACACTGGAACAGACACGGTTTAAGTTATGACTTTTTCTTTTCAAGAGATAATTCAGAGTTTCTCAAAAAGAATAGCTGAAAACAGTTGCCAAAGCTTGGAATGATACAGAGAAAGACGTGGTTTCTCTAAGAGTAACTAAAGAACCATTGATACTTAATTGAATAAGAGAACAATAGTAAAGATATAGATATAGATATAGATATAGATTTTTTTTTTTTTTTTGAGTTGGAGTCTCACACTGTCGCCCAGACTGGGGTGCAGTGTCCGCTCTCGGCCACCGCAGCCTCGACCTGCTGGGCTCTGGCGATCCTTCCGCCTCAGCCTTCCAAGTAGCCGGAATTACAGACATGCGCTACCACGCCCGGCTGATTTTTTTTGGATTTATTGTAGAGATGAGATCTCGCTGCCCAGGCAGGTCTCGAACCCGCGGGCTCAGGCAATTCAATCTCACAATGTCATCCAGGCTGGAGTACAGTGGCACTCTCATGGCCACTGCAGCCTCAACTTGCTAGGCTCAGGTGATCCTTCCACCTCAGTCTTCCAAGTAGTGCCACCTTGCCCAGCTAATTTTTTAATTTATTGTAGAGATGAGGTTTTGCCATGTTGCCTGGGCTGATCTCAAACCTGTGGGCCCAGGCCTTCCTCTCACCTTGACCTCCCAAAGTGCTGGGATTATAGTCATAAGCCACTGCGCCTGGCCTGTAAAGATATTTTTAACACAGTTAAAGTAACTTACAACTGAGTAGAAGTGGTCTAGAGGAGAAAAATAGCCAAAGTTTAAAGAGGGATCTGATAACAGTTTAAGATTGAGGCAGAAGTGCAATCTCATTTGTACTTAAAATGAGATTTGCTAATAGACTGGTTGAGGCTCTTAGCGAAAAATAAGTGAAGTGCAGCACCAAGGATATTTTTCCCCCCAAGTAATTGGAAGTTCCATCTGGTCATCCTATAGCCCTCTGTTTAATATAATCTTTTTTGTTAGTTTTGATATTGAATAATGTGGGGTATAGTTGTTCCATTGGTCCTTGACTTCACTGCAGAAGAATTTCAGAGTGAGTCCAAAGTAAAATTTTAAAGTAAAGTTTATTAGAGAGGAAAACACATTCAAGAGAGAGCATGGGTGCCTTAAGGGAAAGGACATAGTCTTGCTGTTAGCAGAAAGCTTTGTATATCATTCAAAATTATTATTTAGCAGTCTATTTTCTTTGTTTTTTTCCTTTGTTTTTTTTTTTTTTTTTTGAGCCAGAGTCACACTCCGTTGCCCAGGCTGGAGTGCAGTGGTAGACTCATAGCTACTGTAGCCTTGACCTGCTGGGCTTAGGTAATCCTTCCACCTCAGCCTTCCAAGTAACTATACCACCATACCCAGCTAATTTTTTTGATTTATTGTAGCAGTGAAGTCTCTATGTGGGCTGCAACAAGCTATTCATCACTTTTAGTTCTTATCATTTAACTCCTAAGCTTACTTGCATTTCAAGGAATTCTTGAGATAATGGGAAAATTTAATACTGTTTAATTAAGTTTTCGCTTGGAGTGCTACAACTCAGTGTATCTGGTAACTCCCTGTTGCCTTGGTTTATTGCCTCTGTGATTAATTGTGCCAATTGCCCCTCATTTCAAGGTCGGGTCTGGTGTATCTAGTCTGTGTGGGTGTTGTTCAAGAGAGTGCCAATAAGAAGGTGCCTATATACTGACTGTCCTGTTACGTATTTATCTAACTTGCACCTGCCTACAGAAGCTCACCTATCTATATCTGAGCTATATTAGCTATACCTGCTTCAGTTTCTTATTTTATCATTCTAGAATATCTTTATGTAAGTATAAGCAAATATGAATATATATTATAATTCTTCCTTACATCTTTTTACACAAAAGGTGCACACTGAGAATAGCTTTTTAACTTGGAGGTCCTTCCACGTGAACTCTAAGATAATTTTTCATTTTTTATAGCTGCATAATATCCTGTTGAACAAATAAATGTACTGCAAGTTTTAAGCTAGTCTTTTGTTAAAGTTCATTTGGTTCTTTCCAGTCATTTGCTATAACCATGTTACAAATGAGTAACCTTGTACATATGTCATTTTGAATGTGTTCAAGTATATAGAGAAAATATGCATTTACAATTTTGATAATTACTGCAGACTTCTCCTTCATTTGTCAGTGGTTTAAAATAACAAAGGTTTGTTTCTTGCCCATGCTACATGTCATGCTACATGTCAAAGAGTTCTGCCTTACATTATCTTCTCTCTGCAGTTCAACCTCATGGAGCAACCAGTACCTGCAATGTTACCAGTGATTGTGCTAAAGGGAAGAAAAAAATAAATAAAAGAGAACATAACCAATTGCACTCTTACTCTTAAAACTTCTGCCCAGAAGTTACATACATCACTTTGCTCACATTTCCCTGGCTAAAGCAAATCATATAACCATATCTAACTTAAAGTAGAGAAGTATGTTATATTTAAAAAGAAACAGAAAGGGGCTGGGCTTGGTTGCTCAGCCTGTAATCCCAGCACTTTGGGAGGCTGAGGTGAGAGGATTGCCCAACTCGAGGGTTCGAGACCAGCCCGGGCACCTTGGCAAGACCTTGTCTCTACAATAAATCAAAAATTAGCCGGGTGTGGTAGCACACGCCTGTAGTTCTGGCTACTTGAAAGGCTGTGGTGGAAGTATCGCCGAAACCCAGCAGGTCAACGCTGGAGTGACTGTGAGTGTGCCACTGCACTACAGCCTGGGTGATGGAGTGAGACTCCAACTCAAAAAGAAAAAGAAGAAATAGAAAGAAATCTGTTTTTTGCTCGTTTAAGCAGAGTTTATTCAAGGGCCAAGGTTGAGGATGGCCACCTTGGAGCATGGAAAGATCCTTGAATATACACTCTAATTAGCAGCCGTTATAAGTGGGTTTTTAAGGAAAAAAAAAAAGGCAGTTCCAAGTTGTTCACCAGAGAGGGATATTTGTTAATGACTTTAATGACTACCTCAAAAAGTATATACCTTCCATAGAGTATACCAATTTATACTCCTACTAATAATGTCATGAAGGTGCATTTTTCTACCCTAACTTACCAGTAATGCATCCAACTTCCTGATTTTTGCTAGTCTGCTAAGCAATAGTGTCTCACTAGTTTAAATTTACAGTTCTTATTATCAGGAAAGTTGAGCATATTTTAATACACTACATGTACATGTTGATAGTAATTACTTTTCTATGAGCCATCTATTCATATTATTTGCCCATTTGACAATTGAACTATTGGTATTTTTCTTACTAATTCCCAGGAGCTTTTTATGTTTGCCAGTGATATGAGTTGCCAATATTTTTTTCTCACTGTATCATTGTGAGAAAAATTTTTAAGCTTAATGAGCCATATTTTCCTAATGCAAAAAAAAATTGGAGAAAATAATGGTACCTTTCTCTTAAGGTTGTAAATAATAGGGAGCTTATAATAGGGAGTCAGGGTTCTGATTCAAGATGGCTAACTAGAAGCATCTAGTGGGCACCTCTCTCATGGAGAAGGATTGAAATAGTGAGTAAACACTGGAAATTGGGGTGAATTGTCTGGAAGAGCACACTGAAGTTCACTGGGGAAGAGACAGGAAGCATGGAGAGTGGAGGAGAGTGAGCCTGAGCAGCCTACAGAGCTGACTCCCATGCAGAGCCTGGAGAGAATTTCTAACACAAAGAGAGGGTGAGTTAATGAGAGAACCTTCAGAGTGCTATGCCTCTGCCATGGACCTTTGCAATTAGTCACAGGAGGCCTCCCATATCTCATCAGACACAGGGAGCTGCCCGAAGTCTGAAGAGAGGCACTGCTTGAGCCCACATGGAATCCAACGGGCTCTTGTCCCATAAGCATTCTGGTGTGGGTTGCCACTGCTTCACCAAGGGAGGCCAGGTGCTTTTATGCATCCCCAGGACAGATACCACAGCTGCAAAGGGAAGGAACTGGCAGACAATGTGCTGCATGCCCTTCTCCACAACCTCTGCTGCTTCCCACCAAATGGGGCTGCCTGCTTCAGAGACAGGCCCTTAATGCACCCACCCTGCCCCCCCCAACCTGAACACTGCAGCCATGGCTTGACACCTGGAGGCCTGTGTAGGCCCCCCCACAGCCTCAGGCACTGTCGTCTCAGTCCTTGCCATATGTGGGCCAGAGAAGGAAAAGAGATGTGGGGTACCTTGACATACCCTCTGCTTCCATGGCTCTTTGTTAGGTGGGGCTTCCTGCTTCCATAGCTCCAGCATGGCATAGCCACTCTGCTTCTACCTGAAAACTCTGGCTGGTGCTAAGCACTTCTCTGCTCCAGCTCCTTGGGGGACAGAGAGGAAACGGGGAGTTAGACCGCTTTGGCATGCACATGCGTGCAAAAACACACACACGCGCACACACACACACACGCACACACACACACGCACACACACACACACACACACACCATCTCTGTGGCTCCCTGCAATGCAGGACTTCTGTGCTTCTGAGGCAAGTCCCTGGCAAGGCACAGTCTCCTCACCCCCACCTGAATACTGCGGCTGTGGCTCAGCACTTTGAGGTCTCAACTCCCAAAAGTCACCACTGGCCATTCCAGTCACTGCCACTGCTGCCTCCACCCCTGCCAACTATGGGAAAGGGACTGGTCCCCAGAAGGGATGCCGCAGAACCCTGCCCTCATTGCTCCCTGCTAGGTAGGGCTTCCGTGATTCCATGACAGGCCACCTCAATGGCACTGAACAGATGCCCTGCCTACCTGAGCATTGTGGCTGTGACTCAGCACTCCTCTGAGGGCCCAACTCCAAGAAGTCACTGTTAGGTTCCTCCAAGTTGCCATCACTGTTGTTTCTGCCCCTGCTGCCTGTGGGTCAGGAAGAGAACGGGAATGCAGGGCACTAAATGAAGCCACTTGACCATTCAGAATGGACACCGCAGTCTTATCACAAGGGATAAAAGACCAATATCTCAAAATCCCCATCTCGAGAATAGCAAATTCAAAAAATAGCAGTCAGCTCCCCTAGAAGAGAAAGAACCAACACAAGAACTTTGGCAATACCAAAAGCCAGGGTGTTTTGACATTTCCAAAGGATCACACCAGTTTCACAGCAATGGATCCTAATCAGAATGAATGTCTGAAATGACAGATACAGAATTCAGAATGTAGATGGCAAAGAAACTCAATGAGATCCAAGAGAAAGTGGAAATCTAAAAGAAGCTAGATAAACAATCCAAGAATAGAAAGAGAACGTGGCTATACTAAGACAGAGCAAACTGAACTTCTGGAATTGAATAATTCACTTCAGGAATATCAAAATACAATTGTAAGCCTTAGCAACAGACAAGACCAAGCAGAAGAACGAATTTCAGATCTTGAAGACTGATCTTTGCATCAACACATCAGACAAAAATTTTAAAAAGGGGAATTTTAAAAAATGAATAAACTTTCATGAATTTTGAGATTTTGTATTTATTTATTATTTAAAATTGTTGGGTACAATTCAGGGCTAGGTATATAAATATTCACCATGCAGGTACCCTTATCGATGAAGTGTGCCCCCACCTTATCCAGGCAGATATCAACTACTGTCAATCCCACCTCTTCATCCCCCCACCCCCCTCCCCACAGTTTCCCGCCACTTTCAATCCTTTTCTTATAGTAATATAGTAGTTGTTCAAGGTCTACTTTTGAGTGAGAACATGTGATACTCAGCTGTTTGTTTCTGTGAGAGATCACTCAGTATAATAAACTCTAATTCCATCCAGGTTGCTGTGAAGTTCATGATTTTGTTTTTCTTTATGACTGCATAGTATTCCATTGTGTATATGTACCACATTTTTTTTATCCAGTCCTCTTTTGATGGGCAGCACGGTTGGTTCCATGTTCTTGCTATTGTGAACAATGTTGTGATAAACATATGTGGTTCCATGTTCTTGCTGTTGTGAACAATGCTGCAATAAACATACATATGCAGGTATCTTTTTTATAGAGTGACCTGAGTTCTTCCAGGTATATTCCCAGTAGGGGGATTGCCGGGTCATATGGAAGGTCGATTTTTAGAACTTTAGACCAAACCTAAGACTTATTGGCAATACTGAAAGAGAAGAGAATGGAAGCATCCTGTAAAAAGTATTTAAGGACATAATCTAAGAAAACTTCCTAATCTTGCTAGAGAGGTCAATATGCAGATAGAGGAATTTAAGAGAGCTCCTGTGAGATATTCTATAGGATGAACATCCCCAAGGCATATAGCCATTAGTCTATCCCAGGCCAATGTAAAATAAAACGTCTTAGGTCATGCGTGATGGCTCATACCTGTAATCCCAGCACTTGGAGGCCAAGGTGAGAGGATTACTTGAACTCAGGAGTTTGAAACCTGTCTGGGCAACATAGCAAGGCCTCATCTCTCCAAAAAATAAAAAAATGAGCCAGGTATGGTGGTGCATGCCTGTACTTCCAGCTACTTGGGAGGCTGAGGCAAAAGGTCTCTGGAACCCAGGAGGTCAAGGCTGTGGTGAGCCATGATTGCATCTCTATACTCCAGTCTAGGCAACAGAGGGAGACTCCAACTCAAAAAGAAAGAAAGAAAAAATCTTAAAGGGAGCTAAAGAAAGAAGGGCCATCAGACTAAGGGAGATCCATCAGACTAGCAGCAGACTAATAGATATCTCAGCAGAAACCTTATAAGCCAGAAGAGATTGGGGGCCCATTATTATCATTCTTGAAGAAAGGAAATGCCAGCCAAGAATTTCTTACCACACCAAACTAAGTTTCATAAACCAAGGAGAAATAAAGTCTTTCCAAGACAACCAGTTAGTAAGGGAATTCATCACCACCAGATCAGCCTGACAAAGGTGCTCAAGGTAGCTCAAACATGGAAATGAAAGAACAATCCCTCCTAAAACAAAAGCAAGCATAGGCACCTAACCCACAGACCCTATAAGTCAACCATAAAATCAAGACTACAAAACAAGTAGCTAACAACACTATGATAGGGGAAACAAACAAACTTATCAGTAGTAATCTCGAATGTCAATGGCCTAAATGCCCACTTAAAAAACAAATTCAAGATATATATTAAAAAAACAAGACATATCCTTCTGTTATCTTCAGGAGTTCTATACTTCCAGTGACACCCATAAGCTCAAGGAAAAGTGATAATGAAAGATCTACCATGCAAATGGGAAAAAAAAGCAGGAGTTGCTATATATGTATCAAATAAAACAGACTTTAAACCAACAAGAGTAAAAAAGGATGATGAAGGATCTTACATGATGGTAAAGGATTCAATCAAACAAGAAGTCTTATCTATCCTAAAAATATATGCACACATCATTGGAGCACCCAGATTTACAAAGCAATTATTAGTAGACCTAAGAGAAAACTTAGACAGCCACGCAAGGATAGTGGGAGGCTTCAACACCCCACTAGCAGCTTTAGACAGATCACTGAGGCAGAAAACTAACAAAGTTCTGTACTTAAATCCAACACTTGCCAGTTGAACCTAAAGAATAAAGAAGCCGGGCTCGGTGGCTCAGCCTGTAATCCCACGATTTGGGAGGCTGAGGTGAGTGGATTGCCTGAGCCTGCAGGTTCGAGACCCACCTGGGCATCTTAGCGAGACCTCATCTCTACAATAAATCAAAAACCAGCTGGGCATGGAGGCGTGTGCCTGTAGTTCCAGCTTCTTGGAAGGCTGAGGCGGAGGGATCGCTGCAGCCCAGCAGGTCAAGGCTGCGGTGGCTGGGAGTGGCCACTGCACTCCAGTCTGGGTGACAGAGTGAGACTCCAACTCAAAAAAAAAAAAGAATAAAGAATACTTCATCTAAAGAATAATTAATCCGACAACCTCAGAATATACTTTCTTAACTGCACACAGAATATATACATATATATATATATGTATTTTTTTATTTTATTTTTGAGTTGTCTCACTGTCACCCAGGCTGAAGTGCAGTGGCACACTCACGGCCACCCCAGCATCGACTTGCTGGACTCCAATGATCCTTCTGCCTCAGCCTTCCAAGTAGCCACAGAACATATTTTAAAATCTACCACATGCTTGGTTATAAAGCAAGTCTTAATAAATTCTAAAAAATTAACATCATACTAAGCATCCTCTCTGACCACAGTGGAATAAAAGTAGAAATGAATACCAAGAGGAGCCCTCGAAACCACACAAATACATGGAAGCTAAACAACTTACTCCTGAATGACTTTTGGTTTAAATGATATCAAGGCAGAAATAAAATTATTTAAAACATACAAAAAGAGAGATAAAACATAATCAATATTCCTGGAATTCTGCAAAAGCAGTGCTTAGAGGAAAGTTTAAATGCACTAAATGACCACATCAAAGAGACAGAAAGATTTCAAATAAACAAGCTAATGTTGCACCTAAAGGAACTAGAAAAACAAGAATAAGCTAAACCCAGAGCTAGCAGAAGAAAAGAAAGAACCAAAAAACCAGCACAACTTAATGAACTTGAAACCAAAAAAACCATACAAAGGATCAATGCAACAAAAAGGCGGTTCTTTGAAAGAATAAACAAGATGGACAGACTGCTGGCCAGATAAACAGAACAAAACAAAAAGAGAAAAAGTGGGAAGGAGGGAGGGGAAAGGAAAGAGGGAGGGAGGGAGGAAAGAAGGAGGGAGAGAGAGAGAGAGAGAGAGAGAGGGAGAGGGAAAGGGAGAGACAGAGAAGATCCAAATAAGTACAACAAAAAATGAAAAAGACTTTACACCTGATTCTGCAGTAACACAAAAGAGTCTAAGAGATTACTATGCACATAAATTAGAAAATCTAAAGGAAGTGGTTAAATTCCTGTAAACACACAATGTCCCAAGACTGAAACAGTAAGAAAGTAAACCCTGCACAGACCAATAACGAGTCATGAAATTGAATCAGTAATTAAAGCATAACAAAACAAAAACATATTAACCAAAAATACTCCTAGACCAGAAGGGTTCACAGCCAAATTCTTCCAGATGTACAAGAGGATCTGGTACCAATCCTATGGATCTCTTCCAATAAATTAAGGAGGATTGATTCCTCCCTAACTCATTCTACAAAATTAATATCATCCTGATACAAAAATCTGGCAATAACACAAAGAAAGAAAACTACAGGCCAACATCTCTGAGGAACATAGATACAAAAATCCTCAACAAAATATTAGCAAACTGCATCTAATAGCACATCAAAAGAGTATTTACCAGCCGGGCTCAGTGGCTCAGCCTGTAATCCCGCGCCTTGGGAGGCTGAGGTGAGTGGATTGCCTGAGCCCGCGGGTTCGAGACCCACCTGGGCAACTGGGCGAGACCTCATCTCTACAATAAATCAAAAAATTAGCTGGACGTGGTAGCGCGCGCCTGTAATTCTGGCTACTCGGAAGGCTGAGGTGGAAGGATCACCGCAGCCCAGCGGTCGAGGCTGCAGTGGCCGGGAGCGGCCACTGCACTCCAGTCTGGGCGACTGAGTGAGACTTCAACTCAAAAAAAAAAAAAAAAAAGAGTATTTACCATGATTGGGTGAACATTATTACTGGGATACAAAGTTGGTCCAACATATGAAAATCAATAAATTTGATCCACCATATAAACAGAATTAAACAAATGGTCACCATGAAACCTAAGAAACACTCTTCTGTACATTGGCCTAGACAATGAATTTATTACCAAGTCCTCAAAAGCAAATGTAGCAAAACCAAAAATAGACGTATAGGCAAATTTAACTTAAAGAGCTTCTGCACATCAAAAGAAACTGTCAACAAAGTAAATAGACAACCTACAGAATGGGAGAAAAATATTTGCCAACTATATATCCAACAAAGTGCTAATATCTGGAACCCATAATTATAGTAATGATTAAACAAATCGACAAGAAAAAAACCCCAAATAATCCCATTAAAAAGTGGGCAAAGGACATGAACAGATAATTTTCAAAGGAAGATGTATAAGCAGCCAAAAAAACATGAAAAAGTGTTCAACATCACTAATCATTAGAGAAATACAAATCAAAACCATAGTGAGACACCATCTCACACCAGTGAGAATGGCTATTATTGATAAGGCAAAAACAACAGATGTTGGTGAGGATGCACTACTGGTTTGAATGTAAACTAGTTCAACCCCTGTGGAGAGCAGTTTGGAGATTTTTCAAAGAACTAAAAATAGAATTACCATTCAGCTCAGCTATCCCAGTACTGAGTATATGCCCAAAGAAACACTAATCGTTCTACCAAAAATACACCACAGTTGTGTTTATCGCAACACTATTGACAAAACAAAGACATGGTACCCACTTAGGTGCCCAGCAATGGTGGACTTGATAAAGAAAATGTGGTACGTATACATCATGGAATTCTGCAGTGCCATAAAAAACAAATCATGTCCTTTTCAGCAACATAGATGCAGCTGGAGGCATTATTCTAAGCTAATTAATAGAGAAACAAAACCAAATACCACATGTTCTCACTTATAAGTGGTAGCTAAACACTAGGTCCAGATGGACATAAGATGAGAACAACAGACCCTGGGGACTCCTAAAGGAGAGAAGGAAGGGGATAAGGGTTGAAAAACTACCTGTTGGATACCATGCTCACTATTTGGATGATGAGTTCAATAGAAGCCTAAACCTTACTATCACACAGTATACCATTGTAACAAACCTGTGCATGTACTCCCTGAATTTAAGGTTTTAAAACATAAATGAAAAAAGAAAATCAGAAAAAATATATTTCAGTGGTTCCACATTGCCATCATGATAGAATAAAACCTTTATGATCTAGCTCATTGTGACTAAAAGCATTGCCAATAGACCAGCCCAGTCCAGGAACTATTTGTTTCTAGTCTTTGATGAAATAAGTCTGAAGTTGAAAGTTAGCATATAGAGGCAATTTGAATTGCTATGATATCAGTCACGTGATTAATGATCTCAACTCATCAAATAAGGTATAGATCAAAAATATTAGTCTATGACATGTTAGGAATAAAAAAATTAGTTTCAAACAACAAGTAGTTTGAAAAGCACTAATAAAGAGTCTACATGCCTTTCCAGCCTTAACTCTTTTTGCTTCTGTTTAGACAACACATCCAGTATATGTTATTTATTTTTCAAAAATTCTCAGAGACTTTATATTTGTCATTTCCTGTGTCTGGAATACGCTTTCTCTTAATTCACTTAGTTTACTTTTCATTCAC
The DNA here is from genome assembly GCA_027257055.1 of Cephalopachus bancanus. NCBI lineage: Eukaryota > Metazoa > Chordata > Mammalia > Primates > Tarsiidae > Cephalopachus > Cephalopachus bancanus. Next base: position 183,030 of record JAPVLO010000898.1, on the reverse strand, counting down.
TTCTTTTAAAACCTAATCAGGTGTCAGTTTAGGGAATAAGTTTCTAGTCTCTGTAAATATTTTTCTAGATTGGCATTTACCATGATGTAGTAGAGTTACTTGTTTACTGGTCCATTTTACTTTTCTATGCACTTCTTGTAAGATTCCTGAATGTCAGGGTTCTGCTTTTTTTTTTTTTTTTTTTTTTTTTGAGTTGGAGTCTCACTCCGTTGCCCAGACTGGAGTGCAGTGGCCGCTCCCGGCCACCGCAACCTCAACCTGCTGGGCTCCGGCGATCCTTCCACCTCAGCCTTCCAAATAGGGATTATGCTTTTTAAGGCTGATATTTTAGAACCTAGTATAGAACCTGGCAAAGAATGTTTAGCCAAACTTTTATGGATGCCTTTTTTTTTTTTTTTTGAGTTGGACTCTCACTCCGTCGCCCCGACTGGAGTGCAGTGGCATGTTCCCAGCCACCGCAGCCTTGACCTGCTGGGCTCCGGCCTTCCAAGTAGCTGGAACTACAGGAGCCCGCTACCATGCCCAGCTAATTTTTAAAAATTTATTGTAGAGATGAGGTCTCGCCAAGTTGCCTGTGTGGATCTTGAACCTGCGGGCTCAGGCAATCCACTCACCTCAGCCTCTCAAAGCGCAGAATTACAGGCTGAGCCACCGAGCCCAGCTTCAATGCTTAACCAGTTAGAAGTGCCCATCATCATTTCCACAGGTATCTCTATGTGCTTCTTCATCATCTAATTAATCCTACTTTTTATTTTTCCCACATCTCAGCACCTAAAGCCATTAATGACAAAACATTATTGACTTTAGCTATATTTTCTTATGTAAATTGAATGTACATGAACATAAATTTACTGGATTTGGATGATCATATATGTGAATTTCAAAATGTTCTCAATTTTTGCGAGCTTTATTCTGAGTCTTAAGTATTTTTTGAAAGCATGATTTAATGATTATTAATAGATTAATAATATTTCATCATATAGATATTGCATAACAATTCCTCTTGTTTTTTTACTATTATAAATAATGCCACGATGAGCATATGCATACATCATTTTCAAATTGTTTTCTAAATTCATCTCAAAATAGATTCAAATAAGTTATTGAGTTAAAGGGCATATTCTTTTTAATAACTGCTGACAAACTTCAAAATTTATTTTTAGAAATATTTTTTCAATTTTTACTTTTGATATTTGAATGTTCTGTAACTGACATTGAGTATTATCATTTTAGAACATTTTTCCAATTTTACAGAAGAATAGTATCTTATTGTTTTAATTTGTATTTTTAAATTATTTGTTATTTGAATATTTACCATAAGTTTATAGGTCATGTATACTTCTTTAGCTAATATTGCATTAACAAGACTTTGAGAAATGACCATAGGAACCTAGCTACATTTATGCCATTCCTATGGTTGTCAGCAACTTGAGGGAAGAGATCATATAGTCATTTCTGTCTCTTCTTGGTTGGCTAAGTACCTGGCCATATGTACTTAATAAGTGCTCGATGACACTGCTAATGCTGATGAGGCAGTAATGTTGGTAGTGTGGGTGGGAATGGATATGAATCTGTACCTTATTTGGCTTAGCTGCAGAAAAATCTGGGGGAGGAGGTGAGACTTTCAGCTCTAGAAACAGAGACTGCGGTGGCAGCAGGTGGGCGGGTGTTCCAGGTGGAAGGGACGGTGGAGAAGCCATGGAGATAGGCCAGAAGGAAGGCTTGACAGGAACTCTTGGGTTGTTGGAGAATGCTGGGGAAGGAAGCCTTGGTAAGCAGGAATAGAACCAAGCAAATAGGTTAAAAGGCCTGTGTTTAAATGGAGCAGTTCCAGGAGATCCAAGCTTACAGCTGGCCAGCCTGAGAGATGGATCAGCATTTTCTTAGGGACAGTCACTAAGACAGAGAACAAATTGGTTCTCTCTTGCAGTTTTGTTCTCACTTGTGATTCTCTCCCAAGCAAAGATACTTCCTTCTTGCCCTATAATTGAAGCACCAAAAATGGGTCCCTTGGGGAAAAATGGTGAGGCTCAAGGAGAGGTCTCTCATAACACCAGAAAAGCACTCCTTCCATAATCATAAACTCCAGTCTTTCCTCTGATCATGGCTGCCTGTCTTAGCTTTCACAACCTTAACTCTTTACCCTCATGGAAACTACTAGTTTCTGATCCCTCCTTTTTCTCACAGTCTTTCATTCCTCTTCCTAACCATTGCCATCCTAACACTTTAAAAATATTGAAGAGTGCTTTGGATAAGTAATTAACATAAAAATATAAAATTAAACAAAAAAAATATATATAATATAAAGACTTCCTGTTTCAGATTGCCAGGCCTCCAGTCCCCTTTCCTCCATCTTATTGTTTCTTTTGTCTTGTGAATCAGTCTAGAGATAATCTTTGCATGTATGTGCACAATGTCATTTACTTTACTTTTTTTCATTTACTGCTATGTCTTGGAGATTTTTAAAATTAGTATTAATAGAGCTACCAAACTAATAACAGGCTACATAGTTTTTCTATTAGTACAAATAGTGCTACTAAATAACTATATAGTATTTTTAAATAACTATATAGTATTTCTTTTTAAATAACTATATAGTATTTCTTTCTGTGGATGTTTTATAATTTATATGTTCTGTCCCCTATTGATGGATCTCTAGGTTGTTTCTCATATAATTGCAATACAAATCTTGTACATAAGCCTGAATACTTCAAGATTTCTCTTAATTATAGATTTTGGCACCCCTCTTCAAACTTCATGGTAAGCCCTACTCAAGAACAGGCCCTATCACTTTCAGCTTTATAAACCAGAGAAAATTCCTTGGTACAAGAGTCGTAGCTGCTACTCTAAATGCTGTGAGACAGCTCTGTTCCCAACAGGCTCTTTTTGCCTTTTGGAAAACTGAGGATTCCTTCCTTGATATCTGAGACCAGAACCGATACATTTTCTACCTTCGGACCTTGACTGAACCTGGCTTTTCCCCTGAAGCCCTCTTTGGTGGATGCTTTTTTTTTTTTGTCCTATGTATTACTGGGTTAGGAGTGAGATTTAGTTTTTCTGCCACTTCCAAGCTATTACTAGATCCTCATTTAACCTGTTTTAACACCCACCTTCCTTGTTGCAATTAGATTGCAACTTTCCCGTAATTCTCCGTTTATTCCTTGAAAACTTTAGTACCTACATCACAGTTTTCCTTTTTATCTCAACAATTGCCATTGTAATAATAGTAATAATTACTATCATCATTATAGTAACCACATTTGTTGAATATTATTATGTCTCAGGCTTATATCTTTATATGCATTATGCATTGCCAATGGATTCCTCACAATAATTCAGTAAATTAGGTTTATGTTTTAGGCCCACTTTATAGATTGCAAAACTTGAGTGTTTAGAAAAATAGGAACTTATCCAGGGACACACAACTAGAAAGATTTAGAATTGGGACTTAAATCTAGATCTGTTTAACTTCAGGACCTGCCTTTTTAACACTAATTTTTGCCACCATAATCTTAAAAACCTGCTTTGCAAAGTGTGTTTCATAGAACTCTAGTTTCTAGAGTTGTTAATAAATATTATATGATTCAGGGTTCCATGGCTAAAGAATTGTTTAACCTATTTTAACATCTACCTTCCTTGTTGCAATTAGATTGCAACTTTCCCATAATTCCCTGTCTATTCCTTGACAACTTCAGTACCTACATCACAGTTTTCCTTTTTATCTCAATAGAGCTACCAAACCAATAACAGGCTACATAGTTTTTCTATTAATACAAATAGTGCTACTGCTTTTAAAATAACTATATATTTGGGAAACTCAGAATTCAACAGAGTGTAACACCAACAGATTGCTTTATCTTAGTACCTCTCAGAAACTTGAATATATTTAAGCCTATTATGATTTTTTTTTTTTTAAGTTAGAGTCTTACTCTGTCACCCAGGCTGGAGTGCCATGGCACACTCACGGCCACCCCAATGTCTGCAGGGTGGCAGTGATCCTTCTGCCGCAGCCTTCCAAGCAGCCAGAACTATAGGCGCGTGCTACCACACTTGGTTAATTTTTTATTTATTGTAGAGATGAGATCTTGCCGAGTTGCCCAGACTGGTCACGAACCTGTAGGCTCAGGCAATCCACGCGCTTTGGCCTCCCAAAGCGCTGGGATTATATGCTGAGCCACCGAGCCTGGCCATTAGGATTCTTTAAGAGGGGAGTATAATGTACATTATTGCAAACTTATTTGACCATAAAACATTCTGGAGATGAACCCTGTAGGACTCATTTTCTACGGACTACACTGAAGAAAAGTCTGTATAAGAGATTTCAATGTCACTTCATTAAAACTATTTAAGAAGGTCATCAGTGAGCTCCTAGCTACTTTATTTATTTATTTACTTACTTACTTACTTATTTACTTATTTATTTGAGTTGGAGTCTCACGCCGTGGCCCAGGTTGGAGTGTAGTGGCATGCTCATGGCCACCCTAGTGTGGACCTGCTGGGCTCCGGTGATCCTTCCTCTTCAGCCTTCCAAGCAGCCGGAACTACAGGCATGTGCTATCATGCCCGGCTAATTTTCAGTTTATTGTAGAGATGAGGTGTCGCCGAGTTGCCTTGGCTGGTTTCAAACCAGCAGTCGCAGGCAATCCACTTTCCTCAGCCTCCCAAAGTGCTGGAATTACAGGCTGAACCACTGAGCCTGGCCCTAGCTACCTAATTTAGTGGTTGCTTTATCTTATTGAACCTCCCCAAAACAACCCTGAACTCACTAGACGTGATTATTTGACACTCCTGAGCCCTCTCTCCTCTTTTGACATCTAAGAAACCATTCTCAGCTCTCCTCTTTTTTGATCTCTCTTCTGTCTCCCTTTTCTGATTTTCCTTTGCTCATTTCTTAAATTTTGGTCTTTCTGGGGTTCTTCCCTCAATCTTCTTTTCATATAATTCTATATATTCTTCCTACAAAATCTCATTCATTGTGTCACCTACCACCTGTATGTAGGTTGCTTTCTTATCTAGCCCAAGTTCAGACCCATATTTCGCAATTGCTACTTCCTGGAATCTCACCTGTCCCATCAGCATCTCAAATTCAACTTGTCCTGACTAAAAGACATCGCCTTTCACTCTAAAATCTGTTTTATGTCCTGTATTTTGTTCCCATGTTCCCCAAATCATCTCTGAATCCATTAGATGTGATTGAGCCCTTGAGAGATAAGAGAAAGCAAAGTCAATGCTTCTATGATGTGGAAGAAGTAGGAGCAGTGGTTTCAATGATCTTCAAAGGGAGAGAAGGCTAAGGTAACTGTCTCATGTACATAAAAGGTACTCCATAAATATCTGTTGGCAGGATGAATGAAAAGGATATATTGTCAAGAAGCTTGTCCTTTTACATTCTGGACAGTTGCTTTGTGAAGAGGAATGAGGGGGTTATTCTACCTAAAACTCTCTAGACAAGAAGAGATCATACCGTGTTTGTCCATGCTCTCTTTTGGTTGAGAACTTTTTTTTTTAATTTCCAAATTTCTTTTTTTTTTAAGCAGATACATATGACTTCTTCTCCTCACACAAAGCTTGCTTCCACTTCCTTTCACTATTCTAAGTGAAATAGAGACAAAGATACTATGCTTTTGTACCCTTCTAACCTCATCCAGTCCTACTTTTATACCGTTTCCCCCTAGTGACTTGACAAAGGAGTCTTGTTCCTTATTTTTAAGTAACAGATATTTTTATTGAGATATAATTCATATAACGTAAAGTTCACTATTTTAAAGTATACAATTAAGTTGTTTCTGTATATTTACTAGACTGTGCAACCATCACCAGTGCCTAATTTCAGAGCATTTTTCTTACCTCAAAAGGAAATCCCATACCCAGTAAGCAGTTATTCCTCATTCCCTTTTCTTTTATCTCCCAGCAACAACTAATTTACTTTTTGTCCATATAGATTTACCTGGTCTGGACATTTCATATCAGTGGATTCCTACCATGTGGGGCCTACTGTGTCTGGCTTCTTTTACTTAGCATAATGTTTTCAAGATTCATCCATGTTGTAGCATGTACAGTACTTTGTGGCCATTATAATAATGCACTTGTGAACATTCATGTACAAGTTTTTGTGTGAACTTTAGTTCTTAAGTTTTTTTGAGTATACCTAGGAATGGAATTGCTGAGTCATATGGTAACACTGTTTAACATTTTGAGTAACTGCCAGACTGTTTTCTAAAGTGGTTGTGCTATTTTACCTTACCATTAACAATGTATGAGAGTTTCATTTTCTCCCTGTCTTTGCCAACACTTATTGTCTGTCTTTTTTATTATAGCCATCCTAGTGGGTGTGAAGTGCTATCTTGTGGTTTTGATTTGCATTTTGTTAGTGACTAATAATGTTCATTATCTTTTCATGTGCTTACTGGCCATTTTTATATCTTCTTAGGAGTTCAGTAGTCTCCCCTTAACCACAGGGATACTTTCCCAGACCCCAAGTGAATATTTGAAACCATGGATAATTCCAAACTCTATTTATGTTGTGCTTTTTCTATACATACATACCTATGATAAAGTTTAATTTATAAATTAGGCACTGTAATGAACAACAATAACAAAATAGAACACTTATAACAATATATTGTAATAAAAGGTATGCGAATATGATATCTCTCTCTCAAAATATTTTATTGAGCCGTACTGTGGGTAACTGAAACCAACAGAAAGTGAAACAGTGGATAAGGAGGGACTACCATACAGTGTGTTTAAATCCTTTGCTGTATTTAAATGGAGGCCAGACATGGTACCTCATGCCTGTAATCCCAGCACTTTGGGAGGCCAATGTGGGAGAATTGCTTAAAGCAGGAGTTTGAGACCAGACTGGGTAACATAGCAAAACTCTATCTTTACAAAAACTAAATCTCTATCTTTACTAAAACTAAAAAACTCTATCTTTACTAAAACTCTATCTTTACTAAAACTAAAATAATTGACTGGGCATGGTGGTGATATGCACCTGTCATCGTAGCTACTTGGGAGACTGCAGTGGGAGGATTCCCTAAGCCCAGGAGCCCAAGGCTGTGGTAAGCCATGACTGAGACACTGTATTCCAGCCTGGGTGCCATCTCTTAAAAACAAGAAAAAGTAAACCAAAAAAGCAACCACTGAGTTGTCTTTTTGCTGTAGAGTTATAAGAGTTCTTTATATATTTTGGATAGAAGTCCCTTATCAAACATGCAATTTCCAAATCTAGCCCTGTTCCCTTTTAATTTCTTCGGAACTCTCTCGAATTGTCATGTTCTGCCTTAATTGTGCCCTTACCTGCAACCCCCTTTTCTCCTCTTTCTCTTGCCTTTCTCTGGGGAAATTGGCAACACCAGATGGGTCTCTGAAGCAAGAAGAAGGAACTATTTTGTGTAGTGTGTAGAAGTAACTTGCCCAGTTGATCAGTAATGAAAGCATGTTCTCAAGCTGCCGATTCTTTTTTTTGAGTTGGATTCTCACTGTTGCCCAGACTGGAGTACATTGGCTGCTCCCGGCCACCGTAGCCTCGACCTGCTGGGCTCTGGCGATCCTTCCACCTCAGTCTTCCAAGTAGCTGGAATTACAGGCATGCGCTACCATGCCCAGCTGATTTTTTGATTTATTGTAGAGATGAGGTCTCGCTGCCCAGGCGGGTCTCGAACCCGCGGGCTCAGGCAATCCACTCACCTCAGCCTCCCAAAGGCACGGGATTACAGGCTGAGCCACCGAGCCCGGCAAGCTGCCGATTCTTAATGAATCCTGATAGTCAGACTCAGTCCCTCCTTTTCTGTTTCTCTAGTATATCAATATAGTTTGGGTCTTGGAATTCAACTGTTTTAGAAAAAACTAATGTAGAAAGAAATTTGAAAGATGAAGTTGAGTGGGTTACAACAGTGGTTTCTTTAGGAACTGAGCTTTAAATTGTCTTTTAAACATGGACAAAGTCCCTTTGTTACTGGACCATGGGATCTTTGGCTCCCATGCAATAGAAATTGACATGAGGCCAGACAGATTCCCAGACAAGGATTTACTGGCGGTTTATTCTTGAGTACAAGGGAGACACCATAGGAGGAAGAGTCCTCCTGTTGGCTCTCTAAAGGGGGCTGACTGGGACCTCTTATTAGGTAAGGGAAGAGTTGTACTATCAAAAGAAAGGTATGTTAACATGAATAGGGAGGGATTTTTTTAAAACTATGGAAGCATAGTATAAATACATACTTCTTCGTACATCACATATACAAAAAAATGATGGTTAAGCCCCACCTGGGGATTTTAGTATTATAATGAAGCAAAGGGTTAAGACTGGTCATTTTCCTGGACTTGTTAGCATGCAGGTGGAGGGGTTACTTCTTCTTGAGTAAGATTTGTGGCAAAATGTTGCCTATCTCAGTTTCTTCAGATAACTCCCAAGGTCTGTCAGTCTGTGGATATGTGTGGAGAGAAAACTTAGTGGGGTGAGGGACGAGTCTTGTCCCTATTCTGTCTTATCTCCACCTCTCCCACCTCTACCCACTCTGAACAAAGCAGAGTTGCCAGAAGGACTGATGTTCTTCTGCTGTTGTTTTCCATGCTGTTGTTTTGCAGCCCAAAGCAAGGATAAGAGCTGAGACTGGTCTAGTTCTCCTTCTCCAAAGCCAGCTGTTGAGGTGTGTTTCTTCCACTCCATTCCAATGGCTCCCTACAAAGGAAAGGAAAAAAAAAACAGAGGGCCTGGTCTCTGGTTCTGAATTGTCCCCTTTCTTTCCCTGCCTTTTAAATTCCCAGTGTCACTAAGATCCTGAGTTAAACTTTTCCATCTATTGTGGGCTGCATTGTGTCCCACTCCCCACTCCAAAATTTGTATGTTGAAGTCCTAATTCCCAGTATCTCAGAATGTGACATAATTTGGAGATATGGCCTTTAAATAGGTAATTAATATAAACTGAGGTAATATGGATGAGCTCTAATCCATTATGACTGGTGTCCTTGTAAGAAAAGGAGATGAAGACACAGACACACACACAGGAAAGACCATGTGAAGACAGTGAAAAGGCTATCTTCAAGCCAAGGAGAGCGGCCTTAGAAGAAACCCTCTTGACAGTTTGAACTTGAATTTCTATTCTATAGCATGTGAGAAAATTAATTTCTGTTGTTTAAACCACACAGTCTGTGCTACTTTTTTTTGACAGCCCTAGAAAACTAATATACCTCCCGAGGAAGAGGGTGGCACAGATGCTTCAGTGTTTCTTACCTGTAAATCTTTGTTTCCTGAGGTCCAGTTGGTAGGAAGTGTGGTTTCCAGATTGGTGTATGCAGAGCCCATCTACAATATTCAATATCTTTTGTGTCAGTTTACTGTTTACCTGCTACTGACAAAATTTAGGGGTGAACTAGAAATAGAATTGGGTCCTTGCATTAGCTCACCCTTAAAATCTGAGGGAACTTATGCAAATAACTTTCAATTTCTTATTTATTAGTCTTCTCAGTTATAAAATTAGGGATAATAACTGTTCTCTCTCACAGGACCTTGGTGAGATCATAGAAGAAGATCATACATTTTTGACTGTAAAGCTCTACAAGCATTTGTTTGGGAGTCACTAGCCAGGCTTCTAGTGTTTCCCAGAACTGTTGGTTTTCAGGGTACTGTCATGACCTTCCTAACCTAGGCCTGAGGCTGCTGAATGGCCTGTTGAAGTGTGGCTGATCCTAGCTGGAGTCTTTGCTGCTAGGTGGGAACTCGGTGAAGCTGCTTCTGATGGCTAATGTGGCAAGGAGCCAATGCCATAGGATTTCAGGCTTTTATAGGGATCTGTACCTCTAGGTCTCCCTGGTAGCAACAGGGTTCCTGGTGTAACTTGCTGTATGGATGACTCAGATGAGACTATCTAGTACACTGTGACTTTCCTGGGACCTTGGAGCAATGCATGGGTTGGTGTTTTTTTTTTTCCTTCTCCTTCTGAAATATTCTGGGCACATTTATGTTCTGGATCTGGATGTTTATCAATTACTGGTCTTCTATAAACTATAGGTATACTTCTAGGCTGTGACTGAGCCTTGTGAATTATAGGGCATCATACCTAGGATTAGGATTTGAGGAAGCTTGTTTGGAGGGGTGGCTTTGGCTCTGGTTTCTGAGGAGCATACAAGAACGTCTCCAAATGCCATGATATCATTAACCTGTCTAGAGCTAGAGGAACGTATCAAATGCTGGCAGCAGGCTTGAGCTCCAACTGGTAATATTTTCTTGGCATAGTATCTAAAGGGAAGCAATTAGTTAACTCTTATAGAATAAGTCAGATTCCTATACAAAATTATTTTTTCCCCAAATAATAAGCAAAGCAGCCTTTCTTACTCTCTACCACCACTTCTCTGACTCCTACTGCTTTTTTGGCCATTGAGAACATTTGATGCTGACTGGGAAGGAACTCTTTCTCTGAGAGAAAATCCTTTTGCCAAAGTTATCCAAAAGGAAGAAACTAATATTATTGCACTTTAAATCAAACCTTTAATAAGTGGGTACTACTGGATACCCATTGGGGCTATTTGTACGATATTTTCTTATCCTCTAGGAGCTTACAGGCCAGAGGAGAGCTAGAAATAATTAACAGTTATTCTTAAAAGTATTTATTTACTTTTTTCTTTCAGACACTTTTTCTCAGTCTTCATTTTCATTTTCTCTGTAGCATTCCATAATGTTTTTAAAAAACTCCCTACCTCTTATAATTTCCTATTTTCTTGTGTTCCATTATTCTTAGATTCTCCCCATTCTCTTCCTTCCTTTCTCACCTTCCCTAACTCCTGTCTTTTCTTTCTACAGTCTTCCCTCAGGTGTCTCTTTTAATCTCAAATCTGCATCTCTTCAGCTTCTTTTTCTTTTTCTTTTTAAAGATGTGGGGAGGTCGGGCTCAGTGGCTCAGCCTGTAATCCCAGAACTTTGGGAGGCCAAGGTGAATGGATTGCCTGAGCCCACAGGTCTGAGATCAGCCTGGGCAACTTGACGAGACCTTGTCTCTACAATAAATAAATAAATAAGCCAGGTGTGGTAAGTGCGCACCTGTAGTTCTGGCTACTTGGAAGGTTGAGGTAGGCGGATCGTCGGAGCATAGCAGGTTGATGCTGGGGTGGCTATGAGTGTGCCACTGCACTCCAGCCTGGGTGACAGAGTGAGACTCCAACTTAAAAAAAAAAAGATGTGGGATACAATTCAGGATTAGGTATACAAGTGGTCATTGTACAGGCAAAGTTTGGGCCTCTTTTGGTCCCCATCTTCAGCTTCTAATCAAGAATATTTAATTGAACAACTACTGTATAATAGGCACTGTGCTTGGTCTTAGCTTCTGTGCTAGGCAGCCAGGGACTTCAACTAGCCTTTCATAAGCAGATGCTCCTAAATCTATACATTTAAACCCTCCTTTTTTCGTTAGATTCTATCCTTCATGTCTAGCTATCTATTAATTATTTTCTCCATAATTTCTCAATGTTTAAAACTTCCCTCTTGGGCCTATTCCTCTTCCTTTGTTCTCTATTTGCGTTAAAGTCATCATCATTCTGCTAGTCACCCACTCAAAATCATGGTGTCAATTTATTCTCCCTTCTTTCTCGCCTCCCACTTGGATCATTAGCCAGATCTTGCTCTTTTTTTTCCCTCTGTGGTTTCTTTTATTAGTCTCATTTTCCCTTTGTGTTCAGGTCCTCTTTACTGCTTAACAATAGTATTAGCCTTCCAGTGGTTTCCTTGCTTTTATTTATTTTTATTAGAATTAATTGTGTATATCATTGCCAGATTTATCTTCCTGAAACAGAACACTAGTCATGGCTACCACTGATGCTCAGGGCTCAACTGAAATGTCACATTCTTTGAAACCTTTTCTAAAATCCCCGTGGTAAAATTAGATTCTTATTTTTCTTTCTGTAGCATTTTATATATCACCAAGTATGATCTTGATCACATTGTCCTGAAATTAAGTGAGCATTTGCCCTTGATCATGTGTTTCTTTTTTTTGTTTGTTTTTTAATTTAGATTCAGGGGTACACATTCATGTTTGTTAATGGACATATTGTGTAATGGTGGGGACTGGATCTCAGGTGGCCCACTCCCCAGATACTGAATACTGTACCTCATAGGTAATTTCTGAACCCTAACCTCTCTCCCCACATCCCCCCTATTGGTGTCTCTGGTGTCTGTTACTTCCATCTTTGTGTTCATTTAGCTCCCACATATGAGTGGGAACATGCAGTATTTGGTTTTCTGTTTCTGAGTCCGTTCACTTAGGATGATGTTGATCATGTATTTCTTTTTTTTCTTTTTTTTTTTTGAGTTGGAGTCTCACGGTCGCCCAGACTGGAGTGCAGTGACTGCTCCCAGCCACTGCAGCCTCGACCTGCTGGGCTCTGGCGATCCTTCTGCCTCAGCCTTCCAAGTAGCTGGAACTACAGGCACACACTGCCACGCCTGGCTAATTTTTTTTTTTTTAATTTATTGCAGAGATGAGGTCTCACCAAGTTGCCCAGGCGGGTCTCGAACCCACGGACTCGGGCAATCCACTCACCTCAGCCTCCGAAAGGTGCGGGATTACAGGCTGAGCCACCGAGCCCGGCGATCATGTATTTCTTAAAAGAATATATTCTGTATTATTCCTTTTATATTAAGTTCAGAAACAGGCTAAAATAATCTGTGGTGTCAGACATCTGGATAGTGATTACCTTTGGGGGATGGAGTTGGTAATGAATAAATGTGAGCAAAGGGCTTTCTGAAGTTCTGGTGATATTGTTTCTTTATCTAAATTCTGTTTACATTTGTGTAAAAGTACACTTTTGATTTGTGTACCTTTCTGTATGTCTTATAATTCAATAAAAAGTTTAAATTAAAGCTAATGAGAAACAGCGTTAAAATACAGAATAGGGACAACGTCTAACTTTATATCCCTGATTCCTGATACCTAGCAAGCTCTTTACAGATGTGTGAGTGAGTGAATGAATGAAAGACAGTTTCTCTTCAAACAAACATTAATTTTTCTTTTCATTGGTAGTTAAATTATTATAGTTTCAACTTTTTAGCCCGGCATCCATGACCACCCATGACTTGACTGAACCTATTTTTCTAACCTGTTCAACCCAGAGGCTACATTGTACAGTTGGAAGAACTTGGAGTCAGCCAAAGCCTGAGTTTGAAATATGGCTCTACCACTTACTACCAATGCAAGTCAGTTACCAAGCCTTTTGGAAACTTGTATTTCTGTAGTGGATATAATGCCTGCCTCAGTGGGTAGATAACGTTTCAATAAGATCATACATGTAGAGCAGGGCCTGGCGTGCTGTTAGCATTCAGTAAATGTTAATTTCTTTTTCTTTCTAACAACATGTCTTTTTCGTCCTTTCATATCTTTACTCATCCTATATCCTCTGCCTCGAAAGCCCTTCTCTTTAGTTCTCACATATCTAAATATTATCCATCCTTCAGGTCAAGGTCAGATATCACCCCCTTCATGGAGTCTTCCCTGATTCCCATCCAAACCAGAATATCTAAAGCTAGAAATATTTCCTCTCTCAAATTCTCATGCATTTTATCTGTGCCTCTTGTGATACATATTAGTCACTTACTTTCACTTTTAGGAGTTGCTGAAGGCTGCCCTCTCACTCCTAGACACTCTAATTGGGCTGTTGTGCTGGAGGCAGGGCTCTGTCAGTTGGAATAAACTGGGGAATGAAAAGGCAGGTTAAGAAAACTTCTTTGGGCACTTGATATTCATTTTTGTACCTTCTCTTGCAATGGGAGAAATTCAGTTGTCTAGTCAAGAATATGGGTCTCAGGGTAAGGGGTTAAGTTGCAGACTGCTTGACCTGTCTTTTGAATTTGTCCTCTGTTAAAAAGGTCTTTTTGGCCCAGCTTGACTTATCAACATAAAAGGTTATGCAGGTGTTTGAGTCTGAAGTCTTAGGAATTAAGAATAGAAATTTACCTGGAGTATCTTCTTTACCTTATATGCCAACTGCATGTAGATAGAAAAACACAGTTCAGGGATTGAGAGATCCTTTCCCAGACCACACATTTTCTTGTTACTTCTGCTTTCTACTTGTATTTTCCTTTATATATACAGACTTTAACTCCATTGCTAGATTGCACTGAGGTCAGGAACTAATTTCCCGTTCCTAGCATAGCTACTGACACTTAGTAGACACTCAGCACAGTTTTATGGAATGAATGCTTTAAAATACTAAATAGAGGCCACGCACGATGGCTCAAGCCTGTAATCCCAGCATTTTGAGAGGCCAAGATGAGAGGACTGCCTGAGCCCAGGGATCTGAGACCAGCCAGGACAACTTGGTGAGACCCTGTCTCTACAATATATAAAAAAAAATTAGTTGGGCGTGGTAGCACACGCAGTTCTGGCTACTTGGAAAATTGAGGTAGAAGGATCACCTGAGACTAGCTGGTTAACGCTGGGGTGGCTGTGAGCGTGCCACTGCACTCCAGCCTGGGGGACAGAGTAAGACTCTGACTCAAAAAAAGATACTAAAATAGTATTGATTGTCAAAGGAATGACTGACACTTTTTAATAGAAAATAGTTGCCATAGGACTTTAAAGTAGGGAGCAACAAACTCTTTGGGCTAGGGTTGTCAGAGAAGTCTGTCAGAGGAATTGCCAAAGGATACTAAGTTAGCAGTTATTATTAAGTATCAGAAAATGTCCAAGAAATAAAATAAAGAGCTTATAAAGATGGAAGTCAAGGAATAAGTTACTTCTTCTCTTTATAAGCATATGTTATTAAGGAGACTCCATGGCTCCTTGTAGGTGGCATGTAGACAGTGCAGCTGACATTTATCTCCAATTTCAAAACAGGCATGTCCTGAAGTAAAGTCATAGTGCATAAAATAAGACTTCTTGAAGCCAAAAGGAAGAGTTAGTTGTAGCCTATTCTTTAGGCTTCTACTTCTCTTTGATGATTGTCATCTTCAAGCATGGTAAGGAAATATGTTTATTCAGTCCATACCTGAGGGCATTCAGACATAAATAATTAAAGGTAATAAGTTAGGAAGGGCATTCTGGATAAAAACAACAATAACAAAAACAAAAAAACACAACCACCTGGAGCGTTTCTTCATGACAGGTGAGATAAAAACTGTTGACAGATTTCTCCGTAAGTTACTCTTCCTTCTTGGCCTTTTTGATGTTTTTTCCTCCAGGTCCTTTTCTTATTTTGACAGCTCCATCTTTGTTTCCTTCATAGCACTTTTCTTTCTCTGCTTGCCCCTTAAAACTTGATGATTCTCAGGCTCTGTTTTCCACCTCATTCTTGAGATAATTTTACCAGTGTTCTAACCTGTAATTGGTAAATCCCAAATTACTATCTCTACTTCAATTCTCTTTTATTAGCTCCAGACTTTATCTAACTGCATATGAATATTGTCACCTGGAATGTTCATAGGCTCCTCATGCATATTCAAACTGTATTCATTGTCTTTTCTTTCTCCTCCACCTCCTCTTTCTCAACAAATGGCACTACCAGTAACCCAATCACAAATCCCTCTCCCTCAGAATACATAATATGGGTATAACAATACCCCATGCTATAACATTTTCCCTTTTAGGCTATGATCTCCCTAAGGACAAGGCTCATATCCTTTCATTGTGCCTGGCATAACACCAAGGTTCTTAATAGGTGTTCATTCATTATTTAAAAAATTTTTTGTTGTTGTTGAAGTTGTATTAGTAATTCTGAAAGGTGTTATACTAGCTTGCTAAAGCTATCATAACAAAGTACCCCAGGCTGGGTGGTTTAAGACAGAAATTTCTTGTCTCACAGTTCTGGAAGCTAGAAGTCTCAAGTCGAGGTGTTTGGCAGGGAGGGAAGGATCTGTTGCTGTCCTCTCTGCTTGACTTATAAATGGCCATCTTTTCCCCATTTCTCTTCACCATTTTCCTTTCTCTATGTATATCTCTGTGTTTAAGTCCCTTTCCTCCTTTTTAATTTGTAAAGAAGAACTTTTTCTCATACAGGATTGCAACCTACAGGGTGGCTATTCTGACAGGCTGTGAAGTGTAGCCTCCAGCCAGAAGCCAGAAACAGCCACTTCAAGGGTTGGAAGAATAAGACAGGGATTTATGCTGAACAATGTGACCAAGTATACATATTTAATAAGCTATAGGAGGAGTCATGAATATTTATGAAAGAAAAAATGTGCATGCACAATTGAGCTTCATGCCTCCTCATGGGTGCCATGTTAAAAAAAAATGACAATATTAGCATGATCTGAAGGAGGAGTTTTCAACCCTCTTATGTTAAAAGATGAAGCAAAAGACGTTAAAACCTTCACTGTGCATCCTCTGTAGACTGGCCAGAAATGCTCTATGGTTGGTGGTCTCTTATCAGGAAGGAGTACTGGTTGGTTGTTGTGTTGAAACTGCAAAAGAGAGGGCCAGTGTCTGGCAGTTGGTTGATATCAGTGGTGGAGCAGGCCCTTCAAAAGGTCTGGTTTCTTTCTTTTATCCCTTAGGGAAGAAAGCCTAATGGCTGTTGGAGAGGTCTGAGGACGTAAGGAATATAATGAGGTGTATCAGACTTCCCATCATGTCATGATTGAGAACTTAGGTCATAATGTTTCTCTGGAGTCCTCTTGGTCAAGAGGGAGTCTGTTCAGTTGGTTAGGGAGTTTAGGATTTTATTTTTATTTCTTATTTCCCTCTTTTGGCTGAGATTTTCCAGAGGCAGTGTCAATAGCCAAATTTTTATTTTGTCCCATATTGTTGTCAGGGTGGTGTATCTACCTGCCTTGGATCTATCCATCTTGTCCCTCAGTGGGACCCCTATGATTAAGGGTCTTAGAGCCAAAAACTTACAGTCACAAATTTCTTCTTTTTATGTCATATTGGGTTAAGTCCTACTCTAATTATTACTCTAAATAATAGGACCTCATTTTAATGTGATTGCCTCCTTAAAGACCCTGTCTCCAAATAAATTTGCATTCTAGAGTACTAGGGGTTAGGTCTTCAACATATAAATTTTGGAGGAACACAATTTGTCTTTGTTTGGGCTGCTCAACCAAAATACCATAAACTGGGTAACATATAAATAACAGAAATTTATTTCTTACTGTTCTAGACACTAGGAAGTTCAAGATCAGGGCAGCAGCAGATTCAGTGTCTGATGAGGGCCTGCCTTCTGGTTCATTGGTGGCGCCTTTCTGCTGTGTCCTCACATGGTAGAAGGGGCAAAAGAGCTCCTTTGGGCCTATTTTGTGAGGGCACCAATCCCATTCATCAGGCCTTCATCCTCATGATCTAATCACCTCCCAAAAGACCCACCTACAAACACCAAGACCTTGGTGGTCAGGATTTTAACATAGTAAGTTTAACAGAACAGAGAAATTCAGACAATTCAACCCATAATAGGTACCAAAGTAGTTTTTACTGTTTTGATTCCAAGTCTTGTTTTCGGACAAAGCATTTGATAAAGTTTCTGTCTCCTCCGCATCCTAATGTTTACTCTCTGATGGCTCTCTAGATAGGGCCATCTGGAAGCAGACAAGATGAGATGGCACATTAAATGAGTGCAAGGGGTTTGATTTGACCAGAGTAGGGGTATTGGGTGCTGAATCCCTCTAGACATGGACTGGTCAAGAAAGAAATTTGATAATATGCTAAGGAGTTTGGACATTTTCTTGAACACACTCACTGAAGAATTTTAAGAAGGGTGACAAGATCTATTTACATCCCCCTAGCAATTGTGTACAATAGATCAGGGGTAAGGAGGAGTGAAAAGGATGTTATTCTGGAGGAAGGAAGACTAGGAAGTATACTATACTTCCTAGTATAGAATACTTTGCTATAGTTCAAGTGAAAAATAAGACTGGACTAAAGGTTGTAGAGAAGGAGACAGACTTGCTAGGTAAGAAGATAAAATAAATTAAACTTGGTGCCTGTGTGACAGAGGGATACAGGGTTGTGCAGGGCATTCTGTCACTGGGTAAATAATTAGAATATATGGATTCCAAGGATCCTGTGACTGAGCAGAGAAGTCATCTTTGTATGGGTTTGATATGGGTGAGTTGACAGCCTAGGGCTCTAAACATGAATGCCATAACCAGTAGGCTTGCTCATAGCATATCTTGCTTTGCAGGCTGTTTCTCTCTTGACTCATCTAATCGAATGTTTCCCTTTCTCTCCACCATGCACCCCGTCACTCTGTCAGAATCCCCAACTAAAGATAGGTCTCCCTTAAGCCTTCTCTTCTCCTTTGTACATTAGCTAGCTTCCTGTAACTCAGGACCTCATGTCAGTTCGATCTATCTATCTATCTATCTATCTATCTATCTATCTATCTATCTATCTATCTATCTATCTATCTATTTTTGAGAGACAAGTTCTTACTCTGTCACTCAGGATGGAGTACAGTGGCAGGGTCATAGCTCACTGCAGCCTCAAACTCCCAGGCTGAAGCCATCCTCCTATCTTAGCCTTTCGTGTAGCTGGCATTATAGGCATGTGCCACCATGTCTGGCTAATTTTTACATTTTTTGTAGAGAAGAAGTCTCACTGTGTGTTGCCCAGGCTGGTTTCAAGTTCCTGGGCTCAAGTGATCCTCCTGCCTTGGCTTCCCATGGAGTTGGGATTATAGGCATGGGCCACTATGCCCAGCCCCACATATTTTAGAGTATATGAAGAACCCTATAGGAAAAACCCACCTCTTTAGGGTCCCTTCATTGAATCTCGAGACACTTGAGACTCATGTGCTGACTAAGGACATATTTCTACAAGTTTATAGAAATAGGGGCCTAAGCCAAGCGCATTATCCAGCTTTGGGTTTGCTCTAAGATGCATCTCAGAACAAGCTACAAATAACTGAAGGGGATAGTTGATCAATATTAAGCCAGTCTCCTTTTAGTACAAGAGGTTCACTTCTCCATTGTCAGCCTCTTCGTATTGCTTCAGGCTTTCTTAGAGGTAGAAAAGGCAAATAGTCACAAGTTTCAAATTCTGGATTCCTTTTAGAGAATCCTTAGCATATGACTCCTTGACTGCCTTTGAGTATAGAGATTTCCTTTGGGTATAGCACGGGACCAATGGACTGCATGGATTGGGCTGGGATATACCTATGTAAATAGATACTAGTTCAGGACCTGCATTAGTCCTAAATCTGTGAGCTGTGACTTTTGACTAGTCTTATGAGAGAGGGCAGTAGGCATATAGGTTGCTTTTGAGTATATGAGTTCTTAATTATTTGACCCTGAAACGGATATGGGGGCCTTACCATTTGAAGGTACAGACTGAAAACCTAACTGGTTAGCTGGGAAGTCTAGAGGAGTTTATGGACTCTTTATGTTCAAGTTTTTGCTCATCAGGGATGGTGCTTGACCTGATTGTACGACTGGGATTTGTCAGCAATTTATGAATCCTTAGGGCCTGCCTTGCAGCTTGTCAGGTCCGATTTAGGTGGCAAAGCCACTGTGTCTTAGCACATCAGTAAAGTCAGCACATCTTTGACAGGCTTCTCACTCCCTTAGGGTAGCATACTTCTCAGGGAAGGAGGGGGATCACCTCCTGTTGCCCATCATTCTCTGCTGCATGTATAGTAGTTTCTCAGCAGTGAAACTTCTCAGTGAGTAAGGAGCATAATTCTATGGAAGGGGAGGGATTTTCTTAATCGCCAGAACAAACCATTTTCCTCATGAAACAAATCCCAGCTGTGACTACATGTCAGCCTCTTCATGTTGCTCTGGTTTTCCTTAGTGGTAGAAAAGGAAAACAATCACAAGTGGCTCCAGCATAAGTTAGACACTGGCTCCACCTCTCCTTTGCATCCTGTGTCTGTGATTATTGATATTGGTGATAAGGTCAGCACCTACTGGTCCTGGCCCAGCCTGTCTCTGACAGTTATACCTGAAAAGCAGGCCAGGTTTGGAGCAGGTGTGTTCTTTGCTTCTAGACCAGTTGTATCTGGCCTCAGGGAGACTTAGACTGGTTTGTATGGGGGCGAGGGAGGAGCAGAAATTGTGGTTGGTGAGGCCTGCAACACCACTCAGTTGCTTTAGCTTAAGAATTTTGTGCACCAGGTGGTCTTCTGACTAACCCACCCATTTGGCTACCCTTTAGAGCTCCTGCAGCTCTGAACCTTCCCACAACTCTGCGTGAGTGTCAGTGTCTCATGTTGAATTTCCATCTTGACTCATCTGTCTCTAGGCAAAGATCCCTGCAAAGATTTAAATTGGGAACCAGACCTTGAGAATGTCTGTTCAGAGCATTTCACAGCTTCTGGATAAATGCCTTTCCCTTCTTAACCCAATCTGTTTTTCCAGTTCTGCCCAGCTAGCTTTTGAGCAGCCCTGCTTTGAGGAAGCTTCCCAGCTGAGGTGGGTGCTGTGCTACTTCTTACCTTTGAAAAGCACCCCATCCTTTCAGTTTTTCAGGGGCCAGATCCACTGTGACAAGGGCACTACATTGTTGCTCATGTGGCTCAAAAAACAGAAATTGCCTGCCTTCTAAAAGGCTAGTCCACTGAGGAGGCCTGATGTCCTTTGGTCATATGATGTCTGGCACTCTGTGGGTCTTGTGGAACAGTGGCAGAAGGAGCCTTGCCTTTTTTTTTTTTTTAAACCAGCACTTACACTGACTGCTGCTTACCACTTTCCCTTTTATTCACCTCCTTGCTTTTGTTGAAACATGGGAAGGTAGAAAGATACAAACCATTTTCCTCATGAAACAAATCCCAGCTGTGTGGCCCAAACCATATGAGTTTGAAGACTGTAACTAGAGATAGCAGACTTTTTGTGCCTCACATGCTAAACACATCTTCTACTGTCTGAGCCTTTGTTTTCCTGGAAGACCCAAGCTGCTTAGAGAAATGGGCTAAATGTGTTTGAGTGACAAGAAGGGTCCAATTAGACTCAGGAATGCCATTGGAAGGTCTTACTCAGGCCTTGGAGCCCTTGGTGGATAAGGCAAGAAGTATGTTCTTTAGGCAATGTCTTAACTCTGGGGATCTTCCCCAGTCTTGAGAGTTTGAGCTTCTCCTCATCCTAGGAAGTCCAGACCCAAACCTGGTAATGACAGCCACTATTCTGGGCTCTTTATGAGTGGCTGCAGAGGTAGAAAGGAAATTCTGACTTAATCAGTCTTCCTTATATTTCTTGTTTTAAATCCTTTACCTCTTTCTTCTGGCTGAAGCATGGGAAACTCCACAGTAAATTGACTGTGACTTCCACTGAAATTTGACAGTTTTCAAGTTATTTTTTTCCTCTGTATTTAGATGTGGTTATAGTTGTGCTGTCAGCCCTTATCTCTTCTGTCATCCAGCCAGCTCCCAACTGGGTTAGAAGGTATTTGCTCTGCCTTCAGTGTTGGCTGCATAATTAGGTAGATGGTTAAGAAGTGAGTTGTTTAGCATCTCTTAGAATCTAAATTTTCTTCTTGGTTGAGGGGGAAGCAGTGTTATTGGAAGAACGCAATAGGGAGGCAAATGTTGGCTCTGGAATCAACCCTTTCTCCTCAGGTTCTTGGATAAGCCAAGGAAATTATTCCTTTTTTTTTTTTTTTTGTCAGAGTCTCATGCCGGAGTGCAGTGGCACAATCATGGCTCACTGCAGCCTTGACCTCCTGGGCTCAGGTGATTCTTCTGCCTCACCTGAGTAGCTCCTGAGTAGCTGGGACTACAGATGTGTACCACCACACCCAGATTATTTTATTTTATTTTATTTTTAGAGATGAGGTCTCACTATATTGCCCAGACTGTTCTCGAACTCCTGGACTCAAGCAGTTCTCCCAGTTTGGTCTCCCAAAGTGCTGGGGTTATAAACATGAGCCACCGTGCCTGACCAGGAAATCATCTTAATTTAAAAGTGTTTTATCTACCATAAAGAGCTCCCTATTTTGCAGTGAAAGATCCTAGGATGGCCCCCATAGACTGACTACCTGATTTGTGGGCTAAAGTGGCCATGATCTATTGTGGCTTGTCAGAAGAAATGTTGCAGGGCAGCAGAAGTATCTTGGTTTGAGAGCCTGGTTGGGGCATGATGGATGAGTCAAATTTGCCCACCTACTATTGGTCTAAGGGGGAGGGCCTTTTCTTATTAGATCAGGCTCAGGGGAGAATAGGAACGGCTTCACTGGATTGTTACTGGTTAATCAGAACTCTATATTGAGAAGGATTCTTAGGTTCTCTAAGCTCTTCAAGCAAGGTTGTTCCTATCCTGTAGTTACAGAGTGGAAAGGGATGTTATGTTTCATGTATTTTATTTTATTTTATTTTATTATTTTTGAGTTGGAGTCTCACTCAGTCACCCAGACTGGAGTGCAGTCACCGCTCCCAGCCACCGCAGCCTCGCCTGCTGGGCTCCGGCGATCCTTCCTCCTCAGCCTTCCGAGTAGCAGGAATTACAGGCATGCGCTACCATGCCCGGCTGATTTTTTGATTTATTGTAGAGATGAGGTCTCGCTGCCCAGGCGGGTCTCGAACCCGCTGGCTCAGGCAATCCACTCACCTCAGCCTCCCAAAGGCGCGGGATTACAGGCTGAGCCACCGAGCCCGGCTATGTTTCATGTATTTTATACTCCAGAGCTTCAAGGGTTCCTGGCTTAGATATCATGTTGCAGTGAACAACTTGAATATTCTGTGAAGATAAGGGTATTCAATTTCCCAGTGAATTCTAACTAGGATTGTTGAATTATTAGAAATTAGAGCCACATGAGAGCTACCTGACAGCAAGTCTCTAGGAAGTTGGGCTGCCATTGGCAAAGAAGTATTGGGAAATTTGGGGTGATACAAACAGGATCCTGAACCTTAGACAGCTTTTTGATCAGCGTGGTTACTTAGTTTAGGTTACTTTAGGGCACTTAGTTCCTAACTCTGGATTCCAAAACCATCTTCGGTTCAGATTTCCTCAGTAGAGGTTCCATCTCAGCTCACCCAACTTCCCCTATGTCTCCCTAGTTGTTGCCATGGCATAGCCTAAGGGAGTGCTTGTTTTCAGGTTGAGTCTCTTGTGGTGGCTGTTTGGAAAGAACTGGACTAAATGTCTACCCAAGAACATGTCACTGATAACTGCACTTGAATGTTTTACCTGTCCTTCAGCTTCTCCAAATGCCAAGGTCAGATTATATACATATAAAACAAACCAACAAACCTAGAGCCTGTCTCAATAGAAGGGAAGATTCCCTTTGTATTGTTTTCTAGCAGCGCCACAGCAAGAATGCTGCATTCTGGCTTTCCTCTAATACTGGGATCTCCTCAAAGTATAGGGCTCTGTCTTATGTCTCTTTATATGCTATAGCTGAGACGTGAGAGAGGTGAATAGACAGGGGGAAAAAGTGAGGGGGGAGAAAAACGAAGGAAGGAAATGGAGGGGAGAGAGTGAGATCTATATTTAGCGAAAGGGAGAGACGTTCACCAAGGGTGTGTGAGTGAGCTTGCTGGCAAGGGTTGTGTATGCGTGAGTGTGCTGGGAAGGGGTGTGTGCGCCAGCAACGTGTGAGGAGGGCTGGTGCCCTATGGGAGGTTGCAGGCAGGAAGCAGCTGGAGAGGAGGAGGAGCAGCAGCAGGAGCAGGAGCTGCCCTGCTTTCTGCCTCAGTCTCAATGCTCAGAATCGATTGAGTTACAATTCCACATCCAGTTGAAGTTTGACTGCTGTTGCCTTCAGCAGGCTGGTCGTCAGAATCTCCCTCCGCAGAGAGGTGTGGACTAGATTGGATTCCTACATGCGCAGCCACCGAGACTCCTGCCCAGCCCTTCACTGAGGGATTTCTCTGCAGGGCATTGTTCATCTCATCAACTTTGAACCGTGGAGCCAGACAGCTAGCTGGGTGCAACTGAGAATAATAGCTCTTGGCTGTGTTTGTTGGTTGGTCAAGCAGCAGTGCTTTGGCTCAGAAAGTTCATTCTGTGGCTTCTACTGCAAACCCAGGAGTGCTTCTGGATGGATTTCTTCTTTAAAGATAGTACTTGCAATCTAAAACTTGAGAATTAATGGTTTTAATGTGTTTGGTTTGGTTTGTTTTTTTCTTTTCATTTTCTTAACCCTAATTTAGGTTGCAGCAGCAAGGTAAGTGGTACCGAGTGTATGACTGAGTCTGAACGACAAGCAGGGACAAAAAGCAAAGCATTAGTGGGTGGAATATGGAGCAGCTACATTAATTACATAACTGCTTGAGCCAACTTGCTGGTAGGGGGTCATTATAATGAGTGAAAGTAGCATACTCAGCACCGGGGTAGAATCTTCATGTGCATATATTTGTATGCTGATAATCTGACCATCCATTCCTCACTGGCACTCTCCTGTATGTATACAACTAACCCAACTACCTTCTGGATGTGTCCATACTTGTATACAAATAATCTGTTTCTCCTTTTTGATGTTCCCATATGTGTTCATTAAAAAAACTGTCCATTCCTCTCCTGCATGTTAATACATATAGACAACTCATTCATTCACCTTATATGAATATACAGAATAAATCTATCACTCCTTATATATACATATATAAGCTATCTCTTCATCTCACACGAGTATGCATGTACTCAAGTAACCTTCCAAGAACAGGAAGGTATATATGCTATGTTTATTCAGAAACCTTTCCATTCTTTGTGTGTATGCATTTGTGTGTGGGTGTGTAAGAGAGAGAGAGAAAATACTATCCTAACATGTTAATTCATCCTTCTCATGTGTTCATATGCCATGTAAACAGAAAAGTCATCTTGAGTTTCCTCAGTCTTGAGTGTCTGCACACATGCATAGTAGATAGTCTGTCCATTTATATCATGCATATATGATAAAAGAGTACTAACTTTGTAAATTGAACACTCACTTTAAAATCCTACCTGTACTCAGTGACCTTGGTGAAGTCATTTAACCTCTCTGAGCTTCATTTTTCTCACCTATGAAATCAGAATAATAATTCAAAACAATAATAACAACCCTCCTGCCTAGCAGGATTGTTGTGATGATAAAATAGGAATCATGTATAGTGAAAATTCTAAACGAATATAAACTTTTACTATTATGTGTCCCCCTAGTGTGAGTTGTGTAAGATAGCATATCTGCAACCCAGCTGCATTGAGATTATGCTCTTACCTGTGAGAGGTCTCTAAGTCTTCCATTAGAGAGGGTAGCTTCTTTTGAAGTAAATAGGTTTATCTTGTGGTTTTTGCCCAGAGTATTGGAAAGAAGCTATATAGAGCTGGGGTATCACGAAAGGGTTGGGTTGAGAGGGAGAAAAGTTCTTGTCTTCTGCAGGTTGAGGCCTTGATACTTTGTTCTTTGTAGTCTTGGAGAGTATTGAACTTTACACAAAATAGAAATGCACTGTTTTCAGCTAGGAGCAAAGTGAGAAGGTGAAAAGATGAGTGGAAGAACACAACATTCTGCTGCCTTTGGGATGATAGTCTGCCCTTTGCAGTGAGCTTCTAATGTCAGCTTTGGAAGGCTTTTCAGAGTATTCCCCATCCCAGACTTCTATAGCATTGTTGTCCAATATGGTAGCCACTGGTCACATGTAACTGCTGAGTAGTATTTGAAGTGTAGCTAGTCTAATTTGAGATGCATTGTAAACATAAGATACATACCAGATTTCAAGAGAAAGAATGCAACTATATGACTAATAATTTTTTATATTAATTACATTTTGAAATGCTACTTTGGCTATTGGGTTAGATAAGATACATTAAAATTAATTTCACCTGTTCCTTTTTTTTTTTTTTGGTGGCTACTAGAAATTTTAAAATTACACATGTGGCTTACATATTTTTTTTGGCTAGTACTGTTCTAGGCCCATCACTAACACAAAGATCAGGGCAGCTTTTCCAAGTGGAAGGGCAAATGGAAGCCCCATCATGGCAGCTCTAGGGATGACAGGAACAATGGCAGGCCCCCCCCCCGCTAATTGCATACACTGGAGAGATACCAGCTAATTGACAGTCTCACAAAGGCCAGTGCTGCCACCACCCTCTTTATTTTTATTTTTATTTTATTTTTTGTCCTGTGTGAGCTCTCAGAAAATTGTACGAATAACTGGGGAGAGTTTTCCACCTTGACTCAGAACCCTTTTTCATTGTAAAACTATCAGTCTAAAAGGAAACTCAGAACTTGAAGACAGTGGGTTGTCATGAAAACAGAAGTGGATGAGAAACTAGGAGATCTGGATTCTATTTCAGCTCTGCCATCAATTCATTTATTCTTCCCGTGGCATTGAGTTATTACTGTGTATCAGGCTGTGTACTTGGCCTAGTAATCCCCTGTACTAGGCACTGAGAATTCAGAAACAAATAAGAAACAGCATTCAATGTAATGGAGTTCACACCCACTGTAGGTCCTCAAATAGGAACCTCCCATCAAGGGGCCTGCCAAAGTAAAACATAAATAGCAATGAAAGTGTCATTCAGGATTAAGGGTAGTAGGGCTTTTGAGAAACTAGAGTACCTGCTCTGCCTAAAGACTGTCAAATTCAAAACTTGGAAAAACCCTATAACAAAACTACTCCACAGTCTAGATCACAATGTATTGTGAGACTCTGGACCTAGATATTCTGTAGGAATTGTCCAACTCTTTGTGTTCTCTTTTCGTCAGTGACAGAGTTTTTTTGTTTGCTTTGGGTTTTTGTTTGTTTTGAGCACAGGCACTGTTTTAGGTGCTAGGGATATAGTTTAGAACAAAACAGAATCCCTTCTAGAATGCAGAAGTGGGGGAGGGAAACAGATAATGAACAACCAAACAAATATACTGTCCATCAAGTGGCATAAGTTCTATGAAGAAAATACTAGAGTAAGGGAATAGAGAATGGTTTTTTTGGTGGAGGGGATTCCAGTGAGTAGATTCTTGCTTATATGCCTTTTTCAGTCTACTCACAGGAGCCTTGAGGTAGTAAGGAAAAAAGAGGATAGCATGAGTGTGATGGAAAAAATTTATTTTGACACTTGTTAAAGATGGTAAGACAAGCCGGGCTTGGTGGCGCAGCCTGTAATCCCACGCCTTTGGGAGGCTGAGGTGAGTGGATTGCCTGAGTCTGCGGGTTTGAGACCCACCTGGGCAGCGAGACCTCATCTCTACAATAAAATCACAAAATCAGCCAGGCGTGGTAGCGCATGTCTGTAATTCCGGCTACTTGGAAGGCTGAGGCGGAAGGATCGCTGGAACCCAGCAGGTCGAGGCTGCGGTGGCCGGGAGCAGCCACTGCACTCCAGCCTGGGTGACAGAGTGAGACTCCAACTCAAAAAAAGAAAAAAAAGATGGTAAGACAGACTTTATGTCGGGGGACTGTAACAATGGGATTTTGTAGTAGGGGTGAACATTAAACTCAACTTCAAATATAAGGAAAAGTGGGAATTTAGTCAAGGAGCAAGGTGGGGCAGTGGATGGAAAATTACTAAGAGGAAATATCAAGGGGGATTCTGGGTAATGGAATCTTGATTTAATAGGATTTTTGCTGAAGTCTGGCCAAGGTGATAAGATATCAGGAATAGGAGATAAGAAATGTGGCCAGATATCAAGCCATAATCAGTTATTAAGGATGCAGGATGAAACATTTGATCAGAAATCAAGGGTGAGAGCTTTTCACTAAACTAACTCAGCAGGATTCTTGCTAAAACTGGACTAAATGGGCCAAGGACAGAGCCCGATGTCAGGGGCCTACTCAGAAAAAGGTCTCAGAGGAGCTACTGTACCTTAACTATATCTTACCTGAGGCTGTTTTCCTTCTTAGATATGGAGGCTTGGGGTTTCCTTTCCTTTGTATGTGTCCAGCTTCTGGTCTATAAAAGGGTCTTTTCATAATGCTGATGAAGAGGGATGGCAAGTCCTAAGAACTGCAATACTAAGTAAGACCTTTCTATGCCTTTGATGTGGGGCAAGATTCTCTGTAGGCATTTATCATTTCCCATAGATTAACATCCTAAGAGTTCCCCTACATGCTGTGGCCCTAGAAATCCATTTATCTTATCATATTAGCTACAAAGCATAATTGGTTAGTGGTCCAGGAATGATTTCTCCCCTATGGGTGGTTCAGAGTTCTTGGCTTTCTGCTTGCTGGGATTGTTTCACACAAAGTCAGAGACTGCTTGATATGTGTACATAAAGTCCTGGCCTGTTCCCAGAGATCCCCTGGTTGTTTCCTCCAAGCTAAGATTTAGGTCAGAAGCAGTTTTTACAAGAAATGGTTACATTCCTAATCACATGTGTTTGACAAGTCAGAGAGAGGGATAACATAACTAACCATTTCAGAAAACTGAGGTTTTTTTCTCTTGACTTTTTTATAGGTAGACTGGTGCTGATGCAGTGTGATTTTTTTGTTTTTTTTTTTGTTTTTTTTTTTTTTTTTTTTTTTTTTTTTTGAGTTGGAGTCTCACTCTGTCTCCCAGACTGGAGTGCAGTGGCCGCTCCCGGCCACCGCAGCCTCGACCTGCTGGGCTCCGGCGATCCTTCCGCCTCAGCCTTCCAAGTAGCTGGAATTACAGGCATGCGCTACCACGCCCAGCTGATTTTTTGATTTATTGTAGAGATGAGGTCTCGCTGCCCAGGCGGGTCTCGAACCCGCGGGCTCAGGCAATCCACTCACCTCAGCCTCCCAAAGGCGCGGGATTACAGGCTGAGCCACCGAGCCCGGCTGATGCAGTGTGATTTAAGGGGTCTACTCCCTGCAGTAATTCTCAGCTTTCCATCATTAAAGTTTTAATCCTTTTGATTAATTCATTTTGTTTTGATGTGTTCCCTTTTCAAATGCAGATATCTCTTCAAAGGGCTGCCTTATTTTTCTCAGCCTTAGGCATTCCTTAGGAAAGGAGCACAGAAAGGTATGTCTTTTTCTGAGAGTATATGTGTGAAATTTAGAGAGCTGATCAGAATAGATAGGCCAACAGGATAGGGCAGAGTGACAGCACTGGATTGCTGGAAAAAAACGAGATGGCTGGGTGGGCCCCAAAGCCTACTTATCCTATGCCAGCTCACACATAACTTATATGTGGCCTTGCCTGCCAGATTTTACTGAGTCTCTCACCTCCTTATTATTCTTCAGGCCTGGAATTCAATGCTTGCCTTTAATGACAACTTCTATTATAATATGTATTACTTTATATTGTGATCGTCTGTATGTCTCTCTTTCTCTTTAAACCTTAAGATATTAGAGAACAAGGACTTTATCTTGTATCCCTGGCACATAGCTTGGCATACCCAGTAAGTACTTATCCAATTTAATTGACTTGAAGACCAAATAGTTTTCTTACAGTTTGGCTCCTGTCATTTCATTTCTGTGGCCAGTAGTAGCTAAGAGAGGCTGGGGAAGGAGGTGAACTGGGCCTCCTGGCTCTGAAGGTTGCCTCTTCAACCCATTCTGGCTTATGATATACTATTAAACTCTGAGCAAAGTGACTGGATTATCCTTTGGGAATCACATTGAGCTCTGTCAATGCCTAAAGACCTAGATGACTAAGTGAGTTTGGTTCCATTAGGGAACCTTTATCACCAGAAGGCATTCTTAAGTTCGGAGTCACCCAGGGGCAGACATCCTAAAAGCATGAGAAAGAAGCAAATGGCTATAGGAACAAGCTTTTTCTCTCTAATGCTGGTAAGTCCAGAATTCATTGCCAGGTCCCTCAATGCCAGTTCCACTTTGGTTCAGATGAGACCGTACCAACTCAGAAGATTTGTAGGGTTTTGTTTATTTACTATAGAAGCAAATGTCTTTGTTTTGGGCTTGGAGCAGTTGCTATGGCAGCTCTGGTTGGAAATTTCCTATTTGTCAGTGTAATGGGGAAGCAGGCAGCACTGTCTTCAGTCCTTCAGGAGGCCATAGGAAAGGGCACGAACTCAGTGACTGTGCTGTTTGTCTCTTGTGTGGCTGGCCAGCCATGTTGCAGGCACAGCAGTCTGGGAAGGGGATACCTCACAAGACTATACAGGAAATGAGACCAAGTTTATATGGAGTATTGATCTGAGAGACAAAAGCAAATAGGCCCCAAGTTAGCCTAGCTTGTACTGAAGCAGTAGCTGACTCGGGAGTCACCTTCACTTTTGTTCCTGACAAACGGTCTCATCTGAACCAAAGTGGAACTGGCATTGGGGGACCTGGCAATGAATTCTAGACTTCCCAGCATTAGAGAGAAAAAGTTTGCTCCTATAGCCATTTGCTTCTTTCTCATGCTTTCAGGATGTCTGAAAGAAGATGGCAGGCCTCTTGACACCTGAATAAAGGGTTGGGAACTAAGTGATTTGCTTCTCTTTTTTCTTACCCTAAAAATAAAACTTCTGGGAGGAAGGAGGAGTAACTCAAAGGGCGACACTCTACTGGTGGGATTCTAGACACTGCTGTAGACCACTAGAAGGGACTGAGAAAGGTAGGAGTCTGGGATAGGGGTAGATGCCACAGCTCACTCAAATTATACCATTTAGGTAGTTGGATGCTTGGCTTAGGTATTGGTTTCCCCACTTTTTTTGACTTGTCATTCAGTAATAATAACACTGCAGTACTTTAACTTTATGAAGTACCTCATTTTAACTTCAAAACATTCCTGTAATTGTCTTCCCCACTTTGCAGATGAAGAAACTAACTCACAGAGATATCACGCGTTCAACCCAAAAGCACTGCTGGAACAAGACCCAAATTTAAGTCTCTTGATTGTCAGTCCAGTGGCATTTGCTCATGGCTTCATGTAGTTATATATACACAGAGCTTCCATCCTGGTTTAATAAGCAATCTTTCTCTTTCGGGCCAAACTTGAAAGACCAATTGGTAGCTCCAGCCCTTGTAGAGCCAGGGACATTCTTCAGGGCTAGCACAGGGTTACCCAAATCAGGGATACCCAATCCCTGTATGATTAGAAAGCAATGAAAGGAGTGTCTTCAGAAATGAAAGGAGTGTACTTGTGGGAAGAGAAAAAGAAGAATGTAAAGTACCCTAGAATTGAGGGCTTGGTCTGTCTGTCTAGGTAGCTGGGTTCCAAGCCCACGACCCAGGAATTCCAATCAGTAGGTTGTACACATAGAACATCCTTGTAGACTAGACTAAGTTGGCCAGGTTAGGGGTATGGCTGGTCCTAGCACTTTGAGACCTTGAGGTAAAGCAGACATGGATTAATTGGGCCTCTCTATTGCCTCACAAAATGGGTAGGGTTCTCAGATAAGGAATTCCTCAATGAAATGGAGTTCTTAGATGAGCTGGAGAGAAGAGGGGAGATATGACTTGGGAATTCATCTTTTTTTTGTCTCTTGGTTTTTGGCCTAGTTATTTCTAATAACAGGAGTCAGTTTCATCTTTTTCTCCAAGTCCTGTGACTTGTTTTGGTTTCTCCTAGTCTGGGGAAGCATAGTGCTTCTAAATTTCAGGACCACAGACTATATATGTAGGTGGTGGCCTTTCCTGAAAATGAGTTGCTATGAGAACAGTCTACTTGTGGTCTTTAAGGCAGTTTTCCCCTTTTAGGATTTACTTGAATACTTGGAAAATAGAAGGAGGCAGGGGCTTAGAAGGTTTAGAAATCTCAATCAAATCTAGAAAATGGGGAAAGCATTTCTGGTCAAAGAACATGAAGGGTAGCATGTCTCCCTCTAACCCATCTTACCCCTCCCAGGGTAACTTAGCAGAACTGGAGAGTATTGGCAGTCCCATGTGCTTCCTGGGTCTCTGCTGTCCCCTTTGTACTTTCCACTCTGCTCTTTCCCTCTTCTTTTCACATTCCCGGTAAAAAGAGAATGAATTTCCACCCCACACAAGGTAATAGTCATTTCTACATCTACAGTACAGTCACCAGCAGTTTAGGATGAAGGAACAAGACTGGTGGCAGGGCTGTCTTCACCTTTCTGGAAAACTGTAGTAAAGTACCCTGGAATCCTCTGGGAAGTAACCAGCTCCCCACCTGTCCCATGCAGTGTCTCTCCAGGCCAGGCAGAAGGTAAGAAGCAACCCTGTGCTACTTGAGCAGTGGATAGTGTGCTGGACAATCACTTACCATAGTGCTCTGTGGGCCAGGAAAGCCAAACCTGAGCATTGATTATCTGCACAAGCCCTTAGGGACTGTTAAGTGGAGGTAAAGAACAGGCTAAGCCTCAGTCTTCTTCATCCCCAGTTGACTCCATCATACATGTGCCTTTGGCTACCTGCTCTTCTAGATCCAAACGTGCTAATGCCACCTGAGTCTGGTCAGTGACTTCCATACTCTACCATCATATTCTCGAATTAAGTGTAGAACTATTTTTCCTCCAAGTTTAAAATGCTTTCATGATTTTTTATCCAAGTGAATGACTGCTATCACTAAACAAAGGGAAGATACTTTGTGTTATAAGCACAGGCTTGAGTAGTACAGTCTCCACCAGAATAACAAACTAGAAACGAAAGAAAAAACACCATTCTGTCTTGTCTTTCACTGTGCATGTGATTTGAGTCTTGGTGATTACGCGTCTGTTCATTCCTGAGCCAAGACCCTAGTACCGAATTTTGTTAAGCTTCAAATATGGTGTCACTCATTGACCTTACCTTATTTACCTCCCAGCAGCTTGTCTCAATACTGATGACTTAGGCACTTGCCAAGAACACAGGACTTGATTTAATTTTATGTAATACTGTAACAGGAAGCCAGGGAGAGAGAACTGACTGACCATAGCCTTTAAGGCCAGGGTTGGGAGACAGGTCAGAGTTGATTTCTGTAATCTTAGGGGTAATGTTCTTATTCCTGCTTGACACAGCTTGATTTGAATGAAAATTATCCTGCTGCTTTCTGACCTGAGTGCACTATTTTCCTTTTTTACTAGCTACAGGATAAGTCAAGCCAAGATCCAGGGGCATGTGCCAGGTTTGGAGGCCATACATGGGGCTATTCCAGGCAGCACTGTGGGCTAAGCCCAAGGCATCAGCCAGCAATAATCGCTAGAAGCAAACTGAAAAGAGCAGTACAGGCTGTTGCCATCCAAAACAATCCTTATTACGCATCCTGACCAGAAATAAGAGGAAGAAGCAGAGAACCCCTGAGACCCTGAAGGAGAAAATGAAGCGATTGTTGCAAGAGTCAGAGGAAGAAATCATGGTCACCTTGGGACCCTCCTCCAGGCTCTCCCCAGATAAGGCTAAGGCAGAAACTGTGTGTGGCATCAAGACCAAGTCCTCTGCCCCTGCTGGATTCTTACCAGAGGTCAACTCCTTACCCTCTTGCCATGGGTCAGCAGCTTCAGCCACTGGTGGAGATAGAGATGGGGACCTGGCCCAGCTCTGCAGCTTTGGGCAGCAGGCCAATAACCAGCTTACTCTGGGCTCCACTGCCTACATTTCAGGGTCTGGTTCTCAGGACCTTTCATCTGCTAGCATTACCACAAGCTGTCAAGAACACTCAGAGAGGAACCAAGCCAAAGCCCTTTTGTCCAGAGGCACCAGCCAAGGCCGTCGCCATGAACAGCGAGAACCTTTGGGAGATGTAGTAGAATATATCATCAGAGAGCTGCAAGGCATCAGCCGTCTCCAGACTGAGATTGCTGAGCTGCGGCAGCATCTAAGCCAAGTCCGGGGCTCAGTGGATGAAGTCTCTAGCTGTGTAGACTCAGTACTGAGTGAAATAGAAGGCTTGCAGGGGGGCAGCAGCTCCCTGGGCAAGGTGTGTGTGGGGGGAAAGACCAAGGGACCCCATATGGACAGACCTAGTGAGGAAGCCATTCTGTATTTGTATGGACTTCCTGAGCAAGATGGAGAAAATACAGTGGAACTGGTGGACAGCTTCCTAGCCAAGCACCTCTGTGTTAATGGCATGCAGTGCAACAGGTACATCAAAGAGGCTTACAGGACAGGCAAATGCCCTGCCCCCAGACCCACTGTTGTGAAGCTTGCCCATATAGAGCATAGAGACTTCATCTTGCAGAAATCCATCTTACTGCAGAGTGTAGGGGTCCAGATTGCCACCAGAGAAGAACCAAGCTGGCTACAGAGCTGTAAGAATCCCCAAAAGGAGCCTATATCATGTTTGCAACAACAACTTCAGGATCATAGTGGAAATTCTTTATACCACGATGAACCACTTCCGGTAAAAAAAGGGGACAGAGGATCCATAACAGGACCATGTCAGATGAGGGCTCAGAATCATCATACAAAACACCAGACCCCTGAGCAGCAAGGCCTTTGCTTCCTACTCAAGAACAATTCAGCAAAGGAAAGTGATGTGTCTAAGAAGCAGGAAGAAGTAAAAGGAACATCAGGAACATCGCAAGCTATCAGTGGCAGCTGTGGTAAACTGGTAGGGGAAAAGGCTTCTCTATCTACCCTTCATCAATTTGAGGAACCTGCCTCAGTGTTAATCTCAAAAGAGGAGGATTCTGGGAATTCCCAGGTTTTCAAACAGTGCAGCCAAGAACTTGAAGCATGTAAAGGAGCAAAACCGGAAAATGACTGCAGCAATAAAAGTGAGGCCAGCAGTTGCCTGTCACTGTCTGGGTTGCTGAAGACAGAGAGAATAAATGTAGAGGACAAGGTCCTAGACTGTGAAGCCGGGCTTGACATTCTGAGCTCAAAGCAGCTAGAGGATCTTTTGACAGACAAGTCTAGAAGGTTTGCAGCTCTGAGCTGTGACAGCATGATGGAGGAAATTATCATAGGACCCGAGACTTTCAGTGACATGGTTCATATTGACCTGAATGAAGAGGAGGAATGTGCTGCTCAGGTCCTTAAGGATGTCTTTGACAAGTCCTCTTGTGTTCTGGGTGGCTCACAGGAGGATGAGGATGCAGAAATTAAGTTTTATTCAAGTAAACTGGGCCGAGCCATTTACCACTTTCGTTCAGCTCTGCAAGGGGTATTTCAGAAACTGGAAAACAGTGAGTCCATCAGTCCTGAGGACCTGGAAAGCAATGAGAGTGGTTCCCAGTCAGAGAACAGTGATCGACTTCTTGGGACAGTCAGTTCTGGGGGTGCCCAGGATTGCTCAGTGGAGAGCCCT
Organism: Cephalopachus bancanus; assembly: GCA_027257055.1. Classification (NCBI taxonomy): domain Eukaryota; kingdom Metazoa; phylum Chordata; class Mammalia; order Primates; family Tarsiidae; genus Cephalopachus; species Cephalopachus bancanus. The sequence goes on along the minus strand of JAPVLO010000898.1, from coordinate 148,160 downwards.
GGGAGTCAGGGGAGTGAGAGCTTGCTCAGTGTGGTCTCTGGTGGAGTGGGCATCTCCACACAGGGAGAACAAACCCCTCAGGATCCAAGCAACTCCTCTCTTGCTTCTAATAACTCACCTCTTGCATATTCATTGCCAAGTTTTTCTCTGGCACCATGTCTGGGAAGTGAGACTTGTTCCAGGCCTGAATCTCCAAAGCAGGGCAGACTAAGCCTAGAGCAAGTGTGTACAGAGACCATTTACCTCAACAAGTGCATCAACAATTTTAAAAATGTTCTCAGAGAGAAAAGACTGAGGCAGAAAAAACTTTTGCACGAGCTAGTACAGAAGGCAAACCATCTCTCAGTAGAAGATATACACTCAGGTATTCTGAGTCTCTATTTAACAGGGTCCCAACTGGCTAAGGTATGGCCTCTCTCTGGCCAGCATAAGACACAGCATGATGGCAAGTTTCATAAGGTGACTGGGGAGGTCCATAGCTTGAATCAGACTAAATTACTCAAGTACAGATCTTAAGCTAATCCTGTGGAAACTGGAGTGAAAATGGGTTCTAAAGCAACAGGAAGTAAGTTCCTGTCCTTAGGGAGCCTCCAATCTATGTGTGTGGGGGGGTAAATGGAAAGAGGGAGAAACATTTGGGCAGAAGTAGTTTGCAGTTGCAGGGCTGTTAGAATATTAGGTGTAAAGGAGAGGTGGGAGTGGGATGCAGGAGTAGGGGATGAGACATATATTTGCTCACAGGCATTAGAAGGACTGAGAAAGAATCTGGTGTTGCATTTTAAAATTACCTTCCATGGTTTCTCACTGAGGTAAGGTTGTCATTTCCCCAGCAGCTCCACCTCAGTAGGTCACTGTGCAAATTTCCCCTAACCTGTCTCTTCCTACTCCTGGGCTTGCCGACACAGAGCCTTACATCTGACTTGGAGTATTTGGAAGCTGCTTATAGTGCTGACTCTGCCCTAGAACCACTCTGCCCTTCACAGGTCATATTCCCTTTCTTTTATCTCCAGCTAGCTACTCACCTGAGAGCTGGAGAATGGCATGACTTTTGACTAAAAGGAATGAGGGAACTTTTTTCTAGGCGGTATGGAGATATGTAGCTTTAAAATTATTCTCCCAATCAAAATTAAATTTATCCAAAGAGCATATGCTGTGTTCATCCAGTTTTAAATTTAAACGGGGTTGTACTCTTATGCATATAACCTGATTAATCTTCCTGAGGCAACATTTAAATTATGAAGCATATTGTGTTGGCAAAGGTGTGAGGGAATAGGCACTCATACATTGCTGATAGAATGGGAGTATAAACTGGCATTAACTCTAAGGAAGGTGATTGTCAAAATTTATCAAAATCACAAATATATATACCCTTCAAGCCCTCAAAACCACTTCCAGGAATGTATCCTGCAGATATATTTTTACATGTGGAAGTGACATATGGATAAGTCTATTTTTGAAGCATTGTTTTTAACAGCAAAGATTGAAAATAGCCTCTGTTCGTTAAACACTGGTTAAATAAATTATTGGCATGTTCAAACAATGGAATATAGTACCAGGTAGCTATAAAAAGAATGAGGTAGCTTTTTACTAAAAAGGAAAATTATCTAAGATATATTGATACATGAAAAAAACAAAGTGCAAAACAGTATGTATAAGACACTTTCATTTGTATAAAAAGGGGAGGTAAAAAAAAATACACACCCACAGTGTCTGCTTGTATATGTATAGAACATTTAATGAAAGATACATAAGGAAGGGATACTTGGTTGCCCATGGGGAAAGGTATTAGGTGAAAAACTAATGGGATGGGAAGGAGGTTTTTTGCTGTGTTCCCTCTTTTACTTTTTAGAATTTCAACCATTTGAATGTAATTTCAAGTGATAAAATTAAATTTGAAAAATGAAAATTATGTTATTCTCCTTTTGAATATTCCCTAGAGCTGCTTCTTACAGCTTATTAAAAAGAGTTTAAATTCCTTCACTTGGCATTCATGGTCACTACAATTAGTCTTTGTATTTCCAGGCTTATCTCCCATTGTCCAGTTACTGTAAGTCTTTCAAAAGGAAACTTTGCTGTCATACAGATTTGCTTTGCACTTTCTGTTCTCAGCATATTCACATGTATGTGCTTCCTTCTGATGTGTTCACCATTTCAGCCTAGCAACTTACTCATTCTTCAACATGCAACCAAAACATCACCTCTTCCAGGAAGCATTCTGAGGCATTAATTCCTTAGCTGTAGGGGATTTCTCTCTTCTCTTACCTTTGCAGCCTATTTCTTCTTCCCAGGCATTGAGAAATTATTTCATTATAGCAACATTAGAAACAACAAATCTCAAAGCAGTACTTCCTTACAAATTCTTCAAACCTTGGTGGGAACTGATGTTAGTATAAACACCAAGAATGAGGATGCTTGTTCCTGAATCTTCAGCTTGCAAACTTCCCCTTCTGGGCTAACATCCTGTCTGGCAATGCAGGACCTTGTCCTATGGGAAGCAGGTGGTGGTAGCAACAGTGATGATGAGTAGAAGGAGGTTTTCTGAAGCACCAGTAAGAAAGCAAGCCACAGTTCCTGGTCCTAGCCAAGAATCAGTCTGATCTGAAGACTGCAGACAGAGTCATGGAGTGGGTGCCAGGAGATAACAGAGCCCCTTCAGTGCTATGCCCAGGCCTGACTTCAGAACCATTGCATAGAGCAGGGCAACACACTCCTTTTATAGACTTCACTAGAGTAGTCCCCCAACCCAATAAGCTTATTCAGTATCACAGAGACTGCCAGCACAATGAAACATGTAAAAAATCTGATTTCTTTACTCTTCTGCTTGGGAACTCTCAGGGCCTATGCTTACTCGTTGTAGCTTACCATTAATTTGAGTTCTTATTTTTCATCTTTCTTTTCTTGGTATATGCCAGGCACTGTTTTAAGTACTCTCATATGCATTGTATAAAATTCAGTTGTTTCATTCTTTTAGCTTTTTTAATTTTATTTTTTATTTTTTTGAGTTGGAGTCTCACTCTGTCACCCAGACTGGAGTGCAGTGGCCGCTCCTGGCCACCACAGCCTTGACCTGCTGGGCTCCGGTGATCCTTCCACCTCAGCCTTCCAAGTAGCTGGAACTACAGGCACGTGCTATCACACCCGGCTAATTTTTTTATTTGTTGTAGAGATGAGGTCTCGCCAAGTTGCCCAGGCAGGTCTCGAACCTGCGGGCCCAGGCAATCCACTCACCTCAGCCTCCCAAGGCACGGGATTACAGGCTGAACCACCGAGCCCGGCTTGGTTGTTTCATTCTTATCACTTCACCAAAATAGCTTTGGTCAAGGCCTTAGATGACTATTATACTGTCAAACTAATGGCTCATTTTAATCTTCTTCTTAATCAGTCACAGCAGTTTGACACAATTGATAATCACTTCCTTCTTTTTCTCATAATAACATTATTGAGTTATAATCCACATATGATAAAATTTGCCCTTAAAATCTCTTTAAAAGTATATAATCAGCTGAGTGCAGTAGCTCATGCCTGTAATCCTAGCACTTTGGGAGGCCAAGGCAGGAAGATTACTTGAGCCTAGGAGTTTGAGACCAGCCTGGGCAACATAGTGAGACCTCATCTTTACCCCCCCCCCAAAAAAACAACACGTATATGGGCATGGTGACACATGCCTGTAGTCCCAGCTACTTGGGATGCTAAAGCAGAGGGATTGCCTGAGCCCAGGAGGTTGAGGCTGCAGTGAGTTGCAATTGTACCATTGCATTTTAGCCTGGGTGACAGAGTGAAACCTTAGCTTAAAAAAAAAAAATAAAACACTATCAAGTGGTTTTTAGTATACTCACAGAGTTATGCAGCTATCACCATTATCTAATTTCTAAACATTTCCATCATCCCATAAGAAACTCCCACCCATTAGCAGTCACTCCCCAATTCCTTTCGCCCCTAGCCTCTGGCAACCACTAATTTACTTTCAGTTTCTATGAATTTGTCTATTCTGGACATTTCATATAAGTGGATTTATGCAACGTGTCCTTTTGTGTCTGACATAATGTTTTTAAGGTTCACTGATGTTGTAGCATATATCAGTACTTTTGTGACTGAACAGTATTTATTGGGTGAACATTTTGTTTATCTCATCAGTTGATGGACATTTGAGGAATTGTTACCACTTTTTGGCTATTTTGAATAATGCTGCTATGAGAACTTGTATACAAGTCTTTGTGTGGACATATGTTTCAATTCTCTTGGGTATTTACCTAGAAGTGGAATTGCTGGGTTATGTGGTAACTCTATGTTTAACATTTTGAGGAACTACCAGACTATTTTCCAAAGTCCTCATACTATTTTACATTCTAACCAGTAATATATGAGAGTTTTAATTTCTCCATATCCTTGGCAACAGTTATTTCTACCTGTTTTTTTTTAAAAAATGTATTTTGTTTTATTTTAGATACAAAGGGTACATGTGCAGGGTTGTTACTTAGGTATATTGCCCGATGATAAAGTTTGGGCTTCTATTGAGCCCACACCCTCCAGGTGGTAAGCATGGAACCTGATAAGTGGTTCTACAACCATTATCCCCCCTTCCTCTCTGCCCCCTTCAGTAGTCCCAGTGTCTGCTGTTCCCATCTTTTTGTTTTGTTTTGTTTTGTTTTAAGTTGGAATCTTACTCTGTTGCCCAGGCTGGAGTGCAGTGGCACGCTCATAGCTACCGCAGCCTCTACCTGCTGGGCTCAAGTAATTCTTCTACACCAGCCTTCCAAGCAGCTGGAACTACAGGTGTGTGCCACCACGCCCAGCTTATTTTTTAATGTATTGTAGAGATGAAGTCTCACAAGTTGCCCAGGCTGATCTCGAACCCCTGGGCTCAGGCAATCCTCTTGCCTCCACCTCCCAAGGTGCTGGAATTACAGGTGTGAGCCACAGTGCCCAGCCTGTTCCCATCTTTAATGTCCATATGTGCTCAGTATTTAGCTCCCACTTATGAGTGAGAATATGCTGTATTTAGTGTTCTGTTTCTGTGATAATTTGCTTAGAATGATGGCCATCAGCTGAGTTCAAGTTGCTGCAAAGGACATGATTTTGTTCTCTTTTATGACTACGTAGTATTCCATGGTGTACATGTAACCACATTTTCTTCAGTCCACCGTTCATGGGCACTTGGATTGGTTCCATGTTTTTGCTCTTTTGAATAGTGCTAAAATAAATATGCAAGTGCAAGTAGATGTCTTTTTGTAAAACGATTTATATACCTGTGGAGTATATACCCAGTAGTTGGATTGCTGGGTCAAGTAGTAAGTCTATTTTTAGTTCTTTGAGAAATCTTCAAACAGCTTTCCACAGGGATTGAGCTAGGTTACATTCCCAAAAACAATGTATGAGCATTTACTTTTCTCTACAGCTTCTCTAACATCTGTTGCTTTTTACCTTTTAATAGCCATTTTGACTAGTATGAGATGATATCTCTTTGTGGTTTTGATTTGTATTTCTCTGATGATTGGTGATTTTGTGTGTGTGTGTGTGTGTGTGTGTGTGTGTGTGTGTGTGTGTGTGTGTGTGTATGTGTGTGTGTATGTGTGTATGTCAGAATCTCATTCTGTTGCCCAGGCTGGAGTGCAGTGACACAATCACAGCTACTGCAGCCTCGACCTGCTGGGCTCAGGCGATCCTTCCATCTCAGCCTCCTGAGTAACTGGGGCTACAGGCACATGCCACCATGCCCAGCTAATTTTTTAAATTGATTGTAGAGACAAAGATCTTGCCATGTTGCCCAGTCTGGTCTCAAACTTCCGGGCTCAGGCAATCCTCTTGCTTCAGCCTCCCAAAGTGCTGGGATTACAGGCATGAGTCACCATGCCTGGCAATTAGTGGCATTGAAATTTTTTTCTCGTGTTTATTGGCCACTTATATATCTTCCTTTGACATGTGTCTGTTCATGTTCTTTGCCAACTGTTTAATGGGGTGTTTTTTTTTTTCCCTATTGATTTATTTGAGTTCTTTATACATTCTGGATATCAGGTCTTTGTCAGATGTATAATTTGCAAATATTTTCTCCCATTCTGTGGATTGCCTCTTTACTCTCTTGATGGTTTATTTTGCTGTTCAGAAGCTTTTTAACTATGTAAGGTTCTACTTGTCAATTTTAATTTCTACTGCCTTTGCTTTTGAGGACTTGATTATGAATTTACTGCCTAGGCCAATGTCTAGAAAAAAGTTTCATAGATTTTCTTCTAAGATATTTTATAGTTTGGGGTCTTACACTTAACTCTTTAATTCATTTTGAGTTACTTTTTGTATATGGTGATAGGTAAGCCAACTTCATTCTTCTGAATGTTGTTAGCCAGTTTTCCCAGCACCATTCGTTAAATAAGGTGTCCTTTCCCCAATGTTTGTTTTTGTCAGCTTTGTCAAATATGAGTTGGTTATAGGGTCATAGTTTTATTTTTGGGTTCTCTATTCTGTTCATTTGGTCTATGTGTCTGTTTTTAACCAGTACCATTCTGTCTTGGTGACTGTAGTTTTACAGTAAAATTAAAGCCTGGCAGTATAATGCCTCCAGCTTTGTTCTTTTTGCATAGGATTGCTTTGGCTACTCAGGCTCTTTTTCGCTTCCACATGAATTTAAATATTGTCTTTTTTAGGTCTGGCTAGTTTTTTAGTTTTTTTGTGGAGACAAGGCTGATCTCAAACACCTGGGCTCAAGCAATCCTCCCACCCCAACCTCCCAAAGTGCTGGGATTATAGGTGTGAGCCATTGTTCCTGGCCTCTTTTGCCTATTTTTAAATTGAGTTGTTTGTCTTTTTGTTTGTTTTTTAATTTTTATTTTGAGTCAGAATCTCACTCTGTCCCCCAGGCTGGAGTGCAGTGGCACACTCAATGACTATTGCAGCCTCGACCTGCTGGGCTCTACCTTCCAAGTAACTGGAACTACAGGCATGCACCACCACACTAGCCTAATTTTTTAAAATTTATTTATTTTAGAGACGAGGTCTCACCAAGTTGCCCAGGCTGGTCTCGAACCCCTGGGCTCAGGCAGTCCTCTCACATCAACCTCCAAAGTGCCGGGATTACAGGTGTGAGCCACCATGCCCAGCCATCTTTTTATTTTTGAATTGTAAGAGTTCTTTATATATTCTGGATTTAAGTCCTTTATCAGATACGTTATTTGTAAATATTTTCTTCCATTCTGGGGGTTATGTTTCTACTTTCTTTACTATGTCTTTTGAAGCATAAACTTTTTTTTTGAGTTGGAGTCTCACTCTGTCACCCAGACTAGAGTGCAGTGGCCTCTCCCGGCCACTGCAGCCTTGACCTGATGGGCTCCGGCGATCCTTCCGCCTCAGCCTTCCAAGTAGCTGGAACTACAGGCACGTGCTACCACAGCCGGATTATTCATTATTCTGGAATGAAGCCCTGATTTATTGTAGAGTTGAGGTCTCGCCAAGTTGCCCAGGCAGGTCTCGAACCCGCGGGCTCAGGCAGTCCACTCACCTCAGCCTCCCAAAGGCACGGGATTACAGGCTGAGCCACCGAGCCCGGCGAAGCATAAACTTGTAAAAACTGTTTTATTTTTTTAAAAATTTTATTGTGGTAAGATTTATATAACATAAAATTGATTATTTTAACCATTTAAAAATGTATAGTTCTGTAACATTAAATACAATCATATTGTGCAACTATCACCATCATCCATCTCCAGAACACTTTTCATCTTACAGCGCTGAAACTCTGTACCTCTTACAATAACCCTTCATTCCCACTTCACCCCAGTGTCTGGTAACCACCATTCTACTTTGTTTTTATGAATTTGATTGTTCTAAGTACCTCATACAAGTGGAATGAAACAATATTTGTCCTTTTGTGTCTGGTTTATTCCACTTAGCATAATGCCCTCAAGGTTAATCTATATTATAGCATGTGTCAGAATTTCCCTCCTTCTTAGTGCAGAATCGTTGTACATACGTATCGCACTTTTTAAAAAACATTTAAATGAGATGAGGTCTTCGCCAAGTTGCCCAGGCTATTCTCAAACCCATGGGCTTAGGCAGTCCCCTCACCTTGGCCTCTCAAAGTGCTGGGATTGTAAACTTAAGCCTCCACGCCCAGCCGACTGCTCACATTTTATTTATCCTTTCATTCATTGATGGAACTTGGGTTGCCTCCATCTTTTGGTTATTATAAATAATGCTACTATGAACATGGGTATGTAAATATCTATTTGAGCCTCTACTTTCATCTCTTTTGGGTATATACCCAGAAGTGGAGTGGCTAGATCATATGGTAATCTGATTTTTTGAGTAATTGCCATGCAGTTTTCTACAATGGCTATACCATTTCCTGTTCCCACCAACAGTGCACAAGAGTTCCAGCCTGTCCATATTTTCTTTAACACTTGTTATTTTCTGTTTTGTTTTTTAAAAAAAGTAATAGCCATTGTAATGGGTAGGAAGTGTAGAGCACAAAAGTTTTCAATTTTGATGAAGTTTAATTTATCCATTTTTTTCTTGTGTTGATTGTGCTTTTGGTTTCATAGCTAAGAAACCATTGTCTAATTCAAGGTTACAAAGATTTAGTCCTCTTTTTTTCCTAAAAATTCTATAATTTTGGCTTTTATATTTAGGACTATGATCTATTTTGTTAATTTTTATATGTAGTATGAGGTAGGGGTCCAGCCTCATCTTGTGCATATGAATATCTAGCTGTCCAAGCATGATTTATTAAAATGACTATTCTTTTCCCGTTGAATCTTTTTAGCGCCCTTGTCAAAACTCATGTGACCATAAATATAAGGGTTTATTTCTGAACTCTCAATTCTGTTCCACTGTCTGTCCTTATGCTCATTTCCTTTTCTTTTGAAACACTTTCTTTTTTGAGTTGGAGTCTCACTATGTCACCCAGACTGGAGTGCAGTGGCCGCTCCCAACTGCTGCAGCCTCGACTTGCTGGGCTCCAGCGATCCTTCCACCTCAGCCTTCCAAGTAGCTGGAACTACAGGCACGTGCTACCACGCCCAGCTAATTTTTGATTTATTGTAAAGATGAGGTCTCGCCAAGTTGCCCAGGTGGGTCTCGAACCCTCGGGCTCAGGCAGTCCACTCACCTCAGCCTCCCAAAGCGCTGGGATTACAGGCTGAGCCACCAAGCCCGGCTTGAAACACTTTTTTACTTGGCTTCCAGAACACCTCTCTGTCTTGGGTTTCCCCTTTCCCCCAACATTATTGGCTATTCCTTCTGAGTAATCCTTGTGTCTCACCTCTCCAACCTTGTAGCATACCAGGATTCAATCTTGAATTCTTCTTTTATTTATAAATCACTTCCTAGATAATAATCTCTCCCCCTCTCCCCTTCCTTCTTTCCTTCTGTTAGGGTCTCCCCCCTCTCACCCAGGCTGGAGTGCAGTGGCACAATCATGGATCCTTCTGCCTTAGCCTCCTGATTAGCTGGGACTACAGGCTCGTGCCACCACGCCTAGCTAATCTTTTATTTTTTGTAGACAAGGTTTTGCTATGTTGCCCATTCTGGTCTTGAACTTCTAGGCTGGAGCGATCCTCTCACCTTGGCCTTCCAAAGTGCTGGGATTACAGGCATGAGCCACCATGCCTGGCCTAGGTGATAATCTTTCAATCTCATGAGTTTCATAAGCATTCCCAGATTTATATCTTCAGCCCAGACATTTTCCATGAACATCAGACTCCACATCCACTTAACATTCCCATATGGATATATAGGCATTTCAGGTTTGACATATCCAGAACCAAATTCCTGATCCTTCTTCAAGCCCCTGTCAAGTCTGCTTTTCCTATCTATAGTCTTTCTTACCTGTCGATGGCTTCTCCATACTTGCTGTTACTCAGGCCCAAATCTAAAGAGTCATTCTTGGCTTCTCCTTTGATCTCACAGCCTGTGTCTAATCCATTAGTGAAGTCTGCCCCTTCCACCTTTAAAAGATATTCTGATTCTTACCACTATCTCTACCTCCACCAGTGTTATCCTTTCTAAGCCGCCATTTTGTCTCATCTAGATTATTGCAGTGATCTAACTGGTCTCCCTAGAACCTTTCCCTCTATAGTGTGTTCTCCCTACAGCAATCGGGTTAATCCTTATAAAATGTAAGCCAAATTATATTGCTTCTCTGCTCAGTGATTTTCTGTCTCACTCAGAATGAAAACCAAAGTTCTTATAAAGGCCTGTAGAGCCCTATTTGAACTGCAACTTTATTGCAAACTTGCTGTTTGTCCACACCCATTATGCTCTCACCTAACATTTTGCATTGCTGAATATTCTGCCTAAAATATTTTTCTCCTGAAACTCTGAATGGATTCTTAACTCATTTCCTTCAGGTCTCTGCTTAGATGTCACCTTCTCAGTGAGGTCTCCCTGACAACCTTTTATAAATTTTTAATAACAGCTCTTAATTCTGTCATCAAGGGGCATTATCTTCTACTCTTACCTGAATTTTTCAACAGAGCCTCTATCACATATGACAGTATATATTTATTCATTTTGGATAGCAGAACCTAAAATCAGATCGCGAATTTTGGCTTTGCCACTTGCTATATTTATTTATTTATTTATTTTTATTTTAAAGATGTGGGATACAATTCAGGGTTAGGCATACAAACAAATTTCTTAACCTCTCTAATCTTCAGTTAAATCAAGTGGTGGTAATAATAGTATTTACTCACTGGAGTTGTGAGAAATAAATGAGCTTACTCAAATAAAATGCCAGATACAAAATAAGTGTTCAGTTAGTATAAGCTACTGTTATAATCATCATCATTATGGGTTGTCTGTTTCTCCTAATAGAATAAAAGCTTCTCAGGATCAGGGAGTTTGTTTTATTCACTGCTGCATCATCAGCACTAAGAACAGTGCCCAGCAGTAGGTTCTTAATGAGTGTTGAAGAAATGAATTATTGCAATAACCTCGGGAAGTAGCTGTTCTTACCCACTTTTTACAGGTAAGGCTCAAATAAGTTGAGCACCTCAAGTCTTTTGACTCCTACCAATGGAGTTACAATTTTTTTATTGGGCATACTAGGAGAGTGGCAGTGAGAAGTTATGTTACTTTCTCATAAAATGAACTTTCTCTTTTTTTTTTTTTTGAGTTGGAGTCTCACTCTGTTGCCCAGACTGAAGTGCAGTGACTGCTCCTGGCCACCGCAGTCTCGACCTGCTGGGCTCCGGCGATCCTTCCACCTCAGGCTTCCAAGTAGCTGGAACTACAGGCGCACGCTACCACGCCCGGCTAATTTTTTATTTTATTGTAGAGATGAGGTCTCACCAAGTTGCCCAGGCGGGTCTCGAACCCGTGGGCTCAGGCAATCCACTCACCTCAGCCTCCCAAAGTGCTGGGATTACAGGCTGAGCCACCGAGCCCGGCTAAAATGAACTTTCTCAAGAGTGATATCCTTCTTAGGGTTCAGGGATTTTCCTGTAAAGCAGTTGTTCTATAGACATTTGTAACTTAAACTGCAAACCAAGTCTGAATGGGAAAATCCTAAGTCATTTTAGGAAGCACAAAAAGTTTGATTCTCTCTCTTTTTTTTTTGAGTTAGAGTCTCACTCTGTCGCCCAGACTGGAGTGCAGTGGCCGCTCCTGGCCACCGCAACCTCGACCTGCTGGGCTCCAGCGATCCTTCTGCTTCAGCCTTCCGAGTAGCCGGAATTACAGGCACGTGCTACCACGCCCGGCTGATTTTTTAAATTTGTTGTAGAGATGAGGTCTCGCCGAGTTGCCCAGGCGGGTCTCGAACCCGCGGGCTCAGGCAGTCCACTCACCTCAGCCTCCCAAAGTGCGGGATTACAGCCGAGCCACCGAGCCCGGCTAAGTTTGATTCTTAGTAACACAAGTTTTTGGTTTTTTCAGTTTTTTGGGTTTTTTTTAGAGAGAGAGAGGCTTTTGCTCTGTTGCCCAGGCAACGGAGTGCAGTGGTGTAATCATAGCTCCTTGCAGCCTCCGACTCAAGCAATCTTCTTCCCTCAGCCTTCCAACCAGCTTGGGACTACCGGCACGAGCCATAGCACCCAGTTAAGAGATTTTTAAAACTGTCCAATGAGTGGGACAAATTGAATAGCTAGTATAGCAGTTTCTTGGGATCTAGAAAATGGTATAGGCAACTGGCTAAGAGACTTACATCTTTTCAGGTACCAGGCAAGAGATACTTTCTTAGAAAAGCTATTGTTTTCTAAGTCCTGAAAGTTTTGGGTTCCTTTTATTACATACGAATGCTAGGAGATATGCTAAGCCCTCAAATTATGAAGGTAAAATAATATATAATCTTTTCTCACAAGAAGTTCACAGAATCCATAAGACGTTCTCAAGAAGTAGTATAAAGGATGGTGTTTATACAGACAACTACAATATACTACAAAACATTGTATCGACAACATGCTATCATAAAAGTGTACAGGGGGGGCCCAAAAAACCCAGAATTATTTTTTGGAGGGGGGGCCCCTTGTAGTACAGGCTTCCCCCTCTAGGTAAGTGTTCTAGGAACCCATCGACATCAGTGTACCAACTAGTGTTGTTGTGAGAGACTGCGTTCAGCTTTAGTGAGGTTTTTTTTTTTTGAGATTCTTTCAGTGCATTTGCCTACTTCATGATGGGTGATTTCTGAGTGCACCTGCCCCCACTGTGCTGAGTACTCAACAGTTTTGACCAAAAATGGCATGACCCCTATACCCTACCCTCCCGATCTTGCCCCAAACAACATTTTTTGTTTGTTTCCTGTATGAAAAAAGTCCTCAAAGGGAAATGTTTTGTTGATGTGGAAGAGGTGAAACAAAAAAACGGCAGAAGCAGTAAAAGCCGTCAAAATTGACAAGTTCAAAACTGTTTTGAGTGGTGCAAAAAGCATCTTGATAGATTACATCATACAGAGAATACTTTGAAGGTGACTGAAACTTTTTTTTTTTTTTTTGAGTTGGAGTCTCACTCTGTCGCCCAGTCTGGAGTACAATGGCCGCTCCTGGCCACCGCAGCCTCGACCTGCCGGGCTCTGGCCATCCTTCCACCTCAGCCTTCCGAGTAGCTGAAATTACAGGCATGCGCTACCATGCCCGGCTGATTTTTTTATTTATTGTAGAGATGAGGTCTCGCTGCCCAGGTGGGTCTCGAACCCGCAGGCTCAGGCAATCCACTCACCTCAGCCTCCCAAAGGCGTGGGATTACAGGCTGAGCCACCGAGCCTGGCTTTTTTTTTTTTTTAATTTTATTTTTTAGTCAGAGTCTCATTCTGTTGCCCAGGATGGAATACAATGGTACACTCATGGCTATCCCAGCCTTGACCTGCTGGACTCAGGTGATCCTTCCACCTTAAGCCTTCCAAGTAGCTGGAACTACAGGCATGCGCTATCGTGTGTCTAATTTTTAAACTTATTGTAGAAACAAGGTCTCACCAAGTTGCCCAGGCTGGTCTTGAACCTTGGGCATAGGCAATCACACCCAGTCTGAAGCTTAAACATGTAAGAATAGATACACAATTCTTTATAAATAAATTCTAGGATTTTCTTGGATCCCCTTTATACACATAAAATGGTGGGGACCATGAGCACATAGTAGAGAGGCATATAACTGCCTTTGAGAGGAAAACAGATAAAGAAATTTCCCAGAGGCATTAGTAATTTGAGCTAAGTCTTAAAGAGTAAGTCTGAATCCACCCAGTAGATGCAAGATGTATGGGAGGGAGGTGTGCAAAATCCAGAGATGTGGTGGACAATACTCAGTAGTATTTGAATACAGGACACAGAAGAACAAGTGGGGAAAAAGTAAGCTAGAATGGTAGGAATAGTACAAGTGTTGAAGCACCTTGTGTGCTACAATAAGGAATGGGGAGCCATTGATGCAATTAAGCAAAGAAAAAAATGTGATCAGAATTCTGAAATAGAAAATGTGGAGTATGGATTATAGAGGAGCAAGTCTAGTGACAGAAAGTTCAGCTTGGAATCTCTTAGAGTTCAGATAAGAGATGATAAGAGTAGCAGTTTGAAATGAAGAGGCAGGAATAGATGCCAGAGATATTTAGTAGGTAGAAGATACAGAGCTGAGTGATTGAATAGGGATGGGATGAAGAGTAGGTGATCCAGTGTCTGACTGGGGGGGTCTCAGGTCTTGAAGTTGGGGGAGGAGGAGTTTAGAAGTGGAAGATGTAAGTTTAATGTTTGGACATGTTGAATTTGAACTAAGCATGGGCTGTCTAGATGATATGTAATAGGCAATTATTAGTGTGTTGGGGTAAAGCAGGTATCTGAAGGCTAGGTTTAACTACTTTGAGAAATGGAAGAGAAGCTCACTAGTGAAATGGGAGAGACACTGAGGGTCCAGTTGAGGTTAAAAGTCTGCTCTGGTTCTCATCTGTACAGTGGTGGGATTTGTTGAGGTATGATGTGTTAAATACCAGTGAGAAAGACACACATAAGTGCATTAGGAGAGCCTTGTTAACTTGCTTAGGTGAGCATCAGGGAAGACTTCCCCAACCCATGCTTTAGAGGAGTTGGATTTTACTCTATGGAAAGATGTGAGGTTCTGTTTCAGGCTGATGGAGCAAAATGAGTAAATAAATATGTGAAGTTTTGAGTATGCGTCCTCTTTGGGAAATAGGCAGTTCGATTCTAGAAAGTATGGGGTCAGGAAAGGGGGAGGGAGCGGAATTTGGGGATTGGAGTCAGCTCATTGAGAGCCTTATCAGTGGATTTACTGGATTTTATGTTGTAGGCATGGGGAAATTAGGGGGGGAACAGAAGGACACAATCAAAATAACTTTGACATGGTACGTAGAATGTATTGAAAATAGTGGAGGAAGACAAAAACATCTCCAATTTGAGTCATAGGGTCAAAGTGTTCCTTGCCTAATTTTCTTATTCAAAAGGAACAGAGTGTTCTGGGGGGAGGCAGGCTGTAATTGTAGAAGAGATATGTCTCCATTCAAGGAAGTGTTTTTCTCATCTTACCCACCTTCCTGGAGCTGCACTGTTTTGGAGAATTCCTAGTTCAGTCTTTCATCAAGTCATGTGACCCATTGTGTCATCAGAAATAGTTTGAAAAATTGGAAACTTATGAATCAGATTTTTGGATTCTCCCTTAGACTTGTGATGTGGTATCGGTGGGTCTTTAAAAGGAAGAGAAAGAAAGTAGGGGGTGCTGATAGACCTAGGTGAATGACCTTTCCTTAGAGAAGGAACCCTGTTGAACTATTCTTGTGTGGCCTACAAGGCAATGTAGTCTCTGATGAATATGAAAGGAGTAATCTCTGGGCTTTATTCTTATCCTGTTGTGGCTTGGTTGGGTCCTTCTGAAAGTGTCAGTTTCTTTTAGAATATAGTATTATTTGAGGTTTGAAAACAATCAAGTTTGGGATTGTAGTCATTTTTTTTTTTTTTTGAGTTGAGTCTCACTCTTGTCACTCAGGCTGGAGTGCAGTGGCACGCTCATGGCCACCGCAGCCTTGGTCTGCTGGGCTTAGGTGATCCTTCCATCTCAGCCTTCCACGTCACCGGAACTACAGATGCTGTAGTCATGATCTTATCATCCAGGTCACTGTGACTTCTGTAAGGACTGCAGCCAGTTGATGCCCCTGGGCCAGTATCCATTCAGCATCCTGGTCCTGGCCTTAACTCCAGGTCCTGCCCTTACCTAACTTAATTTTGGATGTGGGGAAACAGGCCAGGGCTTGCTGAGTAAATGGTTTCTTGGTCTAGCTTGTTTTGCAAAATTGAAAGGGCTTTGGGGTTTGAGGACTTATACCAAATCCAGAGTAAGCTCATGTGGCTTCTGAGGAAGGAACTCACTCTGTGCTTAGCCAGCTTAGATAACCTGATGGAATGGTCCTTGGTAACAAAGCTGGTCTTGTGGCCTTGGCAGCCCTGACCCTGGATGCAGGCCCCTTTGGAAAGGGGAAAAGGACAGTTGGAATCCCCAGGTAGACTTTGTCATTTGGTTTTAGGAGCTCCTGGGATATTCCAAACTGAAAAGCAGAGAACAGCAAATATAGGCAGTAAGGATTCAGGAAGCCAGTTGGCTGGGCTCTGTGAACTGCCCAGTTGTCCAGAGGACTTTTCCCTCTTCTCCATGTTCCTCAGAGTTTAGTTAACATTTTCTTTGGGTTCTCTGCCATAGGATGGAATATACTAACCTTTCTGCCCTTTTTTTCTGCTCTTTCTCTCCTTGCAGAAGGAAAGCGAGGAGTCCTTCAGGTTGTGCCTCCGGCCCTTTGGGTCCTTTTTGTTGTCTATTCCCCACCCCTTTCTCCTGAGTACTGTGTGTGCGTGATCTGTGCCTCTGAGCTTTGGCTCATGCAGATAGTCTGTTTTTCTGGAAAGCAGTTTGTGTGCATGCTCCATGCTTTTGTGTGCTCCTGCACATCCCTGGAGCACAGTGTGAGAATGTGTGTGCGCCAGCATGGGTGCGCATTCAGTGTAGCATGTGTGTGCTTACACTTGTACTCAGTTTGACTCCCCCAGACGTGGATTGTCCTCCTCTTCTACTCTGCTCAGTGTGTGTCCATTTTCTACCTATTTCTGCGGACTCTGGCATATGCTATCAACCCTGGCTGAGCCCAGCACGCATGCATACTTTGTATTTGAGAGCGGGAGTTGCTGCAGTAGGAGTTGCCGCAGTATTTTGTGCCTCTTGCCTAAGGCCTTCAGTATGATGTGCTTTGTGCTCCAGGCAGGCTTCCTGACCTCTCCGTGAGCACAAGCTTCTATAGATCTGTTTATGGGTCCTTCAAGCCATGTGAATGCATAGTATACTAATGCCCTGTGCCTGCAAGCACAACAGCTCTTGAAGACAGTGAGGGTTTGCTTTGCTTGTTATTTGGACCCAGTGAACACTGAATGCCCTCCAAATGAGAGTATTTACTCATGTTCTGAAACCATAAGTACAGGATCCATGTTCACCTTGTGTTTCCTTCAGGCACAAATTGTGTCTGTGTATACATCCTGCAGGTACTTTGTCTACACCTCCTCCCACTTCCTGGCCTTCCTTCAGTGCGCTGTGTGCATGCATGCTCTGTGCTGTGTGTGCAGGCTTCTCTAGATGTGTTGTCCCCTCTGAGCACAGGAAATGTGTGTGCTCTGAGCCTGGTTCCCAAAGAATTTTTGTGACTTTGTTTCCTTAAGCCCAGTGGTTTCTGGCAAATATTTAACTCTGGGTAGGAAATAAGAATCTGCTCAGTACAGAAGCTGTTTCCAAAGGGAAGATAAGTTCTGGTTGATAGAATCTAGGGATTTAGGGATGGTCTTCCCTCATGCCTATCCCTTACCCCTAACCACAAGCAACCTTAGGTGACTTGCAGTTTTTCTATTATTTCCCACCTGTTGTTTCTTCTGCTGTTCCCTTTGTCTTTTACTCCAGCCACTTCTGGCTTCCTTTTGGGCATGACCCTTCAGTTACCAGTATCATTCTACCTACAAAAAAGATAGGGGCAGATGAGGTAGAATGGGGGCTGTGGACAGGTGGCAGAGAAGCTTGATTGAAACATAGACAACCTGAAAAGGATCTTAAATGCAAAGTTCATCTGAGTCTACTGCTGAGCCAGGATAATTCTTGTATACTTTCCCATCACCTGTTAGTCCTGTCCTGTCTTTCCCTGTTCTACTTTGTCTTACCTCATTCTATCCATAACTTCTCCAAAGCTCACTCCCTGATCCTAGCTAAGCAGTTTACTTCTGTCTCCCTTCTGGAGTTCATTTGCTCCAGGATAGGAGGCAGGGAAGTTGTTGGGGATAGAGGAAAACACGGAGAGGCAGAAAGTCCCAGACCTGTTAGTGCTAGGTTTCTTGTGTCTGCAAAAAGCATGTGCCATTGGTTCTCTGGAGAGTTCTGGCAGCTTTGAGACTCTCTTTTCTGCATGCTGCTTGAAGGATTTGCATTTGTTTGTTTCATTTTGGTAAAGAAACCTTTTAAAAAGTAGTTTTTTGAACTGTTACTTCCTTGAATTATTTGGTGCCTCAGTTTTCATTTTGGTGCTTAAAACCCTCTTACCAGGCCCTATACAGTTCACTAGAGATAATCCAAATGTCTAATCTCCTCTGGATTCTCTTGTTATATAGAGCTTATGAAATATAGGGAGTAAACCCAGTGTCACTGTCAGTGAGTCAGGGATTCAAGGAACCCAAGATAAATGAAACCACAAATGAGATGGAAATTCAGAAAGATCAGGTCTGACTCTGGGAAAATAAGGAAGTTTAGAAATACAGCCGGAAGAAGACCAGACTCTATATGGAAGAAGACCAGTGGCTCATATGGGGAAGATATGAGTTCTTTTGTCCCAGTGGACCTTTGCCCTGAGCTTGACCTTATATCCTATTCACTGAAGAGACAAATACTGCTCATTACAGCAGCCTGCTTATTGCCCTGACTGATCAGGGCCTTGGCTAGACATCAGACAGGCTGTGTCACCACATGGTGAATATGACCTACACTGCTCTGGGCTTGCTGCTCTCCTGCTCACTGCCCAACCTACAGGCAGTCTTCCATCTTTCCTAGGATCTTAACTTTTTTTTTTCCTATCTCTTTTTAAAGATTTCGCATGATGGTGACCCCTCTCTGCCTCAGTGGCTCCCGGAAGGGTAAGTGATTACCTGTAAGGTTTTTGTGGATTTTATCTAGCCTTTCTTGCTATTTTTTGCTTTTACCCTGGAAAGCAGGGAGACAGCTGGATCCTGGGGAAGGAAGAGATTCCATCGTAAGTGGGATAGAAGAGAAAACTCTGATTCCTCAGAGATAGAAGAGGGAACTTCGCAGAGTGGTTACCCTGGGGCAGGGGATTTGGGGCTCTCTCTTTCTTGCCTTTGTAATTTCTGATCCATGGTATCATAGTAGTGATATACTCTTTAGGTAGAATGAGGAAATTAGACAAATACCTTCATTTGGAAACATTTTCTTTCCATTCTATTGTTGATGGTGTGGCTAGTTAGATTACTCCCTGGGCCTCGGCTATTGTGAGTCACCTACTTATTCCATTACACTCTAGTCAAGACATAAGTAACATCTCTTCTGAGCTCTGTGTGTTCCGTCTGTGCTGCTTGTCTGGGAGTTTCAGACCCACGTGATTGCACCAGAGAGTCTTTTTAGACTGCTCAACTGCAGCCTGTAACTAACTGTTCTTAAAAGAGTTTAAGTGCCTCCCAGTGCCCCACTTCCCCTTCCCACAAACACTACCAAATAGTTCTCTGGACCGTGCTTCTCCCTTTGCTCTAAAAAACTTCTGGCATCAGAATTCACAGTAGCTGCCTCCTCTGGTGGCCAGGGAAGAAGAAAGATCAGGTAGATTATCTACTAAATTTTTTTTTTTTTTTTGAGTTGGAGTCAGCCACTGCAGCCTCACTTTGCTGGGCTCCAGCAATCCTTCCGCCTCAGCCTTCCAAGTAGCCAGAACTACAGGCGTGCGCTACCACACCCGGCTAATTTTTTTGATTTATTGTAGAGATGAGGTCTCGCCAAGTTGCCCAGGTGGGTCTCGAACCCACGGGCTCAGGCAATTCACTCACCTCGGTCTCCCAAAGCACGGGATTACAGGCTGAGCCACCGAGCCCGGCCTACTAAATTTTTACATGCTCCTTTTCCTTGCAATTTGTCTTCTTTGAGTCAAGAATCAATGTGAATGAGCTACTTCCGTCTTCTTTTATCAAGAGATGATTTATGTTGCAAAAAACTTCCTGACTCAAGTGGTGCATAAAATAACTTTTAAAATTGGCTACAAACTTGTGGCACTGAAGAAGATTGCTTCTTCAGTAATCTTTAGTTTTTTTCTTCTAATAATTGTAAAATACATGTGTGCCAAAGGAACATTTCCAGACTATTTTTTAATGGAGCCATGCCGTAGTTTTCTAAATAATTCCCTGTTGTCTTCCTTCCTTTCTTTTAGCTTAGTCCTTGGAAGCTAAAAGACTAAGCTAAAAAGCTTAGTCCTTGGAAGCTAAGTCAAGGACAGAACTTCACTCGGCTTGGTAATCTCATTAAACACAAGCCTACTGCCTGTACTTGAGCTAGTTTATTAGAAATCAACATATTGAGAGGCCTGTTCCAACTCCTGACTTGATCCAATCTGTGACTCCATTCTTTGCCTGTATGACTGGAAGTACCTACTTATTTTTCTGGGACGTTCCTCCCTTTAGACCAACTGTGATGTACAATCCAGCTACTCCACTTTCCCCACCTCGTTGTTCTCATTAAAACCAAGTCCATGAGTTCTTTTTATTAAGGCCAGAGAGATTTTGTAGTCTATCCACCTCATTTTTTGGAAGTGACACCAAGGCCCCCTCCCCCCAAAAAAGGAATTTTGGCAGAAGACAGCTAAAATCCAGGTTATCTTGATGTAAGACTGATATTCTTTTAGGAACATCCAAAATTATTCAGTACAAAAAAGATATAAAAATTTTAGAAATCTCCAACTTCTCTAGCTATAATTTTTCCTGACCTCTGTTGATATGTTCATAGGACTAGGCCATACTCTCAGAGTTCCTTTGCAGTTTCCTAAATGGTGATTTTTTGTTTTTTATTTTCTCTTAAATTGTCTTTGGAAGTCTCTCATTCCACCCTTCCTAGCTCCAATTGCTTAGGAGGACATCTCTCTCCATGGAGACGCTTTTTCTTTTTCTTTTCTTTTCTTTTTTTTTTCTTCAGGAGCCTTAGACAGAACTGGTGACTGTTTTACTCTTGGATGGAGAAGGTCTCTTTTTATGTGCCATTGTTTGGTAGTCTTGCTCACCTAAGCAGCAAGCTCTTCCTGTAGAGCCGTTCCTGTGGGCTCTGTTCTAGCATAGTCCAGGCAAGACTTATCTTTGAGAGCAGTGTCTCTGGCATGAGTCCAGGGAGGAACCCTCTTAAGCACCATTTCCTACCTTGCCTTATGCAGCACAAAAACACCTTCAGATAAACAGAGGTGCCTTAAACTGTCACTGTGGAATAAAAGAGCTCTCGTCCTTGGCTAAAACCATAGGAAACATTGAGGGGTACTCAGAGTAGATTTCATTGCTTACCATCCCATGTCTTTATTTTCTTCACTTTCTGTCTTCCTTGCTCTCTAAAAGGCACATGGTAGAGATCAGCTCGTCTTCCTCTGGGGAGAGAAAGAGTAAGGAGAGTGGAACACTGAACCTGCCAGTAACTAAAGGCAGGACTGACATGTTTTCTTCTCTCCTCAGGCCAGCCGGTGGGCTCTATGGCATTGACAGTATGCCAGATCTACGCAGAAAGAAGCCACTGCCACTTGTCAGTGATCTGGTGAGTGAAGACTCTTGTGCAAGCTTAGACAGTAGCCTTGGGGTATCTCCATTGGGCACTGGAAAGCTGACAGGATTGGAAATGATCCATTTAGTGACTCAAATTGGTCTCATGATCAGTCATTTAAAGTCTTACTAAGACTTAATGATAGCTTCAGTGGGACTTTGTTCTACCTCATCCCCTGGTCAGAGCCCTGAATTCTTCATTAGTTCAGCCTCCTACCTAGAACATCTGTGGCTTGGGCTCTCAAAGCTGGGATCTTTTGTTTTCCTCTTGGTTTCTAACTCCTGTAGGTATCTCTTCAACCTTCTTTGATACCTGGAATAGAAACTGCCGCTAACCCATGACCTAGATCATTAAGCTTGTAGGATGAGCATGACTGGAGCTTAATGTCTTCTTGGAGGTTAAGTGAAGGTCTCCTCTTAAGACACAGGCTTTCTAGACTCTCTCTGTAATCTAGTGTCTAGCATCGAGAGTCAGTAATAAAAATATGTGGAATTGTACTGAAACAGGCTTAGTAGTTAAAGCAGAGCTCAGGATCTCCAGGGCAACCAGAAGCTCCCATTCTGGATCCTACCTTCTGAGGCAGGGTCAACTCAAGGAATTTTCTGTAGCCATGTGAGTAGTGGGAGTAAAGTGGGATCCAGGTTCTCTGAGTTCTAAAGCCAGATGTAAGGTATAAAGGTTTAGTAAGACATTACCCTTTTATGACTTTTTTCCCTTCTGTTCTGCCTGTTGTTTTTCCTGTTCACTCCCTCTTCTCCTCCATTCTCTACTCTCTTTTTCTCCCCACTATTTTATTCTCCCTTAGTTGACTGAATGGAAGTATCAGCTACCATTTTCTCCTCCTCATTTCCTTCTTTCCTTTATTTCCTACCATTTGTGCATCCTTTCTGTTTTTCCTCCTTTCCAGTGTTCCTCTTCTTCCACCAACTATTCATCTAACTGACTGAAGACCTCTTTTGTCATCTCTTTTTTAATACTGTCTGTCCTTCCTTAATTGTCTCCCATCTCCTCTTTCTTTCTCCTTTCTTCCTATTTTTTTCCTCATCCTCTCTCCCACCTTTCCCACCAGCAAATATCTAATTCATGTCTTGTTTTCCTTCCCCTGTCTTTTGCCTTCGCCTATCTTTTATGATTTACAATATAGTGCTCCTTGGAGTACACTGTAGGCCCTGCTGTCTGGGTTGAAGACACTTTTTTTTTTTTTTTTTTTGAGTTGGAGTCTCACTCTGTCGCCCAGACTGGAGTGCAGTGGCTGCTCCCGGCCACCACAGCCTCGACCTTATGGGCTCCAGCGATCCTTCCACCTCAGCCTTCCGAGTAACCGGAATTACCCGGCTGATTTTTTGATTTATTGTAGAGATGAGGTCTCGCTGCCCAGGCGGGTCTCGAACCCGTGGGCTCAGGCAGTCCACTCACCTCAGCCTCCCAAAGGCGCGGGATTACAGGCTGAGCCACCGAACCCGGCTTGAAGACACTTTTTAATGGGTAGAAGCAGAGGGGGTTGGGACATACTCCCTGCTTTGGAGTATAGCGAAGAACCTCTTGCTTTTCTCTTAAAGTTTTCATGCCCTTGTGGGGCTTTAACATTATGTTGTTCCTTTCTCTGCTCTCCTCTGCACAGGCTATGGTGAGTGTCTCCAGAGTCCTTTTCCATTCTCTCTAAGAGTCCATAACCCAAATCACTTAGGCCCTTCCCAGCTGTTTTTCTATTTGAGCTGATATTATGACTTCTGGCTGCCCAGTGTCCTCTGCCTTAGGGGAACTACATGCCTCTCTAGTGGCTGCCCCTAAAGCTTAGTCTGGGCAGATATGTGGCAACTCTCTATGTAAGAGCTTGGCTAGCAGGGCAGCTAAGATCTCAGATCTCAGATTTAACTCCCTGTCCTGCTTGATTTTGACTGAGGCTTCAATGCCTCTTTCACTTGCCAAATGCCCTGGTTGTTGGGACTGCTGACCTCTACAACCACCCAGGCAGGGATTGTATGAGTTTGGGGAGGTACCAGGGGATAGAGATTAGCATGGAAACATTATTCTCAGTAATGATTCTCGAGCACAACTCTGATAGAGTTGTGTGTCTCTTTTATTCTTAAAGGCCTGTCCGCTATTGTAATTCTAAGCTTTTCATTTTCCTTTGCCTTCCTATAAGCAAGGAGTTTCTGTGGGGTAGGACACCTAAGAATAGTGAAGGAAAGAAAAACTCTTTGGATGATAGGTACTCTGAAGGAAGTACTGTTCTAGCATTGTTAGAGCAGTCCCCTGAGGGCTTTGGGTTTTGCAGCTTAACCTGGGACACTTGTTATCTGTTGGGCAGTCCCTGTGAATGACAATAAAAATAGAGAGAAAGTACTGTAGTAAGCTGTAACCAAGTGACTTTAGTCACTGAAACTCCCTCTCCAAGAATTTGCAAGCCCTTGGTAGTGGCCAGGGCTAACACAGGTCTTTTCTCACAGTCACTGGTCCAGTCTCGAAAGGCAGGGATTACTTCTGCAATGGCTACACGTACCTCTCTCAAGGATGAAGAACTGGTAAGTGACCCATGGGTTTTCATACGACCACTGGTTTCAGGACTGGTGATCATCTCTGTAGTCATACTGACTGGGAACAGATGATAGTATCAGGTCTCAGTTTTCCACACTGGGAAAAGGAGGAGTCCAGATCAGAGGGTAAGCCCAAGTCTCATGTTGAAGAGTGTGACCTCTGAATTCAGATTTTATGGGAGGCATAGTACCCTCTGTTACCCTAGAAAGCATGACTACTAGAGCAAGGCTCAGACCCAGCATCAGGTCCAACTTGTGTAGGACAACCAAGAGCTAGGCCAGGCTATGTGCTGGGCCAGAATACAGCACCTTTTCCATTGCCAGAGGAGAAATCAGGGTCCTGATTATCCCACAGGGTCTCAGTGCCGGCATATTCTAGCAGACATCAAATGCCACTGGTGGGTGATGGGGTATGTGTCTTTCAGAAATCCCATGTGTATAAGAAAACCCTGCAGGCCTTAATCTACCCCATCTCGTGCACCACTCCCCACAACTTTGAGGTCTGGTCGGCCACTACCCCAACCTACTGCTATGAGTGTGAAGGCTTGCTCTGGGGCATTGCCCGGCAGGGCATGCGCTGCAGTGAATGTGGAGTCAAGTGCCACGAGAAGTGCCAGGATCTGCTCAATGCCGACTGCCTGCAGCGTGAGTACCCTGCGGGATAAGGGGTGGTGGTAGTGGGGGAGGCAACAAAATCTCTCCAAAATTTCCCCAGTCCACCTGATTGTAAAGCCATGTCCTTTTCAGAGAAGGGGCATTGCCTTTCCAAATAACAGATCTTATACTACCCTCTTAAGCACCTTAAGAAAAATTTTTTTTTCAGTTGAAAATTTTATTTTTTTAATTATTATTTTATTTTAAAGATGTAGGGTATAATTCAGGATTAGGTACATAAGTGGTCAATGTATGGTGAAGTTTGGACCTCCCATTGGTCCTCACTTCGCCTGGTTTAGGATCAGGTACCCTTATTGATGTTGTATGTACCCCCCTCCATCCCTGGCAGTATCCCGCTACTGCCAATACCCTTCTTGTAGTATTGTGATAAATGTTCAGGGTTCACTTATGAGTGAGAACATGTGGTACTTAGTTCTCTGTTTCTGTGACAGATCATTGGTATGATAGACTCTAAACACATCCAAGTTGCTGTGAAATCCATAATTTTGTGCTTCTTTATGGCTGTGTAATATTCCATTGTGTATATTTACCATATATTTTTTTAATCCAGTCCACTTTCAATGGGCAGCACGGCTGGTTCCATGTTTTTGGTATTGTGAATAGTGCTGTGATAAACATGCATGCATAGTTTTTTTTTTTTTTTTTATAGAATGATTTGAGTTCCTCCAGTTATATTCCCAGAAGGGGGATTGTGGGGTCATATGAAAGGTTGATTTTTAGATCTTTTATAAATTGCCACACTGTTTTCCACAGAGGCTGTACTAATTTACACTCTCACCAACAGTGTAGAAGCATTCCCTTTTCTCCACATCCTCTCCAGCATCTGTTGTTTTTTAGTTATTAATGATGTCCATCCTGACTAGAGTTAGGTGGTGTCTCAGTGTGGTTTTGATTTGCATTTCTTTGATGATTAGTGAGGCTGAGCATTTTTTCATCTATCTGTTGGCTGCTGGTATGTCTTCTTTTGAGACTTGTCTATTCAACTTTTTAATAGAACTGTTTGTTTTTTTCCTTTCAGCATGTTTGAGTTCCTTGTAGATCCTGGATGTTAGACATACAGCTTTGTCAGACATACAGCTGGCAAATATTTTTTCTCATTCTGTGGGCTATCTCCCCATTCTCTTGATGGTTTCTTTTGCTTTACAGAAGGTTTTCATTTTGATGAGATCCCAATTTTTCTATATTATCTCTTATGGCATGGGCTTTTGGGTTTTTAATCAGGAATCGGTTGCCTATTTCAATGTCTGCAAGGGTGTCTCCTGTGTTTTCTAAGATTCTTTTTTTTTTTCTGAGTTGGAGTGTCACACCCAGACTGGAGTGCAGTGGCCGCTCCCGGCCACCGCAGCCTCAACCTGCTAGGCTCCGGCAATCCTTCTGCCTCAGCCTTCAAAGTACTTCTGGAACTACAGGCACATGCTACCATGCCTGACTAATTTTTTAAATTTTATTGTAGAGATGAGGTCTTGTCAAGTTGCCCAGGCGGGTCTCAAACCTGCGGGCTCAGGCAATCCACTCACCTTAGCCTCCCAAAGCGTGGGATTGCAGGCTAAGCCACCGAACCCGGCTTTTCTAAGATTCTTATAGTTTGAGGTTTTATGTTTAGGTCTTTGAACCACTTAGAGTTGATTTTTGTGTATGGTGATAGATAGGGGTCCTGTTTCATTCTTCTGCATGTGGTCAGCCTGTTTTCCCAGCACCATTTACTGAATAGGTTCTCCTCTCCCCGGTAGTTGTTGGTAGAGGCTTTGTTTAAGATGAGTTGACTGAGAAATTGAGATTTTGCTTCTGGAATCTCTGTCCTGTTCCTTTGATCTATATGCCTGTTCTTGCACCAGTACCAGGCTGTTTTGATTATAGTACAGTTTAAAGTCTAAAAATGTGATACCTCCTGCTTTGTTTCTTTGTGGAGGATTATTTTGGCTGTTTGTGGTCATTTTTGTTTCCATATGAATTTCTGTATTGTTGTTTCCAGGTCTGAGAAGAATGGTGTTGGTAATTTAATAGGTATTGCACTGAATCTGTAGATTGCCTTGGGTGGGATGGACATCTTAATAATATTGATTCTTCCAGTAAAAAAAAAAAATTCTTTGAGCATTCTTTGGCCTTCTGGTAGAGCTGGAATCTCTTTCAGGATTCAGTGTATTCCAGAGACTGAACTTGAGTAGTGTATACACCATAGTGGCCTTTTGACCCAAATGACAGAAGCATGTGTAATCAGGTACTGATACTAATGAAAGGAAAGAGACTGAGTTCTGTGGGATTCTAGGCCTCACAGTGGAACCTCCTTAGATCTAGACTCTAGGACCCAGAGAAGGCAGCATTTATTCCTTGCTTATAGATGGAGCTTTTAGACAACAGTGCCAGGAATAGTATCAAATGAATCTGGCAGAGGTCCAGGAAAAGAATGTGCCAGATTCCCAAGGCCCTGGCTATATATGTGACTTGTGCTACCATGATGGAGTGGGGAGAGTAGGAGCAGGGAAAGCAACAACTTCCTGTCAAAGGAAGTGGTAGGGCTCAAATTCCTTTTTCCTTGCTTCCTTCTTGCTGGGCTCACACTCACTATACCTGGCCCCAGGAAGAGCAGAGGTAGAGGATTGGGAAAGTATTCCCCTGCCCTCCAGGACTCCCAGGTATTACTCAAAACCAAGCCATAGCAATAAAAGCCTTAAAACTGTGGTAGGAGAAGGGAAGATTATCTTAAGGCCCATTAGCTCTTCATTATCCTGGGGACAGATATGACATAGAAAGGGCCCCAGGAGAAAGACCTTGAGGAATTATTTAAACATTTAAAATGTTCTTCTTTGAAGAGCTTTAGATTGGTGCCAGTGGCATGGCTACAGTAGACATGAAGAGACAAGTAGGACAGAGTCAGCAGAAGAGATGGGGCTCTAAAAAGACTGTCTGAAGACAAATGCCAGTGATTACTTTGCCCGAATCCATCATGAGGGGGTGGCAAGTACAGGTGCCAAAAAGCCCTTGCTGTAATTGCCGAGAACTAGCAACCAAGCTGACTGCATAGGCTGTTTGCTGGCAGCCTTCTGAAAAATGCTGCTCTGTAGCCAGGGTGTCTCACTTCTCAAGAGTCTTTCAGAGGTCCAAGACTAAGGAAGTAGTAGCACCTTGCATGGAATATACTAAATGGTAGGAGTAGGATGCAGTCCAGGTAATTTTCCATCTGTCAGAGAATATCTTTTGCCTAAGGCTTCTGTGAAGCACAGAGTGGAATGAAACACCCTTCCGTGGGCCTCCCTGGACAGAAAACCTGTTTCCCACACTCACAGGGTTAAGATGCAGATGTTGGCCTCTATTTTTTACTCCACGTTTTTAGAGTAAAGGTCTAAGCCTCTGGAGACATAGGAAGGGCCTCAGCAAGATCTAATCTGAGAGAGAGAGAGGCAAGATCTAATCTGCAGAACCAGGAAAGGAAGGATGGAGCCCCAGCTGTCCTTCTGAGAAGCCTGGTTAGTGAAATATACTGGAGGAGTCTATTCTCCATGATCCTTGGGCAGCAAGAAAACCCACTAGCCTCTGAGAGAGCTGGTCGGGGCAATGGCTGGTAAAGATGACATTGGCACTGTCAGGGTAATAATGATTGTCATAACAATAATAGTGACATGTATTGACTACCTGTTAGCTGCCGGGCTCTGGAGTAGATGTTTTACATATGCTATCTAAAATAATGCTTATAACAACTCTGAGAGATAAGTCTCTCTTAAGAGAAACCAGTTCACCAAGTGAGGAGTGATAGAACCAGGATTTGTATCCTAATCTGACACCAAAGGGCATACTTTTCTCACCATACCACACTATTTTCTGAGATTCAAGGCATTGGAACCATAGGGCAGAACTCAGCCATATGCTATGACAAATTCTGAAATTTGTATCATGTTTGGCAAGTGAATGAGATTGGTGATGTTGTACCCAACCACCACCCCTCACTGATGTCTAAGACACTCATTTGTGATATTTTGACCTTAGAGTTGGAGAGTTGATGAAAATATCAACATAAAAAATCCCAGAATTGTCTTTTTGTAGGGTGGATTCCCTGTAATGTAGGCTTCCCTCGCTAGGTAAGTGTTCTAGGGACCCATTGGCATCAGTAATATACCAGCTAGAGCTGTTGTGAGAGGCTGTGTTCAGCTTCAGTGAAATTTTTTTTTTTTTATAGAGATTCTTTCAATACATTTGCACATTTCGTGATGGGTGATTTACAAGTGCATCTGCCTACACCACACTGAGTGTTTGGCAGTTTTAAATCAAAAACAGCATGATCCCCATGCCCTATCCTCCCCATTCACCCCATCTTGCCCTGAGCAACTTTTTTTTGTTTCACTGGATGAAAAAAGTCCTCAAAGGGAGACATTTTGCCCAGGTAGAAGATGTGAAACAAAAAATGGCAGAAGTCCTAAAAGGCATCAAAATTGACAAATTCAAAAACTGTTGAGCAGTGGGAAAAGTGTCTCACTAACTGTATTGCATCAAACAGAGAGTTCTTTGAAGTTTAAACGTGCAAGAATAAATATGCAATTTTTTATAAACAAATTCGGGGGTTTTTGTTTTGGGGCCTCTCCCTAACACCCCTCCCCCCATATCTAAATAGAGAGAATGGTATAATGGACCCTATAGGGCCGGGCATGGTGGCTCATGCCTGTAATCCCAGCACTTTGGGAGGTCAAGGCAAGAGGATTACTTGAGCCCAGGGGTTTGAGACCAGCTTGGGTAACTTAGTGAGACCTTGTCTCTCTAAAAAATAAGAAAATTATTTGGGCATGGTAGCATATGCCAATTGGGAGGCTGAGGCAGAAGGATCACCTGAGCCCAGGAGGCTACAGTGAGCTGTGATCATGCCACTGCACTCCAGCCTGGGTGACAGAGTAAGACCCCCAACTCAAAGAAAAGAGAAAGGACCCTATGACAAGTATCAAGAGTTTGCTGCTATTGACAAAAAGCTAAAGTATGTAAAAATATCTAAAGTGTTTTATTATAAGCCAAATATGAATGACTGTGGCCCAGGTTACTATCTCAAGAGGTCCTGGGTGGTTGGGTTACAGCTTGGTTTTATAATTTTTAGGGAGACAGAAATCGAGACAGGCTAGCTAGTACCCATTAGGCATAGATAGATAACTTTCTGGTTGGCAGGTTTTTAGAAAATGTCCAGATATTCTGTCAGCAGGCTGACTAGGCCCTATGGGCTGGAATGTGAACTCAATGAGTACTCCCAGTCCACCCCACCCCTTCACCTTGCCAAAGGAAAACTCTATAAGGTGGTTCCCCTACTGGGAATCAAAAAGCCATAGAAATGACAATAAGACCCCTTTTAGCTCATGAACTTGTGTACTGAAAGTCTGTCAAATCTCCCTGGAAAAGACCACGCCTCTACCCATCAGAGGTGATGAGTTGGGAGCAGATACCCCCACCTACTCATTAACATATTAAGCTAAATGGTTATGTCAGACATTTTGTAAAAGGCAAAAGGCACAGTTTTCTTTCACTCATGCTGGCTCTGGCATGTCCCTCTATCTTTTCCCCTCTTCTTTCTCTAATAAACTTTCTCTAATAAACTTTGTTTTAAAACTTGAGCCAGACGCGGTGGCTCAAGCCTGTAATCCCAGCACTTTGGGAGGCCAAGGCAAGAGGATTGCCTGAGCCCCAGCGTTCAAGACCAGCCTGGGCAACTTGGTGAGACCTCGTCTCTATAATATATCAAAAAAATTAGCTGGGTGTGGTAGTGCACCTGTAGTTCCAGCTACTTGGAAGGCTGAGGCAGAAGGATTGTCTGAGCCCAGCAGGTCAGCACTGGGGTGGCTGTGAGCGTGCCACTATACTCGAGCCTGGGTGACAGAGTGAGACTCTGGCTCAAAAAAAAAAAAAAAACTTTGCTGGCCACTCTAAAATTCATTTTAGATTTGAGTCAAAGAATCCATGCGTCTTTTGTGACAGGCAAAGTGACAGGCAAAGTGACAGGCAAAGACATAAATCAATACATGTAAGGTATACATTGATTCAACCCAGAAAGGCAGAACATCTTGAAGACCCTGGTGCTAGGAAAGGCAAGAGATATCCTTATTAAATCTCTTCTGGATTCAAAGATATTCTGATTGGCAATTGGCTGAAAGAGCTTAGCTCCGTCTGAAGAATTTGAAGTCAAGAGAAAGAAATGTTTGAGTTGATAAGGGAGATTGTGGAAGCCAAAGTTCCTGTTATATTGATGAAGCCTCCAAGTAGTAGGCTTCAGAACAAATGATGGTCTCTTTGGGGGCCTTAAAAGGTATCAGACTCTTAATTAAATCTCTCCTGTGTCTAGAGAAGAAGATTCTCTACAGATGCAAATTTCACCAAGAGATGGCTTTTGCAAGGCCATTCAAAATGGTCAAGTAAATATATTCTGGGGTAAAATATTTTTATTTCCTTTAGGGTCTGCTATCTATAATGGGATGCTACACCAGAGTCAGGTTGGAATTTGGTATCTTATTGCCATAGAATCTGCTTTGTTAGTCTTATGATCTCTATTTTAATATGAATGCCAGTCAGTTGTGCCTAGTCCAAAAGGGAAGGAATATAAGGAAACATGTCCAACCTCCTTTCATGGCCTGGAATTTAGTTTTTCAGATTTTCCTTGGCCCAGAGGGGGTCCTTTCAGGCCATTGGGGGCTTAGAATTTTATTTTTGGTTTACACTACCCCTTGAATTGCATTTTTAAACTCCACTGGCCAGGCAGCAAGCCTCTAGTGTTAACTTTTCCCAGAGATATCCCAATCTCCCCAATCTTCTCCCACTGCTCTGTAGCCTCCCCAGGCCCTGTTCCTCAGCTTGAAACTTGGTCTGGTAGATGGCCTGTTGCTTAGTCCTACTTTCTGTCCCTGGCCATCCTTCAGGAGCTGCAGAAAAGAGCTCTAAACATGGAGCAGAGGACCGGACCCAGAACATTATCATGGCCATGAAGGACCGAATGAAGATCCGAGAGCGAAATAAGCCTGAGATCTTTGAAGTTATCCGGGATGTCTTCACAGTGAGCAAAGTTGCCCATGTACAGCAGATGAAAACAGTTAAGCAGAGTGTACTGGATGGCACCTCCAAATGGTCAGCCAAGATTACTATCACTGGTGAGCAGACCAAACTTTGAGGGGACAGGAAGACCTGGGTGGAGGGGAGGAGCCTGGAGAAGAAGAATCCTGAGTATGAGGGAACCAGGTACTGGGGAGAAAGAAGATAGAAATGAAGGGAAGAGGGAGGGCTTTGATATTCATCACTCCTCCTCACCTAGACCCTGGTGCTGGGGTAGGCAAGATTGGCATCTGCAAACAGTCTGAACCACAATAAAGGATTTGGTAACAACCTGACTTTATAGATTTGGTTAAGAGTTTGATATTGCAACAAGTAGGGGTGTGGGGGAGGGGGCAGGCAGGAGACCAGGGGCATAGTTAATCAGTGATTTGGGGTGGGGCTGAAGCATTTAGGTATCAAAAGGCATAAGGACCAAAGTAGAGGCAGGTGGTCAGTTGGGTCTTGGGTAGGGAGGTGGGAATCTTGAGCTATGCTTTGAGGGAAAGGCTGGTGGCACAGGACTAAAAATAAATTATGGAGGAATAAGATTAGGGTTCCTGTGCAAGGAGCATAGAGTGACTGCTCTAAGATAAAGAGCATATGAAGAGTACTATGGAAGGCTGCTGCCCTACTCTGAAGTGTACTCTGAAGCCTCCTATATGTGCTTGAATTGCAGTGATGTGTGCCCAGGGCCTACAAGCCAAGGACAAAACAGGATCCAGTGACCCTTATGTGACTGTACAAGTTGGCAAAACCAAGAAGCGTACTAAGACCATTTTTGGAAACTTAAATCCTGTTTGGGAGGAGAAGTTCCATTTGTAAGTCATGAAGAGGGGTTTGCCTTTCCTGGGACTGTGTATTTTGGGAGCATCATTACATCCTGCTATTCAGGGCTTGAGCTCTAATATTTCACAATGGCAGTCAAGAAAACCCATTTCTTACATGCTTTACTCAGCAGCAGCCATTCTTTCTCTAGTTTTCTTCTCATGGACTACTGTTTCAGGGTTACTTTACTCAAGCCTTGTTTTAACTGGGGCTACTAAAGGGGCTGAGGACTCCCCATCCTGCTTTTTCTAGCACTAGAAAGATTTTACTACTGCTCAGTGACAGAACCAGGGACTGAACGAAGATCCGAGAGCGGAATAAGCCTGAGATCTTTGAAGTTATCCGGGAAGTCTTCACAGTGAGCAAAGTTGCCCATGTACAGCAGATGAAAACAGTTAAGCAGCCTTGCCTAAGAAGATGCAATTTTCACCAAGAGATGGCTTTTGCACGGCCATTCAAAATAGTCAAGGCCTGCCTAAGTAGAGTCAGGCTCTTAGAAGGAGTGGGGAAAGAATGCCCTTGTCCTATGATTGGGTAATCCTGACTTGAAGGTAGAAATCTGGGGTCTGGAGAAGTTGCCATTTCCCTTGAGGGAAGCTTTTCTATTTGCCTGAACTTCCACCCCTACTTCTTTTCCCATTGTCTCACTTTCTTACAGACTATTCCTTATGACAGTAAAGAATGTGTTTTGAAAAATGGCAAGCTCAAGCCTAGGACTTGGGCTAATATCTGGAGAATTCAGATGCTTTGTTACTCCCTACTGAGGCCTAGGACCAGGATTTGGGGGTCTGAATCAGCTAAGCAGGCTACCTATGTAGAGGCCATCTGTTGGCTCCTTGGAAAACTCATGTAGAAAGGGATTAGGATGTAGTAAAATTAATCTCCAATCCAGAGGCAATAGTTACTGGGAGAAGCACCTGTTTCTTTGAGAATCTGAATGGTTCCTGCTTGAATCCTTCCTATGACTAATTTAGAATGAACTGGTTCTCTGGTCATTTTGGTCCACTTTTAATAAATAATCTATTAAACTTCTGTATAAGATACTGTATACAAAATTATATATCTAAAACTAAATAAGGCAAATCCTGGCTTCAAGAAGCTCATTGTATAAGAACTGTCTTTGTATATCATTGTATAATAACTATCTTTCTGGGAAAAGAGTGCCAAATTCTTCCAAATACAACTTTTGGGTGCGACAACAGGATCCAGAAAGCAACGGCTGGGGAGGAGAGCATGAGGGGGGACCTGGACAAACTCCCTTTTCCACAGAGGAGATGACAAATCAGTGAGATATTATAGGATGATAGAAGTTCACCAGGCACATAGTTAGGTAAATAATGGGAGTCATATAGAAAGCTAAACAGCTATGACCAGATGGGCCTAATATGAGCATATCTAACACCCTTACTGACTTCATATCTTGGACTGTGAGGAGGGAACTAGCAGTTGCATTGGTTGGGGCTCCATGGCATGTCTAGCTGTTTTCCTGTTGGTGTTGCTGATAGAACAACTGCACAGGGAGTCAGAACTGACCCTAGCTGCTCTTTTCCCCACCCCTGCCCTTTGTTCCAGGGCAATGAGGACTGGATAGTTGTACATAGAGTCACCCAGGCTAAGGTATGCAAAGCTATTTGCTGGAATAACCTGACTCTCTTGAAATTTCAGTACCGCTGTCCTTTGACTCTTCTTCCTCTTTCAGGGCCTAGAGGGCAACTGATGGAGCTTTCGGGAGGGAATTGGAATTAATAGGAGTAGGAGCTGCTGGGCCTATCTCTAACAGAGCCTGCCTAATTCTCTTACAGTGAGTGCCACAACTCCTCTGACCGCATTAAGGTGCGCGTGTGGGATGAGGATGATGACATCAAGTCAAGAGTAAAGCAGCGGCTAAAGCGAGAGTCCGACGACTTCCTTGGCCAAACTATCATTGAGGTTCGGACACTAAGTGGCGAGATGGACGTCTGGTACAACTTGGGTGAGAAAACTGGACCAGAGAAAATTGCTGGGAAGGGAGAGCATGAAGAGGGGACCTCTGTCTCCAAAGCATACCTCTACACAGAGCCTGTCATATGTGCAAAGAGCTAACCGTGGGTAGGGTTGGGAGACAGAGGAGTGGCAGTGGCTGGGACTCACCCTAGCTGAACACTCTGAAGGCTTTAGAAGGCTCTTTAGTCTTCATACTTATCCTAAAGCTTTGGCTCCCTGGCAACTTCTGTTTTTTCACCTAGTCAGTTCAGGGATATTTGTGGAATAGTGGTCACTAGAGTGATTCATCCTATTGGGTGAGCCCTTAAGTCAGTGCCTTCTTTTCCCTGGATTAAGCCAGGATTTGGCTATCGAGTTGCATTGGTGTCAATCTCCAGTCTTCTTTCCTTTCTAGAGAAGAGGACAGACAAGTCAGCTGTCTCAGGGGCTATCCGACTACAAATCAGTGTGGAGATCAAGGGGGAGGAGAAGGTAGCCCCGTATCATGTGCAGTATACGTGTCTCCATGAGGTGAGCCAGCCCCTGGTAGGTGGGTGGACAGAATGTAGTGCTGGGAGGGACCTTTTACCATAAGTGGAATGGGTAGGCTGTTGAAGATCTGGGCCTATTTTTAATTTTGTCCTTGGTTCACTGTGCTATTGTGAACAGCCTGTGTGACTGAGCCCAGACTCATTTCTCTTTCACTAACATGAGAACAGCCTACTGGGACCATAGGATGAACTGAGCAGTGAATGGAAGGACAGATTTTTCTGTGGAACTCTATTCACATTCTCCTGGGCTTTACCTCCAGGTTTTGTTTTTCATATGTGTTTAACCCTTTCCTTTTCTCTGCTATGTCTCCTGCAGAACCTTTTCCATTACCTCACAGACATTCAGGGTAGTGGAGGAGTCCACATCCCTGAGGCTCGAGGAGATGATGCATGGAAGGTGTACTTTGATGAGACAGCCCAAGAAATTGTGGATGAATTTGCCATGCGCTATGGCATCGAGTCCATATATCAGGCTATGACGTGAGGCTCCCCAGGGACTCTGGGAAGTAGCTACTAATCCTTGGGGTGGCTACTGAAGGCACATTGACATGGTGGACAGGTTCTTAGTAGAGTAGCATGCAGTATTCACTTTCCTTGCTGAGCTGGGTGGGATGGATCTTTGACCCAAGGCAAAGAGGGTATATGTAAAAAGGGAGTGTTTTTGTCAAAAACTCATGAAGACGGTATTTACCTGTCTATCCTAGAGTTCAGGGATAGGAAGGGAAGAGGATATGGGAGGTTATATGAGGACAAACTTACCCACACATCACAGGCCTGAGAAGACAGGACCTCTGTGCTCAGGTATATGTGTTTGTGACAGACTAACTGACCTAGGGAAACTGTAGGGAAAGTAACTGTGTATGGAGACAACTAAGACTCCAGTCACACTGACACAGTGAACAGGTTCTTAGTAGAGGAGGAATTCTCAACTGTTATGAGAAGCAGGGTAGCCTGTCTACCTGTAGGTGAGACTGCTGTTAGAGCTGTGTATAGGAAGTAGCCCCAGGCAAGCAGAGGACAGTGATGCTCTGGCCATACTTCATTTATTCCACAAACTTATATTGAGTTCCTACTTGGCTTTTGCTTCAAGCCCTGTAGAGTCTTTGAGGCTGAGAGTGTTGTGTTTTTCAGGCACTTTGCATGTTTGTCATCCAAGTACATGTGTCCTGGTGTGCCAGCAGTGATGAGCACCTTATTGGCCAACATCAATGCTTACTATGCCCACACAACCGCCTCTACCAATGTCTCTGCATCTGATCGCTTTGCAGCCTCCAACTTTGGGGTAAGTGTCATGTAAACTCATATACACCCATTTGTTATCAGTTAATAAAGTTTGTTTTTTCTTGATTAGTCCCATAGAGTTGATTGATATGTCTAAAATTCATATAGCTGCCACCTTGATAGATGAACCCCGTTTCTTAATGGGTATGTAGACCACACTAACAGACTCTTCTTATTTCTTTATGAGTTATATAGACTATATAGACTCTCCTCAGACATGGATAAATGAAGAAGGTGGAATCGCACCACTATGGTTTGGGGTCGGGGGAGGATGCCACCTGGGCTTGGGAAGAACCTCTCTGGGCTAACAACTTGGTTGAGTTACCATATTCTTCAGTCTTGCAGGTTGACAAATGGACATTTCTTAACCTTATTCAGTCTCCCTGTAACAGTTTCATACCACTTATGTTCACATAAGACTGATGTCTAAGCAAGGATGCCAGCATGTACTTGAACCTATCCCTTTTCTAGTGTCTGGACTGTTTTCCCTAAGTTGTGCCGTTCCTGGTGTAAGGTACCTGACAAGCTGAGTCATTACTCAGAATGTCACCTGACACAAGTTTGATATAAACTGAAATATTTCTGACCCACCGTAAAGATTACCTTTTTAGGGATACAATTACTAATTCCTCAATTCCCTGAATCTCTGAGCCCTGTTTTTTGGTATCTTCTTGTTGTTGATAGAATCTTTCTGGAGATGAATTATTGTAAGTGGTTCCATTCCTTCTCATCTTATTATGGGGAATAATATATAATGATATAATCAATGTATGAGTTCTAGGAGTGCTATGCCAACACCCTACAGGCACATGATTCTATATTTAATTATATTTTTTTCTATGAAAATTAGCTATTAAAATAGTATGTTATATATATATATATATATATATATATTTTTTTTTTTTTTTTTGAGTTGGAGTCTCACTCTGTCACCCAGGCTGGAGTGCAGTAGCACACTCACGGCCACCCCAGTGTCAACCTGCTGGGCTCCGGCCCTCCTTCCGCCTCAGCCTTCCAAGTAGCCAGAACTACAGACACGTGCTACCACGCCCGGCTAATTTTGGATTTATTGTAGAGACGAGGTCTCGCCAAGTTGCCCAGGCTGATCTGGAACCCACAGGCTCAGGCAATCCACTTGCCTCGGCCTCCCAGAGTGCTGGGAGCCACCAAGCCCAGCCATGTTATATATTATAACATTAAATAATATACACTAAGGGAAATGATATAGAATGTGGTTTAAAGAGGGACCCCTCATGTCTGCCTGATCATCCTTCAAATGCATCTTCTCCCTCCCATTATTACTGTGAGGTTGTGGTTGTATAACTGTCATGAACTACTGCAAGGTAAGTAAGGAGACCTAAGACTCAGGATCAAGTTGGAAAATATGTTGGAGTTTTCTTTTATCTAACTAAGATGAGTTACAGTCCCAAAGGGATGGAGATGCACTGTTCATGTGCTGTTGACTCTTGTATAGAAAGAGCAGTTTCTCCTCCTAGAGACTTAGCTTTCCCCTAGTCAATGTGAGAAGATTCCCCAGATTGAGACAGAGCTGCAAAGAGATGGAACAGGAACCACCTATCTCACTTTTCTTTTACTTTGTTTGTTGTTCTTCTCATGGACCGGGATGGGATAAGATGTCTCCAACTAGATGTTTCCTCACACCCTTTCTACTCACCCTGAGGTTCTGTTTCTGCTATAATTTTAGGGGTTCAGACACATTCTGTCTCTCTTCCCCATTATTTGTTTCTCAGAAAGAGAGATTTGTAAAACTGTTGGACCAGCTACACAACTCACTGAGGATCGACCTCTCTACATACAGGGTGAGTAAAGACATGACTATAGGATGGGATAACAGACACCAAGCTCTGTCTAGGGAGCCTGTAGGCCAATCTTGGCTATAGGGCAGAGAAAATTGGTCTGTGTCATCCTGAATGACCACCTGAATGACCAATGCCACTGACACCTGTGGTTTCCTAAGTCCAAGGACCATGCAGTGTATAAATAGCAGCAGGTATGGCTGCATTTTATAGACTGCTGACCTTGCAACCTCACTTTTAAGCACTCTACTAAACTCTGTGTTGATGATATCGTCTTTAGGGAGTTTCCTGATGATAATCTCTTCCAGAATTGCCTTTTTAAAAATTAGATACTTAACAACATTTCCTTTTTGCATTTTTTCATACTGTCCTCATTTTCCAGGGGGAGGTATGAAAACTGGCTAGGGATAGAGAGAGAGAGAGAGATGCATGACTTGAGCAAATAATTTGTATCAGAGGTCATATCTATTCCTAGTATGGTGGGAGGAAATAAATAGGTGTAGTAGAAGGGTGGGTACCTGGGGTGGAATTGGATAAGGAAATGGGTAGTTTCTCAATTTCTCCTAAGTTAGATCTTCTTAGAATGGCTTCATTACTTACTGTAAAGTGTTGTGAATTTCCAGAACAGGCAATACGTGCACATTAAAAAGTAAGTATGAAAACAACTTCAAAGTCAAAAAGAAGTGAAGGGTTAATTATCTGCACTTTGAGTCCCTCCTTTTGCATGAATAAAGGAGAATTGACTGCATATCTTATATTTGGCATATAAGTAGCCATTTGAAGATTTTTTAAAACTGTCTATTAAAGAGTGGCTCAGCTTCTCTCTTCAGCTCTCCATGGCAGCTTTCTCCTCATGCCAAAGGGAATGAATGACTTAAGGATGGTGGGAAATTCCTAAGGAACTGACTCCAAAAGCAGTTCTGCTCAGAGCGCTGCCATCAGCTGACTCCAGAATAGTAGTAGAGCTGGGGTCCCATTGTATGGAAAGAAAGGTCCTGATTCTCAGTTTGGTCTATAGTGTGACTCTACTTATATTCCATGATATACAGTTAGATTGTCAACTTTGAAGAACTCACTGTTTGGGTGTAAGAATCTTCAAGAAGAGAGAGAGTGTGTGTGTATGTTCATTTGTACAAATGCTCACACATTGCTTAGGAAGTAGGGTTGGGGGAGGATGTGTTGCTTTCTGGGCTGAAGTATTAACCTGTGCTTTTGGAAAGGGCCTGTCTGCACCAGTAGAAGAGAGAGCGCAAAAGAGAGCTGTAACATTACAGCTTTTTTGTCCAGCTCAACTAGAGAAAATCCCAGTGGGTAGCAGTCAGGGAAGTTTTTGATCTCATTGCTTCTGGCAAAAAAAGGTTTTCATATTCCTCTGTTCCTTTCTTACATTTGCTTGATTTGCAACAGAATAATTTCCCTGCTGGGAGTCCTGAGAGGCTTCAAGACTTAAAATCCACAGTAGATTTGCTGACCAGCATTACTTTCTTCAGAATGAAAGTAAGGAGTGCACTGGGCTTGGGCGGTGTTAGGCTGGAGGCCTGGCCACAGGCACATAAAGAATAAGAATCATTGGGCATATGCCGGGCTCGGTGGCTCAGCCTATAATCCCACGCCTTTGGGAGGCTGAGGTGAGTGAATTGCCTGAGCCTGTGGGTTTGAGACCCGCCTGGGCAACTTGGCAAGACCTCATCTCTACAATAAATCAAAAATTAGCCGGGCGTGGTAGCGCATCCCTGTAATTCTGGCTACTCGGAAGGCTGAGGCGGAAGGATCGCCGGAGCCCAGCAGGTCGAGGCTGCGGTGGCCGGGAGCGGCCACTGCACTCCAGTCTGGGTGACAGAGTGAGACTCCAACTCAAAAAAAAAAAAAAAGAATCATTGGGCAGAGTCTAAGGCTACAGAATCCATCACCTCTAAGCTCACATTTCTATATCTGTTCTCTGCGTTACTTTTGAGAGAACATATAGACTATGGATCAATGAGAATGGGCTGTATGTTTTCCCTGTCAACTATCCTGGCAATTTCATCACACAGCAGGATCTAGGGACCCAAAAAGGGATGAAAGAATTTAGAGTAGGTTTGGGGCAGTGCTAGAGGATATCCCACCCAGGTGAGCAGGACTCTGGACCCATGTATCTTTTATTAATCAACAGGTACAAGAACTGCAAAGTCCTCCAAGAGCCAGCCAGGTGGTAAAGGATTGTGTGAAGGCCTGTCTGAACTCTACATATGAGTATATCTTCAACAACTGCCATGACTTATACAGCCGCCAATACCAGCTGGTAAGAGGCTCAGGATCAGGTGGGGCCAGCTATCAGTGGCTCTTTGGAGCCTCTGGTTTCCTTTGCTATGGTCACAGTGGAAAGGAGCTCACAGAGTACTTGATATTCTGGAGGGTGAATGAGCTGTGGAGTATGGACAATGTAGACCATGTGAGTCATTTGTGGATGGAAAGGGACCCTTGAACAAGATGAGGCATACCTGAACTGAACAAAAATGGCAATGATATGTTTTACTTTGGTGCTGAAGAAAATGACTAAATTCATGCATCATTCAGGGGTTGAGTAGATGAATTCTTAGTCTCTGCCACAGTCTTTTTTATCCGCCCCCTCCCCCGTTAACTTTATCCTGATTCATGTGAACCCCTATAAGTTCTGAGCTACCTTCTTTTGAAATCTGTAGCTGTCTCCCTGAGCTACTGGTTCTTGGAAGTTTAACTCTTCCCTCTGATCAATGCCTGATTCTTCTGGGTTGTATTTATCAGCTGATTATCAAGGCTGACCCTATCCTTCTATGAGGCTGACCTACTTCACCTGTTTTACCCTGGCATCCTAACTCAGTACCTAGTGACTTAGTACATTCTTCTAGATCCTTCCAATAGTACCCTCTTTTACCCCTCATTTCAAAGTCAGAACTTCCTTCTGGCTCCAGTTATTCAATTATAGTTCCTGTCTTAAGAATGTCTTGCAGAGTAGATTCCCTTCCATCCAACAAATATATATTGAATGTTTATTCTAGGCCAAGTCTGAAAAAAGCACAGTGCTCTTTCAGTAAGTTTTTAGTCTTATGAGCATATATATAACTTCGCTCAAAGCAATCTGTTAGAAGAGCCTTGAAAAAGAGACAAGATTGAAGGAATTCCAAGGAAGAAGTTATTCTTGATCAGCTATGGGGGAAAGCTACATAAAACACGGGGTATTTGAGATAGACCCTGAAACATAGTAGGATTTGGATAGCAGATGATGGGAGGACAACGTAAATCTCTTAGACATTTATCTTTTGGTGAATACATCTAATTTGCAATGCTTGCTAGGAGCACCTTAGTAAAGACTAAGATCATATTCATGCTGCCACTTCTCATTCCCAAATGTACTTTTTGTACCAGCCATGAATTTAAGACTTCTTCTTTTTAAAGTTTATAAAATTTCCTATTGGTTCTGAAGTTCGTGGGAGACTTTCCTGAGACCTCTTTCCTGAGGTTTTCCTGAGACCTTTGTTTTTCTTTCTACATTCTGGACTCCTCTGTCATCTTTCAGTGGATTCTCTCTGGTTGAGGGAAGACACTGTTCTCAGCTTTGATCTTTCAGCTAGGCAGGGGTCTATATGAATATTTGGTCTCTATTCCCCAGCATGAGAATGAATGAGACATTGAAAGAGAGCTTATCAACTATTCAGAGACTCTCTATAGTCTTTATATTTTGTTATCTGCTTTTTACTTTCTCTCAATTTTATTTTACCTTTATTCAATATTTATATTGGAGTAAGTTCTTTGTATCGTTTAGAATTTCCATCAACTGACCATCAGTCATTGGTTCATTCATTCATCCATTCATTTAACTAACAGAGTATTAGAGATGTAAAATTGAGTAATACACATCTCAGCCTTTGGGGAACTCATTGTTTGGAGATGGGGGCAAACTACTACATTTATTGTTTTTTATTATTTTATTGTTACTGCATTGTATTGTAGTTATGGTTTTCTAATATAGCTATACCAAAGGGTCACAGAGGGTGC
The DNA here is from genome assembly GCA_027257055.1 of Cephalopachus bancanus. Lineage (NCBI taxonomy): Eukaryota > Metazoa > Chordata > Mammalia > Primates > Tarsiidae > Cephalopachus > Cephalopachus bancanus. The sequence continues at coordinate 106,223 of JAPVLO010000898.1, read as the reverse complement.
TCTGGGAGCCCAGAGGAAGGACATTTGACCAGACCAGTGGTGTCAGGGAAAATTTCTCAGAAGAGGTAAAGTTCAATCTGAATTTTGAGGAAGGAGTAGGAATTAGCTAAAGAAAGGGGTTAGAGGGGAGGAAGATGCCACATGGAGAAAATAGAATGTTTGGAGGCACAGAATTGTACATGAGTATGTTGATTTAAGGAAGTATAAGCAATTTAATAGGGCAGTTACATCATCAGGTTTTGGAATTCAGCTGTCTGGGATCAAATCTCAGTGTTGCTACTTAGTTCTGCTACTATAGCAGCATGACTTTGGGCAAGTCGTGTAACTTTACCTTGGTTCAGTCTCCTCATTTGTAAATGAAGGTGATAATTTCTATTCAATGGAGTGATAAGAGCCTGAGCCAGGACAGTGGCAGAAAAAGCAAAAGGAATAGATGCATTTAAGTTATAATAAGGAGGTAGAATCAACAGGATTTAGATTCTATATTGGTTGCTGGGTCACTTCTTGATAATGTAGACTTACTAAGAACTGTGGAGACTTTGCAATGGCATATGACATTTTGCATAAAAGCTCTCTCCCGGTCCTTCTGGGCAGTTCTTTTGCCTTTATTTCAGTGGGAGTAATGTTCATTCCATCTTCTCTATGGTGACCCTTACTTCTTTTGTCTGCTCTGATTATAGAGTGGCTTCTCTTTTCCTGAGATCCACCATTGTATTCCTTTGCCTCTCCCAAGCAAGGCCTTTTTTTTTTTTTTTAAATCCAGCTAGGCAAATAGCTTCCTAGATGCAGTTCTTGACCCTAGTGGCATTCAGAAAATCAAGAGAAGTCCTTCCCTACTGAAAGTTAGGCTGGAATGCGTGCTAGGTTTGTTCAAGAGCCTCTGAAGAACTTGATGGAGCTTCTCAAAGCTGAGATGTATGTGTGGTAGTAGTGGGGTTTTAGAGGAAAAACAGCACCAGAAGAAGAGGGCTTGCCTATGGGGACTACACAGAACTAGACTAGTTAGTGAGCCTGGAGAGGCTACCAGGGAGTCACTCTGCCCATAGCAATTGAGAGGAGGAGGAAGGGGGTTGGGCACTTTTATGTCTCCGGGGCTGACCAAGTTTATCAGAGCAGTCAGTGTCCTGGGACTGGGGAGAGAAATTCTCAAAAGCGGGCTATCTGTGTCAAAGGAACTCTCAATAATCACTGTTACAAAACAGGGACAGTCTTGTGGAAGACAGGCTGTAGGAGAGGAAAGGTCTCTGATTCTGGAGGAAGAGGTGTGGGGAGGGGAAGAGAAAGAGGACGATTGGATACACTCTCCACATTTTACTCTGCCTCTCCTTCTCTCTCACTCTCACCTCTGGAACAAGAAGCAAGAGTTACCTCCAGAGGAACAAGGGCCCAGCATTCGGAACCTGGATTTCTGGCCCAAGTTCATCACACTCATTGTGTCAATCATAGAGGAAGATAAGAATTCCTACACACCTGTTCTGAACCAGTGAGTATCACTTTACTTGGTCCTGTCTGGCTGGTGGTTGGTCTGTCCATCTGTCTAACAACCTCTTTCTTTCCTATCTCTGTATGTTTGCAGTGCCACCTCTTCTTCCTGTCCGTCCGTCTGTCCCTCTGTCCCTTGTATCTGTCTGGGTAACTGTTTCTGGAGACAGGTGTGGAAACAAAATGGGGGTCCCTGCCCAGACTGAACCAGCCTCCTTGGAGTGAGAGGCTTCTGGGACTGTGGCTGCCATAGGAGGCCCAGGGGATCCAGAGACCATGTGTGTATGTGTCTGTCCACTGTGAATAAAGTGGGGCTTCCTGGAGCCCACCCCCTTGCCCTTTCTCCTCCGGCATATTTAGCCTGGACCTGTCTTCTGGTTTCTCCTCGGGGCCTCAATTGCCTGCCTTCTGGGCATCCTCTGCCCTGGACCCCTCTTGCCAACAGGGATCCCCTCTCCCTCTACTTGTCCTACCACTGGCCCCTTGTCCCCTTTTCTCTAGATTGAGCCTAGCCCTGTACCCTGGGCCTCTCTTCTCTCCAATATGACCTCCAGGAAATAAATACTTTAACCTTGTAATAAATAAAATAAAATGACTCTTGCCTTATTCTCTAACTGTGGTTTCTTCCATCATCCAGGTTTCCTCAGGAGTTGAATGTGGGAAAAGTCAGTGCAGAAGTGATGTGGCATTTGTTTGCCCAAGACATGAAGTATGCATTGGAGGGTAAGAGTCTGTCCTAGTCAGTGGGCTGCCAGGCTCCTGGCCTAAGCACTTTGTTCACTGTCCCTTTCCCCTCCCAGATAACTACAAGTTCTGGGTGACTGGTACAGTGAGAAATTAAAGGGATTCTAGGCATGGTAGAGATAGGCCTCAGGAGGCCTTGGGTGAGCAAAACTGCAGCCAAAGGAAATAATGAAAATGGCTGTGTGGATACAGGTTCCTTCCTCCTGCTTTAGAGCAAGTGCCTGTTTAAAACTTTTCCAGACCAGAGATCAACTCTTCCCATGGTGGGTGTTCTTAGGTGGCCCACTTCTTGGAGAATGGTCTTATGAAACTTTACAGTTTTGAAGAATGAGAGAACCTTAAATACATTGATATAGTTTTGTTTTGTTTTTGTTTTTTTCTCATATTGGGGACTCTCTGGCCTGGCTTTCCTTGAAAGCTGCTCTGGATTAATGTGACAAAGTCAGGAAGATACTTCTTCCCTCACTCCTCCTATAGAGTAGGACCACAGGCAAATTATTATTCATCTTATTCATTCAGCTCATCCTTTTATTCATTTCCTGCTTTGGTCCAGAAAGATACCACTCCTACCTATATCAGACCTTCCCATCTGTACTCATCTATGCTCACCTATTTAGCTGCCTCCCCTGTCTGTTTATATATGTCACTCTATCTCCTCAGCCGGTGAAAGTGAATCTAGAAGGACTAGAAGCCATCTGGGTCAAGGACAAAGCAAAGTCTGGATCTGTTATGCGGGTGGAGTGGCAGGGCAAATGGGTTGAACTTGTGAGGCTCCTCGAACTTCTGAGGTTTAGTATCAGAAGTCTTGCAGTTGAAAGAAACCTTGAAGATCTCTGTAGAGTTTGAGGTAGCCCAGACTGTACATGTATATTCTTTAATGCAGCCCTGAAGCAGTGGCTGCCTCCTGCCACACTGGGTCCCAGGGCTGTAGCCCATGCTTTAGCCTGTCAGGCCAATGAGGAGGCCTTCTGTCCCTTCCTCCAGGCAGCATTCAGCAAGCCTGATGGGGTGTATGGTCCCAATTCTTGAAAAACTCCAGCTCCCCTGGGTTTGGGGGGAAAAAATACATGAGAAAAATGAATCAACTCCCATGAGGGATAGTGTGAGGTAGAGCAGTGGTTTTCAAACAGACGTATCTCAGGAGCTAAGTTAAAAGGAGAACCCTAGGGACGGGGCTCCAGGTCTTTTGCCTGGTGCCATCTAAATCAGTGTTGCTTTTATCAATCTTATATGAGGTTCTAGGTGAAATTTCTTTTGAAAGGGGAGTTCTGTGAATGTTTAAAACAAACACAAAGGAAATTTCTACTTTAAGAGAAAGAATTAATGTTGACCTGATTTCAAATCTCAATTTTACTACCTACTTATCAGTGTGATCTTGGACTGAACTACTTAATTTTTGTAAGCTCCTATTTTTCTCATCTGTAAAATAGGAGTTGTGATATAATCTATTTCACTGAGCTGATGAAGTAACTGAGATGTATATAACATAGTTAGCATACTACAGCTAACTATAGCACTATATAAATCTTGGTTATGAAGAACAATAAGAAACCATTGTAGGATTATAAGTAGAGATACAGTGTGAACAAAGTATTTTCATAAGATTTTACCTCAGTGGAAGATGGGGGCAATTGGAACAGGGAGAGGCTAGAAGCAGGGAACACAGCTAATGAAGAGCTGTTGTAATAATTTAGAGATGAGGGGAGGGGCTGGGATTAGAGCAGAGAAGTGGAGAGGGAAGAATGGGCTTTGATAGGCATTGGAAGGAAGCTATAATAGGACTTAGTGGTTATCAGAGTATGGAGGGCAAGAGAAGGGTAGAAGTTTGGAGGCCAGGACAATAGGAGGACAGCATTGACTACCTGTGAAAGGAAAGCTGAAATGTCATCCTTCACTAAATATTTTGCAAGTCAGCTTTACTGAGGTATCATTTATATGCAATAAAATAACAACACCTTAAGAATATAGTTTAATGAGTTTTGATAAACACATCTGTTTAACAACTCTCCCAATTAAAATATGGAACAAAAGGTCACCTCGTGCCCCTTTGCAGTAAATCCCTGCCCTGTATTTGTTGCATATTCAAACCAAATATTTGTTGCATATTTCCTCTGGGCACTGTACTAGTTGTTGGAGCCCAATGAGATGAATAAGGCATAGCCATAGTCCCCGAAAGGCTCACAGGCAAGTCTAGAAACAGACATATAAATTGGCAGTTACAACCAAAGTTATGAGTGCCACAAGTAGAATTAAATATAGGGCTGAGAGTACACAAATGAACCATGAACCAGACACTGAGGACCTGGGAAGGCTTTCTGGAGGAGATACTGTGCAGGCTGAAACCTGAAGGATGACTTAACCAGTAGGTAGGGAGGGTGGTAGTGACAAGAAGGGGAGACACAGAAAATTTCATCCAGAAGGTTCAGTATGTTCAAGACCTGGAGTCTAGAGAGAGCTGGCATACTTGAAGAACTGGAAGCAGCAGTTCAGTATGCCTAGCACTTCAGAGGGTAAGAAAAGAGATAAATGAGAAATGAGGATGGGGAAGTAGGACAGAGCCAGATCATGAAGGAGGTTGTAAGCCATGTGTAGACATTTAGACTCTCTCCTGAGGCATTTGGGAGCCATTGATGAATGTTAAGCAAGGAATTGACACTATCAGGTTTATCATGTAGAAAGGCCACTCACTTTGTCTATAGTGTGGAGAATGGATCAGAGAGGGAATGACCGGTCTGAAAGCTATTATAGAAACTCATGTTAGAGCTGGGCGTGGTGGCTACCTCCAGCACTTTGGGGAGGCGGAGGCAAGAGGATTGCATGAGTCCAGGGGTTAGAGACCAGCCTGGGCAACTTGGCAAGATCTCATCTCTACAATAAAAATAAATAAGTAAATAAATAAATAAAAAGTAGCTGGGCTCAGTAGCATGCCTGTGGTTCCAGCTACTTGGAAGACTGAGGTGGAAGGATCACCTGAGCTCAGCAGGTCGAGGCTGTGGTGGCTATGAGCATGCCACTGCACTCCAGCCTGGGTGACAGAGTAAGACTCCCACTCAAAAAAAAGAAAGAAAAGAAAAGAAATTCACATTAGAGACTGTTGTAATGAGAACTAGGCAATGGATGGATTTCAGGACATTTTGGAGATGAAACCACCAGGGTTGGTGATTTAAATGGATGTGAGTAAAGAGGAAAAAGATTTGAGGATGATGCTCAGCATTGAAAATGAAGATAAGATTAGTTGGTACATATTCTGTTCAACTTCAGCTGGAGATGTTAAGATTGTGAGAGATGGCAGCTAGAGCTAAACCTAGGCACAATGAGATGTTCCCTTAAAACCTTATTATATAGCCATTACCAGAGCCAAAGACAAATTTAGGAGAGATGCCAGCAAACTGGATAGTTGAGATCACGGGGTTTAAACAACACTCCAAGGATGAAAGATGAATGGATGGAGAAAAGTAGAAGCAGGAGCAGGAAGTTATGGATATATGATTGCCCCCTCTGACAGATTACCCCCACCACCAACAACCTTAGGCAACTTTACTGGAGCATGACTCCGTGGGACTTGTTGGAACAGCTTAAAGTGTGACCAACAATTCAGCACCTGTCTGTTAATTTTTATACCAAAATTAATGTAGAAATTAGGGCTTAGGGCCAGAGTACAGATAGAGGTTGACAGAAAAAGTGGGAATGATACATAAATACAATAGCTTGAATGTCCCCAAAAGTTAGAATTAGGGAGTTGTAGAGTAATGGGGCTTCCTGGCCTCCACTCCCAGTGGGTTGCTGAAAAGGAAGGAGGGGCCCTCCTGGTGGTACCTTTTTGTTCCTAAGTTCTTAGGCTGGTTCAAGGACAGCAGAGGATGGGAATGGAGGAGAGGATTTCTTTTTCTGATGTCCCTGAGGGTCTCTCTGATGTCCCTGATTTTTTCACTCTCTGTTATTCATTGGTGTTTCTGCTCCATCCCAAGCAACCACTGTCATTCGTATACGAAAAGTCCTCTTTCTGGGTGGTAAGAACTTTTGGTTGTCGTCCTTTTGCCACTAGTCCTATACCTTTCCCTCTTCTCCTGCTTACTGCTTTGTAGAAGAGATTGCAAATGCAACTTTAGGGTGAGATGGTGCTGCCTGCAGTGCCAGGAGATGAAATTCCTGGGACCTGAAGCCTTTTGAAGCTGAACCCGGGCTTTCATTTCCTCCTTGAGTATCTGCTTTGGTCAGCTGCCCCAGACTAGATGTTCTGCCTTGACTTCAAGGAGCATCACCAATGGCAACTCAAAGTTTTGAGCAATGGAGTCCCCAAGGACACTGGCCTTCCCTTGACTGATGCTTAGTACTCTTCCCCCTTGCTTGCTTTTACCATTATGTTGTGCGTCAGCACACAAATAAATAATCTTTTATTATTCAAAAGAATGCTTCAACTCTAAAGGGGGTGGGTATGGCCAGGGCTACAGACTCTCTGAGCAAGCTGTGAGTGATCTTTGTCCTCTATTTCCAAAAGGCTCTGGAGATTCAGTTAAATGACTTTTCAAGTTCATAATAAGTGTTCCATTTTCTGCAGCATGACAGTCCTTTCATCTAGCTGTGTTTCCATGGTTTCCAAATCATTTATTTGCATACTTCCCTGAGAACTCATTTTTTCCATGTCTCAGCTCTGCTCTGGAGGGCCTTCAGTTTGCCTCAAGATTCTGTTATACCATGGCTACTCAACTGCTCTTTTTGTCAGCTTGGACCCATTTTGGTTTTCCTTGTCTCTGTATAGTTGTCATGAGTCTTTCATGCCATGTATGTTTGCTCATCTCTGCATTTAAGCCTGCATTAATCACAGCTATTAGGATTAGGAAGCCCTGGAAAACCATTGTCCCTCCCAAGTCCTGGTCAGGCTACCCACTAATCAGCATTAGTATCCACAGCCCTTTCTCCTCCTCTTCACTAGAGACCAGTGGCCTCACTTTGCACTTCCAACAGCTAGCACAGGAAGACTATAGGCTTTATCTGGGAGTCTGGTTTAATCTCACTAGAAGATTGGGTCCAGGCTTTTGGAGAGTTGCTGAGCAGAATACTGGTGGGGGGAGACGACTATGAGAAGGAGGTTGGGAGTCACCTTTGTCCTAAGACATCTGATAAAGCCACTTGACAAGATCTGCTGCCTTTGGAAGACTCAGGAACCATGGTCTCTACTGCCGGGACCTGACCCAGCCTCCCTCCCTTCCACTAGAGCATGAGAAGGACCACCTGTGTAAGAGTGCTGACTACATGAATCTGCACTTCAAGGTGAAGTGGCTCCACAATGAATATGTGCAAGATCTGCCTGCCCTCCAGGGCCAGGTGCCTGAGTACCCAGCGTGAGTCATCATGTGGGCACTACAGAGGGAAGGGAAGAAGGCCCTCTGGGTGGGCAGGGCTCATATCCCCAATTCACTTCCGTAAGCCAGTCTTGAGACCACCTGTTCTGGGAACTGCTGTAGAAAGAAAAAAAGTGTCAAACTGTGCCCTGCCTTTCGGAAGATTCCAGTCCGGTGGAGCGGTCAGGACTCTATATGTCAACCACTGACTCCAACCCCAGTTCTCCTGCTCTGGCTGTAGGTGGTTTGAACAGTTTGTGCTACAGTGGCTGGATGAGAATGAAGATGTGTCACTGGAATTCTTGCGTGGAGCCCTGGAACGAGATAAGAAGGATGGGGTAAGTCAGGGACCTGAGATGGCTATCCCTACCTTTTGGAGTCCATAGAAGAGCTGTGGGGGGCCACTGAGTCACCCCTGCTGGGCAGAGCCCTTTCAAACCCTACAAACATGGGAAAATTTAGTAGCTGTGGATAGTGACCCTGTGTGTGGCTTTCTTTAGTTCCAGCAGACATCAGAGCATGCACTCTTTTCCTGCTCTGTGGTGGATGTCTTCACACAACTTAACCAGAGCTTTGAGATCATCCGGAAGCTGGAATGCCCAGACCCCAACATCCTTGCTCACTACATGAGGAGATTTGCCAAGGTGACCATGACCCTTCCTATTCCCTCTCCTTACCACCACCACACTCACATTCTTATCACAGGTCTGAACTCACTCCCTCTCCATGGTGGCTTTTGGGTAAAGCCTTGTGTTACCTTCATTCTCTTTGCTTGTTTACCCATCTGGGTAAACAGATGGGTCTGCCTCAGTGCTTGCTCTGTAGTTGAGAGGGAGCTTTGTCACTTACTATGAGATTTCCCCTTTACCTCCCTGTTGTTACTATTCTGGGATGAGAAATGTGACCTCAGGCAAGACCCCTATGGGGAGAGCTAAGTGTTCCCTCTCCTTTCCTTTTCTCTTCTTTTCTCAGACCATTGGGAAGGTGCTGATGCAGTATGCAGACATCTTGTCAAAGAGCTTCCCAGATTATTGCACAAAGGAGAAACTGGTAGGGTCAGGCCCTGGGACTCTTAAAGAAGGAGAGTGGGGGACCTTTGAATCTTTCTTCCTTTTGAAGCTATGCTGAGAGCTGAGGAGTAGGGTGATGCTTCAGATGTCTGATTCCCACCAGGGTTTTGCTTGAAAGCCATGCCACAAAATTATGAGAATTGACAGTGTTTCTCTGAGTCTCCATTTGGTACATTATCCTCTGCTAAGCTAGACCTTTGCTTAATCTTTTTAAAAATTAAAATATTCAGACATTCAAAGAATAATAAAGGATAATATCATGAATTCTTGGGATATTTGCTTGGTATCCCAAGTATTCATTTAAGGAGAATTGTCTGAATTGACTCCAGGTCTTAGTGGCTAGGGAGAGACCTATGGAATATGTGAAGTCCTTGTGGCTTTTGGACAGTGTGAGAAAGGGAGGGACCCTAGGCTAATGTGCCCTTTGCTGAAAGGAGCCAAGACTCAACAGCTACATCTGTCCCCAAAGCCCTGCATCCTGATGAACAACATGCAGCAACTGAGGGTCCAACTGGAGAAAATGTTTGAGGCCATGGGAGGCAAGGAGGTAGGTCTTACGGTTTGGGGTCACTGTATTTTCCTTTAAGTCCTGAGATCTCTGGCCACAGAACTTTATTGCATATAAGCCTGGATTTTATTTAGCTTGGGGTCTGGGCTGGCTTAAACTGAGATAGGCTTTGGGGTAAGGCCCCAAGAGGGATGTAGGGGTGTGGGAGGTAAGAAGAGGGTAAGAGAAGCAGCCTAGCTTGGCTCACCTCCTGTGAATACAGCTGGACCCTGAAACTGCAGACAGCCTGAAGGAGCTGCAGGTGAAACTGAATACAGTTTTGGATGAGCTCAGCATGGTATTTGGAAACAGGTAAGTGGCTCCAAAACACAAGGCCACGTATAGTCCCTGGCCAATCCCAGAGCCCCTTCCCCACACCTATCCATACAGCTAGAAGTATGTGGGTCTTCCCTGGACTCCTGCTGACTGTCCCTTTTGGAGCTGCACCATGAGCATGTGGGCCTGGGACCAAAGAGTTCCAGAAACAGTGTGTGTTTGGGAGGGAAGGGCTGCACTGTGGGCACATGTGTAGTTTCCAGGTGCGGATTGATGAGTGTGTTCGACAAATGGCTGACATCCTGGGCCAAGTCCGGGGCACAGGGAATGCATCCCCCGACACCAGGGCCTCAGTGGCTCAGGATGCAGATGGTGTGCTCCGGCCTCTCATGGACTTCCTAGATGGCAAGTGAGTACAGCACTCAAGACTGTCCTGGGGATGGGCAAAGCAGGGGCCACTGGGAAGGAGAACCTTTTGGGGTGGGGGGCCTCAAACTTTCCCCTTGGCCTCACTTGTTGCCTGGGCTTGCAGCCTCACACTCTTTGCCACTGTGTGTGAGAAAACAGTTCTGAAGCGGGTACTGAAGGAGCTCTGGCGGGTGGTAATGAACACAATGGAAAGGATGATTGTTCTGCCTCCACTCACTGACCACACGGTAAGGACACCTTCTTTCACTTCCTCCTGCTGTCTCCCTTCCTCTTACTCCCTGCTCCCTGATGGAATTTGAAATCCTCTGCTCTTGACTGATCCCTTCTTTGCTCAGGGCACTCAGCTGATCTTCAATGCTGCCAAGGAGCTGAGCCATCTTTCTAAACTCAAGGTACTCTGGGTGTGGGGTCCTTCTGACAGCCATGGTCCTTCTGAGGCCAGGGGAGAAGGTACTTGGGAGGAAGGAAATCCAAGCTTTGGAGACTGAAGAGGAAGGGAAGGAAAGGAATATGCAACTGTGGGCTGGCAGGTGAGAGCAAGACTATCGTGACTACTTTAGCCTGTCCTAATGCTGCTGCTTTCTCTGGGGTTCTAGGACCACATGGTGCGAGAGGAAACACGGAATCTCACTCCAAAGCAGTGTGCTGTTCTTGACCTCGCCCTGGACACCATTAAGGTGGAGACCTCCCCCTTTTCCAGACAATCTTACCACCACACTCACCTGGCCCTGGCATTCCACTCTGCCAGTCTAGTTGTCCCTTAGGCTCATACCACTCCACATCCAGAAGACAGGCATGATGTACTGTCAAGGATACAAAGAATCAGATATGGTTCCTAAGTTCAAGATGCTTATGATTGGTAGGGTGATAATATGGCAGGAATGTATAAACTGTGATTCAAGGCACCTGGGAGAGGTATGGTGTAGGTATCAAGTTCTTGAAGGTTCAGATATATAAAAGAGCACTTCTGGCTATTTCCTGCCTGAAATGCTTCTATTCTGTTTCTGTGCCTGTCCAGATAGAACTGTCCTTCAAACACTACCTTCAGGAATGTGGCTATCCTCTAATGATCCTGCCAAATACCCAAATAATACTCTTCACCTGAGAAACTATGACTGGTTCTCTGAGTATTCCTGAATGGCCTATTATTCTCACAGTCTTCTTCTATTTTGGGGAGCTGCCTCTTTGTAAGGGGTGAAGTAGCAGGTGCTCTTTTATCTTTCAGCAATACTTCCACGCAGGAGGAAATGGGCTAAAGAAAACCTTTCTGGACAAGAGCCCAGATCTGCAGTCCCTACGCTATGCCCTGTCTCTGTACACACAGACCACAGACACTCTCATCAAGACCTTTGTGCGCTCACAGACTGCCCAGGGTAAGATCCTGAGGACTTTGGGTCCCCACCTCCCCTATCTGATACACATCTGCCCCCAAGGAGTCGGTATCTTCATGTCTTTGGGGGAGGATCAGTAACTTCTTCAGAGATCCCTCTGAATTCAGATCTCAAGATTTCTTGAAAGGACCTCAGTAGTCACCTATACCCCATGCCCACATACCAGGCAGGAGAATCACAGGGGTCTGGGAAATATGCCTGAGATTTCTTTTCCCATACATTGCCTAGCCAGTGCATGTTTATTGTGCTCAAGGAGTGTACCCTGTCTGGTAAGTGGTGAGAAGAAGGAAAATCTGTGAGGAAGCCTTGAGAAAGTCATGAAGGCTTGTGACTTTGGGAGCCTTGCTGAAAGTTGTACTGGGGAGAGAAGGCAAAAGACTTTCCAGACTCTCCACATGAACAGGTAGACAGAGAAGAAAGGCAAACCATGGAAGCCACTGAAAAAGAGTAGGGATCCAAGGGCCCTGTGCACAGCTGAGCCTCCAGCCTTGTGGGTGATGCTTATGGACAGGGGACCCAGGTACTGGTTTTCTCCCAGTGACTTCCAGTCCTCAGAACCTCTCCCTGCCCCCAGCCAGGCTTGTCTAAAACAAAACACATCTGCATTGATGTGGATGACTGAAATTTTAACCCGAATCTGGAGCAGAGCCCTCCCAGGAGGCACCTTCAGGCATGTTTATTATTGCTTGTTCCAGGGAAACCTGGGGGAGTGAACCGGTGGGGGGAGTTGGAAGCTTAGGTATTACTGAGCTGTGGACCTGGAGGGGAGAACTGACCCTGAGGGAAGAGGGGCCTAAGCAGCTAGTTTGGAGGTGAGAAATGGAAAGGAATATGCTCCATTCCCCACATCCATTCTCAAGGAAGAAGAGAGAGGAAAAGAACCAGCTATACATCTTGTTCAGGGGGACAGGGAGAACTTTTACAGAGCTGAGTACATGTAAAAGCCTCCAACATCAGGGAACATCTGAGTAACCCAGAAAAGCTTTTCGGAAGCATTGAGCTTTAAGCTAGATAAAAGATGAGAAGAGGCTGGAATGGGTATGCATGAAGTAAGGGCAGGGGTGGAGCCTGCAGAGAGAACCTGAGTGTACATGTGTGTATTTTCTGCCCATTGCTTTATTATGAAAGGGCCTAGGAAATTAGAGCCTACAACCTTTCTCCTGCCCTGCTGGTCTCAGGTACCTTCTCTCTGTATTTTCTACTTCTGCCCATGATTTGGTTGATCTCTGATCCATGAAGTTTAATTTGGGGCATTCACACACTGAGCCCCAGCCAGCTCTTTTTCTTTTTCCACCCTGCCCCACCTCTGTGCTCCCTCAGAATATGTGTAGAGCTACTTTGAATGGCTGTTAACTCCTTAGAACTCTAACTGATTTCTTCTTTCTCTGTCCTGCTGCTGCTACTACTTCTTGACTTGCCTGCTCTCATTCAGTACATGATGGGAAAGGTATTAGGTTTACTGCTAATGAGGACATTCGGCCGGAAAAGGGTATGTTGTACACCGTGTAGATAACAGATCTAACATGGGCTAACACTGACCCCTGTGAGCTAGAATAAGCAGCTTGTGCTGAGAAGGGGCAGGGGACCAGGTGTCAAAGTTTAGGCATTCTATTCCAAGTCTTAGAGATAGGTGATGTATTCATATAGCCTAGGAAGAGGTCCTATTATGGACCCCTGTCCTGTCCTCAGAATTACCCCACCCTTTTACCTTATGACAAAGAAGGGTTTTATTTGGGGTATAGAGTAGTGGTGTTTTCTCAAAATAGGGCCTCTGCTGAAGGGAGCCTACAGATTGGCTCTTTTCTTTTTCTTTTTCTTTTTTTTTTTTTTGAGTCAGAGTCTCACTGTTACCCAGGCTGGAGTACAATGGCAAGCTCATGGCCACTGCAGCCTCGACCTGCTGGGCTCAGGCGATCCTTCCGCCTCAGGCTTCCTAGTAGCTGAAACCAGAGGTGCGCACTACCTTACCCGGCTAATATTTTATTTATTCATTGTAGAGACTAAGTCTCACCAAGTTGCCCAGGCTGGTCTCGAACCCCTGGGATCAGGCAATCCTCTTGCCTCCACCTCCCAAAGTGCTGGGATTACAGGTGAGCCATCATGCCCAGCCAGATTGGCTCTTTTCAAAAAAGATTGGAACTGAGAAGTTGTTCTGTGGAGGGACCCAGTTTGAGTAGAACAAAGTCTTTCAGAGCAGGCTCTAAGCAGGGGCCTCCAGGAATCCTGGTGATAGGCAGGAGGTTGCTGTGTTTGGCTAGAGAAGACCCACATTTTTCCATTAAGAGACACCAGTGAGGGTGGACATAGTTCCCAGATACAGATACAAGGTAAGACACATTGTCCTGCCTCAACATCTTTGAATGAAAAATTCTCAAGCCTAGGAGATAGGAGAGGTTTGGGATCCTTGAAAGATTCCTAGTGCATTTTTGGAACAAGTAGTGCCTAAGATTCTGTCAGTTTAACTTGTGTTATAAGACCCATCCTTATTCTTTATCCCCTTTCTTTCCCTTCTCCCATTGCTTACTGCCCCATGGTTACTGTGGGTGAATGTTTCTTGCTTTTGGGTATAAGATGGTGGCCTCCTAACCCCTCAGTTTTACTTGAAATAATTAGTCTTAAAGTCCTAGAGTTCTCCAATGAGGGATCCATTTGTCCATCTGTACCTCAGGGGCTGGTGTGGATGATCCCGTGGGAGAAGTCTCTATTCAGGTGGACTTGTTTACACACCCTGGTACTGGGGAACACAAGGTCACAGTGAAAGGTGAGTGGTATTGACTTACAGGCCTGCCCTTTTCTTGCCCAGTGTCCTCATTCACTCCAGTCAAAGGCCAGGGTTGCTCATCCTAGCCCTCCAGCTCAACCCTCCTTCAAGGGGAATGCCTGATGGGATCCCTCACAGGTTTTATTTGTTTGGGCAGTGGTGGCTGCCAATGACCTCAAGTGGCAGACAGCGGGTATGTTCCGGCCTTTTGTGGAAGTGACTATGGTTGGCCCACACCAAAGTGATAAGAAGAGGAAGTTCACAACCAAGTCCAAAAGCAGTAACTGGGCCCCCAAGTACAATGAGACATTCCACTTGTAAGTTATGGGGTGAGGGACCTGCAGGGTTCTGGGATGAGGGTGATCGAAGGGGTAAGACTTGAGGGCTTGGGGGAGAGAAGGGAGAGAAGCCTGGAAAGTGGGCTGAGGTGAAATTGGCTGAAGACTCTCAGCTCTGGTCTCTTACTTTCTATCCTGTGCTCACAGCCTCCTGGGAAATGAAGAAGGGCCAGAGGCCTATGAGTTGCAGATATGCGTGAAGGATTACTGCTTTGCCCGGGAGGATCGTGTGCTAGGGCTGGCTGTGATGCCTTTGAGGGATGTGGCAGCCAAGGGCAGCTGTGCCTGCTGGTGCCCTTTGGGCCGGAAGATCCACATGGATGAGACAGGCGTGACCATTCTCCGGATTCTGTCACAGAGGAGCAATGATGAGGTGGCCCGAGAGTTTGTGAAACTCAAATCGGAGTCTCGTTCTACAGAGGAGGGGAGCTGAACATCTTTGGCTCCTGTGCCAACCAGGCAGCACCAATTCCACAAATCAGGGCCAATGGGAATTAGCTGTGTAGCTGGCCTAGGGTCCTTGTAGTCAAGAGGCTGACCTCTTCAGTTACAGACATTGAGGACAAGTTTAGGGTAGTGAGAGTATGACTTTTCACAGAAAGTGTCATGAATCCCTGACCAGCAGGTGTGTGGTACTAGGGGCTGGGCTGTGCCAGTTACTGCATAGAGAGATTTTCCATAGGGAGGGAAGAACAGACATTTCTGAAAATGTCAGCCATTTTTGGTAGACACTCCTCCGCTCCACATACCCCTCTCCATACCACACCATATCCAGTTAGACACATACATACTAATCATTAGAGGAACAAGTTTAGAGGGCCTGGAGCTTGTGCCTGGCTGGCTAGGTAGTCAGTTGAGCCTACTGCTGAGCCCTGTGGTCTTGGCCAGGGCAGGAGCACACAGGATAGGATTCAGACTGTCCCTTGAGCAGAGTCCACTGGTTTTGTGTGGCTACAATAAGAACAAGGCTTTGAAACTGAACAAGATACCTTTAGAAATGAGTGTGCTAATTCCTTTCCCCAGATTACATCATGAATACAAACAGGTTCATGTGGTGCTTCAGAGCCCCAAGCAGAAAGAATATCTCTTTGGAACCTAGGCACTAGGGGCCACCTGTCTGGGAATCTCCCAACCTCACTCCTATAGGCAGGGGAGTGATACTTCAGGTCATGAAAGGCTGTTCTTTTATGTATTTGCCGAGGGCTAGCTGAAGGATCCAGGAGTATTTTCTTCTTGAGTAGGCCCTGAACAAAGCCAAAAATTGTAGAAACAAGTCTAGAAAGAGTCCTCCTCACCTATGGCCACTGCCTTCTGGCTGTCCTCCACCTTGCAGAAAGAATCTAGTCTTTGATCTCTCTCCCCTTCACCTGGGTCAGCCTCTGTTCCCCTCAAGGATGTTCAACTCTGCAGAAGGAGCTGAGATTCTGATCCCTCTGTACAGGATGGATGGAAGGGGTACTCTGAATACTCCCTGGAAGGTCAGACATAAACTTTTTCAGGAGATCAGATGGATTTCCAAAGACCTTGCTCAGAGATGTGACATGGTTCTTGGATTTCCTCGGTAGCAACCTCCTGGACTTCCTGAGGACTCTGCATTGTCCACAGATGTGCTCGCTATTATATGAAATAAGAAAGCAAGCATCTTTGTTGTTGTTGTTAATTATTGTATGTGCCACTGTTACAGGAGACTATAGGCTGGTCTGTAATAAATTATCTTATGGTAGCATTTAGAGTTTGGTGATTCTGCTAAAGTGTGGAAAGCTGTATAAATGACTATCCTGTATAATAGTAGGTTTGCTATTTCACCCTCCTCTCCCCACCCAACCTGCCAGCCAAGGGTGGAGCCTAAAGTGGTTTGATAAGCACCAAGGCGCACAGCAATCACTGGGCTAGCCTCTTGGCCCTGACTTGAGCCCGCCAATCTGATTAACAGGCACCAGATTCCTGCAAAAGGTCCAGAAGAGTACTGATTATATGTGCTGGTAAAAACTAGTCCATACTGCCTCTTTTCTTTTCTAGAATCAGTAGACAAACCACAGTCTGGCTTGTAAAAACAAGGCAGTGACCTGCTTGGGGAGGGGTGTGCCCACAGGGCTTGGCAGAGGGCTGGACAGGACAAAGGATTAAGCCCAGGAGTGCACATTGGCCTTTCATGCAGGCTTTCTATACAAGGAAGAAGAGCTGCAGTAGAAAACCTATTCCTAAAGGGGAGGAAATAAGGCAAAAGTGAGGCCTCCTGGCATGGGAATCAGAAAAGCTGAAGCAAGAAGGATGGTGCTCACTACTTTCTCAGCCTGCTTTATCACCACTTGTAGGGTGGGGACTAAGGGGGCACCAGGCAGGGAACTAGCTCCATTTCCATTTGCTTGCTAAATAAACCCTTACAGTTCAGTTGCCCATTTATTTAACAACTTTCTCCTCCCCCACTACTCTCCCAAACCATGATAGCATTTGTACCTCAAAATTACCTCTTCCATTGTTTCACCTCAGTTTCTACCACCACAAATGGAGTAGTGGCTTTAAGTTACTCTTGTCTGGATTGCTGTAATATTCCCTTGCTTTCATTCTTCCCTTATCTTCTTCATACACTCTGGAAAGTCTCTTTTCTGCTAAAGCTATTCAGTGGTCACGGATGGACTGCAGGCTGAAACTCCAGGACCCTCCAAGACAGCCGCCACCCCCACCTCCATCCCGCAGCTATTCTAAAGCACTGCCCCTGCAGTCCCCCACGCGCACCATGCACTGGTACCTCTCTATGTCTTTGCACATTCTGGTCCTCTGGCAGGAATGTCTGGCAGCCCTTTCCACTGTCTTCTAGGCTCTGACATCTCCTGGAAGCCTTTAGGTCCCAACCAGCCCTAGACTCTTCCCAACAGCACTCCGCATTGTTATAATTTACTTGTCTGTCTCCCCTTATCGGCTTGCGATCTACCCAAAGGTAGTTTCGTCTTCGCTTTCCCAGCAGCCACCATACAGACAGCGCTCGAGCACTTCAAAGCCCAGTCGGCAGCTACTGCCCGCCCCCTTCAGGAAACCGGGAATCTGAGTGGGTCTGGCGCGGGATGGAGGGGGTGTGGCCATGGGCGGGCGAGTGGGCGTGGTCGGAGGTGGGGGTGTCACTCTAGGTGGAACGTGGCGCTCTGGGGCGCCTGCGCAGAAATGTGCGTTAAGATGGAGGTCGCTGTAGCCGACGGCTGTGCGGCGACGGTGAGCAAGAGACACCCAAAGGGGGCGCCCGAGGAGAGGTTATCACCTCCCTCCCAACCTTCCTTGAAAAATAAACCCCCTTAATCCTCCGCCCCTCCGGATCACCTGACGTTTTTATCCCTCTCGGTACTTCCCAGTAGCTGCCCGTCCTCATACTTCTTGAGAACTATTCTCCCAGTACTCACTGAGGTTATTGCCCGCTCCCCATACTCCGTAAACAGGTTTTCCAAATACTCCCAGGGAAGATAGTTGTTCAGATACCTAGCAAAAGGTGTCTTTATCCCTCAAGTAACTCCTAAAGGGCACACATTTATTCTGTTATTTCATTAAGCGTCTATCTCCCTATCCCCAATTTATGGCTCGTTCCTATTATCTTAGGAAGTTTTCTGCTTTTCCAGCACTATTCTGATTCTCTAAGAAGTCATAATTCTTGTCCCATATTTGAGACTTGAAAGAGGCAAATCTGCCGGGCTCGGTGGCTCAGCCTGTAATCCCAGAGTTTTGGGAGACCGAGGTGAGTGGATTGCCGGAGCCCGCGGGTTCAAGACCTGCCCGGGCAACTTGGCGAGACCTCATGTCTACAATAAATAAAAAATTAACCGGGTATAGGTAGCGCGCGCCCGTAGTTCCAGCTACTTGGAAGGCTGAGGCGGAAGGATCGCCGGAGCCCAGCAGGTCGAGGCTGCGGTGGCCGGAAGCGTGCCACTGCACTCCAGTCTGGGTGACAGTGACACTCCAACTCAAAAAAGAAAAGAAAAGAGGCAAATCTGCTATTATTACCTCCTCTAAGGAATAGGATACTTACTCCATAGGAAAAAGTCAAACGCTGACTGGCTACCCATGGTTTGCAACAGGATTTAAATCAACTGCTAACTTTTAATAACCAGATTTCACGTGTTTAAAATGCAGATTTCCAGCCCACGTTCCCCAAAAGCAACAGGTGGTTGGAGCTGGGGAAGCAATTGTTCATCACAGACTCTGCTTCTCCTTATTTTTTTGTACTAGGCTTTACCTTAATTGCCTGATATCTGGTAGGCATTTGAGTTTGCAATCCCTGATGAACTTTGGGTCATCTTCTTAGCTAATATTTTGAACTCTTAATGGGAACTGAAAACCGATGGTTGGATATATGTTTAGGTTGGCATTGGCTTCTGTAATGCTCTGATTTGGATCAGAGATCATCCTGATAGCTAGAGTCCAGGGTGAAATCTGTACTAAAGTGGTTTGTTTAGAGAATTTAAGCAAAGTATCTGTAGGTAGCTCCCTGGTACATTTGATCTTGAAGAAATTCAGTGTGTCTACTCCTCTTTGGTGGAGGTTGGACAAGGTTTTTTTGTTTTTGTTCTTTTTGGTTTTTGTTTTTTTAATGAACCCCGGATTATAAAAGGGCCTGGTCTCTACAGGAAGTGATGTCTCAGAAGTGCTATCTCCTTTGCTCAGGATCTTTCCGTACCCAGAAGCAGAAGGCAAAGCTGAAGAAGCAACATAGAATAATGGAAATAGGTAGGAGTCAAAAGACATGAATGCTGGTCCCAGCTCTACTACACTCTTTTTTTTTTTTGAGTTGGAGTCTCACTCTGTCACCCAGACTGGAGTGCAGTGGCCGCTCCCGGCCACCGCAGCCTTGCCCGATCCTTCTGCCTCAGCCTTCCAAGTAGCTGAAACTACAGGCGCATGCTACCACGCCCAGCTCATTTTTGATTTATTGTAGAGATGAGGTCTCGCCAAGTTGCCCAGGTGGGTCTCGAACCCGCGGGCTCAGGCAATCCACTCACCTCAGCCTCCCAAAGGCACGGAATTACAGGCTGAGCCACCAAGCCCGGCTCTACTACACTCTAATCAGAAGACCTTGACCTTCAATTTCTCAGAGGCTCAATTTCCTGCATCTGTTGCCTAGGACTAATAATTCTTGCCATACCTGCCTCAGAGGGATCAAATGGTTCATATATGTGAAAATGCTTTGAAAACTATGCATTTTCTCTATGTGTGTAAAGGATTATTATTATTATTATAGGTGCTTCTCTGAATTCTGATTAATTTTTCAAGGAATTGTTTTGCTGGGTCCCTAGTTCAAATTCACTTGTTGAGCACTTACTGTGTGCCAGGTATTCATCCAGGATGGGACCTTGAACAAAAAGCCCTTATAAATTTGGGAGTGAGTCACAAGCATATTAAGTGTCTACTGAGTACCCAGGTCACTACCAAAGCATGGTGTTGTGGTAGGAAGAATCTAGATGCTAGACATAATTCTGCCCCTATATAGCTATGTGAGAAAGACTTTTTCCCTGTGTGAGTCTGAACCTTCTCATCCCTAAAATAAGTTAAATAAGGTAAACACTAAGTTTCTTTCCAGCTAAAATGTTTACTGTTTGAGATTCTAATTGATAAAGTTAGATAAAGGAGCTGATTGCCCTGCTGGGTTGACCAGACCAACAAAGCCGAACAGTGGTGGAGCTATAAGGACAACAGTGCTAATGTCATACTAGATTCAGTACAACAATGATAACAACAGTGTTGCTCTATGGGTAACGGTGTGTTTAAAGAGAGATGTCTTAGAAGACCAGGAAGACCTGGGAGCATGGGAAGCAGGTAGTTTATGTCACTGAGAATTGGCTTTGGGCAGGGGATGGCGATAGATAAGACTAAAAAAGTAAGCAGAATTAGGTTGTGAAGGGGAACTTAGACTTTATTTGATAGGCAGTGGTAGGTTTTTAAGCAAAAAGGATAGCATTTTAGAAGGACAACTCTGGATAGAAAATGAGGTGGGGTTGCAGGTAGAGGATGGGGAGGTACAAGATTGGAGACCAGGCTTACTAACAGTGGTAGCCTGAACTAAGGTAGAAGCTGGGGAGAGAGAAGTGGATGATTATTCAAAGTTACCTCTTTATTAATGAGGGAGAATGTACAGAACTTCATGATTAATTACAGGTGGGGGATATTTACAGAGAGCATTGTCAAAAATGAATCCTGGACTTCTGGTGTGGGCAAGTAGATAAACGGTAACACTAGAAACTGTTGTTTAAAGACAGGAAATATAAGAAATCACAGATGGGAGTATATAAGATGGGGGATAGAGATGATTATTTCAGTTTTGTACATGTATATTGTGGCAAAACACACATTACATAAAATTTTCCATTTTAACAATTTAAAATTGTACAATTCAGTGACATGAAGTACATTCACAATGTTGTGCATCCATCATCACTCTCTAGTTCCAGAACTTTTTCATTACCCCAAAATGAAATCCCATATCTATTAAGCAGTCACTCTCCAGTATGTGAGATTTTGAAACATTTGTGTGATATCCAAATATAGATGTTAACTAGACAGTTGGATGTGTAGTACTGAAGCCCAGGATGAAAACTTGGGCTGAAGATAAAGATTTCTGAATTATCGGCATACAGATAGATAATTTTTATCACAAGAACTCTGGACTTGAGAGTCTCTGAAAGTCTTGAATGAAATGTAAAATATGTGTGTAAAAGTGTGTATCTTTGTTTTTCTGAAGAAAGGATCTGTAGCATTAATCAAATTCTATAAGGAATTTTCTAACCTACACAAAGTTAATAACCACTCATATATATGGCAAATGAAGCCATAAGAGTGGTTAAGAAAATGCAGGGAAAGTGAGTAGTGAGAAAAGAAAAAGAATGAAGATGGAACCCTGGGTAATATTTTGAGTATAGAGAGATTCAAAGGGTATTCTCTTAAATATAAGAGATAAAATTCATGTCGGCCTCAGTCAAGATAGGAAAAGGCTCTAAGAGGGCAGAGCTGTTTTCTGCTTGTTATATGTACTTCACTGTTGCCTCTGCCGAATACACAAACATTTTTGACAAACTCATTCATTTGTGCTTTCAGACTTTTCTTAGGTTATTACCCCTTCCACTTCTTCCTTATTAGGTCTTATTTTGTCATTTGGTTGGTGGAGAGGCCATCGTTTTTTTTGAGTCAGAGTCTCACTCTGTCACCCAGACTGGAGTGCAGTGGCACACTCACGGCCACCGCAGTCTCAGCCTGCTGGGCTCAGGCGATCCTTCCACCTCAACCTTCCAAGTACATGGAACTACAGGCACACACCACCACACCCAGATAATTTTTTGAATTATCGTGGAGACAAGGTCTTGCCAAGTTGCCCAGCCTGGTCTCAAACCCCTGGGCTCGGGCAATCCTCTTGCCTCTGCCTCCCAAAGTGCTGGGATTACAGACATGAGCTACCATGCCCGGCCAATTAAATGATTTTAAATGTATATATATATTGTTTGTTTTTTGAGACAAGGTGGAGTGCAGTGGACAATCTTTTGTCCAGGCTGGAGTGCAGTGGCACGATCCTAGCTCACTGCAGCCTTGACATCCTGGACTCAAGTGATCCTCCTACTTCAGCCTCCTGAGTAGCTGGGACCACAAGCATGTGCCACCATGCCTGGCTAATTTTTTATTTTATTTTTTTATTTTTGGAGATGAGGTCTTACTATGTTGCTCAGGCTGGTGTCAAACTCCTGGGCTCAAGTGATCCTCCCACCTTGGAATGCTAGGCTTACAGGTGTGAGCCACTCACCCAGCAAGAATTAACTAAATTATAGTTTGTATGTCTTGTGACATATTAGGGACCTTATGCTAAATCATTGGTTCTCCAAATATGAGCCCTGAGCCGACAGTATCAGCATTACCTGAATTTGTGGGAAATGCAGATTCTTGGGCCCCACCACAGACCTGCTGATTCAGAAACTCAGAGCCCAGCCTTTCTGATGAATGCTACCTTTGAGAACAACTATGAGAGACTATTCCTAGCCAACTTTTTCAGTCATAAGTAAAACACAGGTTCCTGGTTTTCTCATCTTTTCTATAATCAAATCAGCATTTTGCAATGTCTAATGAATTCATCATGAAAAATTTGTCTTTGAACATTCTTGTCCATTTGTGATCTTCTCCACCACTCTGAATTATAGATACAGATATTATTTCCTATATATTATTTTCTCCTTTGGTGTGTGGGAGTCATCTTCAACATAAATTGTTAAGTATTCAGTTATTAAAATTCTGTGAAAAGGAATGATTATTTCTGTGAATATCTTTCCTTACCCATTTGGGATTTTGTGTTGGACTCTCCCAGTGTTCTGCTAAGTCATATCCTTGACTTTAGAGAGTATGAAATGAATCTCATTGAATTGCACATTTTTTCCTCCCTTTTCTGCCCCCATCAAGGGTTTTTTAGTTACAAGGCCTTACCTAGTGATGCATTAAGCTACATACAAATCTCTTGGGTTCCCTAGAGTTAGTAGCCATAGTCAGGAAAAAAATTAGAAGAAGCCAGACTGAATTTGGAGATAGTTGAACTTGATTATTGTGGTCAATCAAGGAAGATTTTAGTCCAAGGGATAAGCCAAGCAGTACAGTATTTTAGTTTTTTGTATCCCCAAGAAGACTGTACATTAATTAGGGGAATGGATAATGTCTTATTTATCTTTGCATCTTTGACCTTGTGTGTGTGTGTGTGTGTGTGTGTGTGTGTGTGTGTGTGTTGGAGTCTCACTCCATTGCCCAGGCTGGAGTGCAGTGGCATGCTCACGGCCACCCCAGCGTTGGCCTGCTATGTTCCGTGATGCTTCCGCCTCAGTCTTCCAAGTAACTGGAACTACAGGCGTGCACTACCACACCCAGCTAATTTTTATTTACTGTAGAGATAAGGTCTCCCTAAGTTGCCCAGGCTGGTCTCGAACCCACAGGCTCAGGTAGTCCACTCACCTAGGCCTCCCAAAATACTGGAATTGCAGACTGAGCCACTGAGCCCAGCCTGATTAACTTTTTAACATCTGACACATACTAGGCATTCAGTAAACATTTGCCAAATTTAATTTACTTAATCCCAAAGTTAGAAAATTAAGATTTTAATTCTGGCTCTAACTCTAAGCCATTGTAAATTAACTTTATAGACCTCTGATTCCTTCATCTCTAAAACAGATCTAATAAATTTTGCACTGCCTACTTCCCAGTATCCTTACAAGATTCTAAGGAGAAAATATATGTGAAATACTCTGCAAAAAAGTCCAGAGAGCTCTGTAAATGTGAAGTATCAATTTTGATTAGATGCTCACACCCTCAGAGGAATAATTTGTTTATTCTTGTTTGTGGAGAAAGAACGACACAGCATAGTGGGCTAGAAGCGGGCAAGTGATACTGATTTTAGTCCTGATCACCTTTAAATTTTTTAGGTCTTAGTTTCTTTTTATCTCAAATGAGAAAGTAGGAATTAGGTTGATGCAGTGGTTCTCAACCTTGGCTATACATTGGGATCACCTGGTACTGAAAAATGCTGATATCTGGAATCCAATCCCCTAAAGTTTATTTAATTGGTTTGGGGTGTATGTTAGCCTTTGAGATTCTTTTTTTTTTTGAGTTGGAGTCTCGCTCCATCACCTGGGTTGGAGTGCAGTGGCACACTCATGGCCACCCCAGCGTCAACCTGCTGGACTCCCATGATCCCTCCACCTCAGCCTTTCAAATAACCAGAACTACAGGCGCACGCTACCATGCCCAGCTAAGTTTTTGATTTATTGCAAAGATGAGGTCTCATAAACTTGCCCGGGCTGGTCTCGAACCCCTGGGCTCAAGCAATCCTCTTACCTTGGCCTCCCAAAGTGCTGGGATTACAGGTTGAACCATTGCACCCAGCCGAAATTCTTTTTTAAACTCCCAATATGCAGACAAGTTTTTTTTTTTAATCAGCAAAACATTAATTTAGCTAAAAACCTTACACAAAAGTCCAGATTACAGAATACCAGGAGAGTTTCTGCAGGAGAATTTTTTAAGGACTTGAAGCTCTGACTGCCAATTTCTTTTTCTATTACATTGTAGAACTCCTAAGGCTTCACAGAGCACTGTTAGAAAATCATTGGAATAGGCAATTTACATGATCTTTTATAGCTTCATAGCAATGTTATGACCCCATGCCTTCTCATAAGATCTCTGTCCTATATTTTTCCTAACACCAATCTGACTCAATGTCAGGCTGATTATTATGGAGGCTAGCTTACCATTTATTTCCTTCTGATTACCCTAGGTCTTTTGCTCCAAGGCAATGAATAGTCTAAAATTTGGTAGGGAAAAGAACGTCTTGTGTTCAGAATCTCTGCTCAGAGATTTGGATCCAGTACATCTGGAGTGGGGACCACATGTCTGTCTGTATTTTTTGCAAGTGAGAGAAGAGGTAGTCAAAGCTGGCTAGACAGATAGACAGGGAAGGTCTCGAAGAGAGGTAACACCAGTGGGAATGCCCCTGCTCTGCCCCCTTTATGTAACTAGCAATTAAAAATGTGGTTAATATGGTAAAGAATATCCTCCTAAGCCAGGATGTTTTGTTTAAAGGAACTTTTTGCC
Source organism: Cephalopachus bancanus (assembly GCA_027257055.1). Taxonomy (NCBI): domain Eukaryota; kingdom Metazoa; phylum Chordata; class Mammalia; order Primates; family Tarsiidae; genus Cephalopachus; species Cephalopachus bancanus. The sequence continues at coordinate 81,256 of JAPVLO010000898.1, read as the reverse complement.
ATTTAAACACAGGCACAATAGCTTAACTAAGTGTCCTAACTTGACCTAAGCGTATGACATTAGCATTGAGGTTTTACTCCCCCCCCCACCTCCCATGGGCTTTTCTGTAATATTTATGGGTAATAATCAAGATGGAGTAACTTTGGTCAAGGGCACACATGCACAATAAAGGCTAGGACCAAAAAACAGCTATGAGAATGAGAGGTAGGTAAGATGCAGATGACAAAAACACCCTTAAAAGGGAGAGGAAAAAACACAAAACACTCCCCCACTGTGGGTAACCCATTTCGGGACCTTCCTCTCTTTTTCTCGAGAGCTTTGTTGCTTAATAAACTCCTTCTCTCACTCATCCTTTTAGTGTCTGCATTCTTTAATCTTCTTGGTCATGAGACAAAACCCCAAGATTGTTAGTCTAAGCTGACAGCAGAGTTAAAAACTCCTACAACACAAGGACTTCATGTCTTAGAAACAAGTGGTCCATGGACCAAACTTTTGAGAAGTACTTTTCAAAGAGGTTCTGTGGCAAAAAAAGCAAAGAAATGGGAGATGCTGTAAAATGTAGGGATACAGTAGAATAGTGGATTTCCACCTGAGCTTAGTGCCAGATCCACCACAGAGGAGCATCTGGGCATTTAAGACTGTAAATTGTACTGCTTATGAATTATGGTGTTTAACCACAGTTCTCAGTTACTGCCATAGAAACTCATTTCAGAATCATCTCTTCATTGGTGACCAAACCTAAAAGAGATGTTAAAGAATAGCAATCAAAAACAGGCAAGCAGGGATTCAAATCCTGACTCTGCCACTTTCTGATTATACGATCCTGAGCAAGTCACTTAACCCTCTTGAGCCTCAGAGTTCTCATATGTAAAAAAGAATAATACTCTCCTCCTAGTCTCAGGTTTTAGTGAAAATTAAACAAGCTCATCTATGGACAGGATTTAGTAAAGCGTCAAGCACACACTATATTTTGATACATGGTAGGTATTATATCAGCAAGGCCTCGACTGACAAGCAGTTTTTTTTTTATTCTTAGGTGATGTTTCTCTGAGATGAAAAGTGTAAAACTTTCCATTTCAGGTAGTGCTCAGCTTTTATCTGTTCAGATACCCAAAGTTCAGCAATCAATAATGGTATTTGCTTAGTACTACACTGTACCATATTCTGCCCACAGAACCAGGAAATGGACTGCCTGTGCTCTCAGAGCACTCATTAATTGAAGCCTGCCAAGAAACATCTTACAACTTTGGTTTTCCAAGAAACTCAGTGCAGGATTCAGGCTTGATTTGCCTCTGACCTGGACTGACACTATTTTTTGCTACAAAGGTGAAAGAAAAAAAATTACAAAGTTGAGCTTGAGATTATTATAGAAAGTCTTTAGTTATAACCACCGATGGTATTAATTGACATTTGAGAAAAGTGTTTGAGTGTTCTTTTTAGAGATCAATGAGAGAAACATTATACCCGAAGATTTGAGGCAGACATTACCTGTGATCTAATTTTGAAGGTATTTAAAACAGAAAGCCGCCGGGCTCGGTGGCTCAGCCTGTAATCCCGCACCTTTGGGAGGCTGAGGTGAGTGGATTGCCTGAGCCCGCGGGTTCGAGACCCGCCTGGGCAGCGAGACCTCATCTCTACAATAAATTTTTAAAAAATCAGCCGGGCGTGGCAGCGTGTGCCTGTAATTCCGGCTACTCGGAAGGCTGAGGCGGAAGGATCGCTGGAGCCCAGCAGGTCGAGGCTGCGGTGGCCGGAAGCGGCCACTGCACTCCAGTCTGGGCGACAGAGTGAGACTCCAAACTCAAAAAAATAAATAAATAAAACAGAAAGCCATGCTATGATAACCATGGTGGAAGTGTCTTTAGCAAAGCTGAAGGTGACAGAGTATCTAATCTGTGAACTTTCAAGGGGAGACAGGGATAGCCCAACAGAGACTTTCACTGAGCTTATTGATTTAGTTGGAGTTATTGATGTTGTAGTAAGATGAGTCATGATCTGAATACTCCTCTCAACATTTCTCCCGCTATCTGTGAGAGCTGAAGACAAAAGGGTCATGATGAATTTCATTTTACATAGAGATCTAATTCAATAACTCCTTTCTTCAATCTCAGTCCCGACAGTTTTCAACCATAGTATCATAATGTCTCTTATTACTATCAGTTCATTTCTGTTACAGCTATTTTGGAGAAAGCTTGGACTTTCTACCAAGGTCTAGAACTAAACTCTACTCATTATTCTGGCCAAACGATTGCTGCATGGGAAGGTTCTTTCTGACAAAGAGAAAGCTTGTCCTAATTCTTTGTAGACATAGTTTTGTAGTTTTAAAGAATTTGTAAAGCAATAAAAGAGCTCTGGGACTTCCAAAGGGTGTGTGTGGAGAGGAGGCTGATTTGATTTTAGTGAAACAAAATCGGTTCCACTTGAACTACATTCGTCATTATGATTTTATTTTATTTTATTTTATTTATTTATTTATTTTGAGTTGGAGTCTCACTCTGTCGCCCAGACTGGAGTGTAGTGGCCGCTTCCGGCCACCGCAGCCTCGACCTGCTGGGCTCCGGCGATTCTTCCGCCTCAGCCTTCCAAGTAGCTGGAACGACAGGCGTGTGCTACCACACCCGGCTAATTTTTGATTTATTGTAGAGATGAGGTCTCGCCAAGTTGCCCAGGCGGGTCTTGAACCCGCGGGCTCAGGCAACCCACTCACCTCGGCCTCCCAAGGCGCGGGATTACAAGCTGAGCCACCGAGCCCAGCCTATTTTTTATTTTTTGAGTTGGAGTCTCACTCCATCACCCAGGCTGGAGTGCAGTGGCACGCTCACAGCCACCCCAGCATCCACCCACTGGGTTCAGGCAATCCTTCTGCCTCAGCCTTCCAAGTAGCTGGAATTTACAGGTGCACGCTACCACGCCCAGCTACTTTTTGATTTATTGCAGAGATGAGGTCTCACCAAATTACCCAGACTGGTCTTGAACCCGTGGGCTCAGGCAGTCCTCTCACCTGGGCCTCCCAAAGTACTGGGATTACAGACTTGAGCCACTGTGCCTGGCCTGTCATTATGATTTTAAAAACTGAACTTTAAAGGATGGATGGATTTTTAGCTAAATACAGGAATGTGAGGATGCATAAAAGAGAATCATCCTGAGATTGAGGAGGGAGAGTTGTTAAAAATTTCCCATGATAACTTATGTGGTTTGAATTTTTTTTTTTTTTTTGAGTTGGAGTCTCACTCTGTCGCCCAGACTGGAGTGCAGTGGCCGCTCCCGGCCACCGCAGCCTCGACCTGCTGGGCTCTGGCGATCCTTCCACCTCAGCCTTCCAAGTAGCCAGAATTACAGGCATGAGCTACCACGCCTGGCTGATTTTTTGATTTATTGTAGAGATGAGGTCTCGCTGCCCAGGCAGGTCTCGAACCCGCGGGCTCAGGCAATCCACTCACCTCAGCCGCCCAAAGGCGCGGGATTACAGGCTGAGCCACCGAGCCCGGCTTGGTTTGAATTTTTTTTAGACTCATGTATATTCAGTATATAGGTAAGAGCTTATGTACTTTTATCCAAATATTGACATTAACATCTGCATTTGGCCGGGCTCTGTGGCTCAGCCTGTAATCCCGCACCTTTGGGAGGCTGAGGTGGATTGCCTGAACCCGCAGGTTCGAGACCCGTCTGGGCAATAAAAATAAAAAAAATCAGCCGGGCGTGGTAGCGCATGCCTGTAATTCCGGCTACTGGGAAGGCTGAGGCGGAAGGATCACCGGAGCCCAGCAGGTCGAGGCTGCGGTGGCCGGGAGTGGCCACTGCACTCCAGTCTGGGCGACAGAGTGAGACTCCAACTCAAAAAAAAAAAAATCTGCATTTATAGTTATCCAAATCTCATGCTTAAATTTATGAAGGAAAGATCTTTAGTTTTAGAGTCTCATTTGACTCCAGTTCTTTCATAGAGAATTTCATCCTCGTTAGCCTTATTCATAATTTGTCCTTGTCTCATGACTGTTCATCTCCGTCTTCATGGAATATATATCTGGTTAAGGTTTTGAGATATGCAGGGAGATCTGTGCCCATCTTTGTGTTGCTCTGTTTGTCTTATGGAAGGCTGTGGTCGATCACAAAACACATTTTGGGGGCTGAGGCTGATTTCTTTAATGTCCTTCAGTGTTGGCTGTTGACATAGTGTCAAAGCACATTGTTCAGTAAAAACCATTCTGAGCCTGGGACAGAACAATGCAACTGAGGTAAGGCTTGATGCTGTATCTCAATTAAAGGAAGAACACATTTTAGAGAGAGCCACACCTATATCTACACCATCTATATCTTAGAGACAGGGTTTTAGAGAAAGGGTTTTAGTCTGTGACCCAGGCTGAAGTGCAGTGCAATCATAGCTCACCATAGCCTCAAACTCCTGGGCTCAAGTGATCCTCCTACCTCAGCTTCCCTAGTAGTTAGGACTACAGGTGCATACCACCATACCCTAATTTTTTTAAAAAGTATAGAGATGGGGGAGGCTCACTATGTTTTCAAGACTGGCAAGACATTTTTAACTCTTTGTATGATAACAGCATATTGAAAATCTTTAAAAAGTTTAGAACCTCTCTCCAGAAAAAAATGCACAGGTTTTAATAGATAATTTCAGGAGTTTCACAGTTTGTAGAGCTCATCTGTTGAGCCTTGGTTTAAAAAACAAAAATAAACAAATTTAAAAACTGATCCCAAGAAGTAGATACACTGTTTACCCTTCAAGCAATTCTCCATAAGTGTTGTTGCTCAGTGTTTTGATTTATTTTGAACACAGTAAGTTCAGTTACACCTGCAGTACAGAAAGCCTGTGTTCTAGAGTTGTGTGCTTTATAGCTCACATCCTTCTCTTTTTTGCCCTTAATTTACTTTAATGTAAACAATATTACATTAAAGTTTTGAAATTGCATTAAAAGTAAGCTTCATATGTGGTTTTGGTGCTCTTCCAAAACTGAACATTTTTAGTTCAAGTGTGGCCTGAGAGAGCCAGTCTGAGCACTTATTGGAGACCTACATTTTCAGAGTGAATTGTTCCAAAGCTAGACTATTTATTACCATTTCCTTTTAGCAAACACAGAATTAGCTTATTCTTATGTCTTTCCATGGAAAGCAGAGAAGTAAGTCATGTGGAATTGAAGATAATATACTCCAGCATTTAAATTTCAAAGAATAAATGTACTATATATACTTTATACAATTCTCCATCTCTTTTTTCAGGTGTTTAAGATGGGACTAGAGCCGGGCTCGGTGGCTCAGCCTGTAATCCCGCGCCTTTGGGAGGCTGAGGTGAGTGGATTGCCTGAGCCCACGGGTTCGAGACCCACCTAGGCAGCGAGACCTCATCTCTACAACAAATCAAAAAATCAGCCAGGCGTGGTAGCACGTGCCTGTAATTCCGGCTACTTGGAAGGCTGAGGCCGAAGGATCACTGGAGCCCAGCAGGCGAAGCTGCAGTGGCCAGGAGCGGCCACTGCACTCCAGTCTGGGCAACCGAGTGAGACTCCAACTCAAAAAAAAAAAAAAAAGATGGAACTAGGAAGAAAATAGTTTTGATTTTTATATTATGTGGAAAGCCTCAAGGATCAACGTTGTGATTTGCTGACTGAAACCAATACCTTCTGACTTAAAATTTATTTTTATTACAAAAATATGTTTTTTATTAATTAAGGTAAAAAATAAGCGTCAGGAAGCAAAATTGATCAGAAGTGATCATTGGCCCAGACTGAGGGTCTTATTGAATAAAAGAGTGAGTGGGCTGACAAGAGAGCTCTAAAACAAGGAGAATGGTTGTCTGGGTAAAGGTGAATGTTGAGGGGCTGAAGGCCCAGACGAAGGTATTAATAACATTGGAGACAGAGATTATTCAGGATGTTGAGTTCAAAGCACCAGGCAGAGGACTAAGTGAGTCCTCACAGGATCAAAAGACTGGCAGTAGGAAACAGGCAAAATTATTCATGGCAGGCTAAAAAATTTTTTTATATCATGGTAAAATACACATAGCATTACCATCTTGAGCATTTTTCAATGTACAATTCAATGACATTAAGTATATTCACATTATTTTGCAATCATCATCACAACCATCTATCGCCAGAACTTTATCTTGCAAAACTGAAACTGTACCTATTAACCAGTAACTCCCCATTTCTCTTTTCCCAAGCCACTGTCAACTGCCATTCAACTTTCTGACTTTATGAATTTGACTACTCTAAGTGCCTCATATAAGTGGAATCATGCAGTGTTTATTCCTCTGTGATTGACTTTTTTCACTTAACATACTTAAAATACACGAGACATTTTATTTTATTTTGGTAGCTATTATAAATCGGATTGCTTTCTTGATCTCTTTTTCAGCTATTTCATTATTGGTATATAGAAATGCTATTGATTTTTGTATGTTGATTTTGTATCCTGCAACTTTACTGAATTCATAAAGTTCTTTTTAGTGGAGTCTTAGGTTTCTCAATAAGTAAGGTCATGTCATCTCTAAAGAGGGACAGTTTGACTTCTTTTTCAGTTGGGTTCCCTTTATTTCTTTCTTTTGCCTGATTGCTCTGGTTAGGACTTCCAGTATTATGTTGAATAAGAGTGGTGAAAGTGGGCATCCTTGCTTTTTCCACTTCTCAGAGAAAAGGTTCAGCTATTCCCCATTCAGTATGATGTTAGTTTTTATTTGATTTATTTCAATAACTTTAGGGGGCACAAATAGTTTTTGGTTGCATAGTTACATTTTATAGTTGCAAAGAAGTCTGGGCTTTAAGAGTACCTACCGCTGGGCTCGGTGGCTCAGCCTGTAATCCCGCGCCTTTGGGAGGCTGAGGTGAGTGGATTGCCTGAGCCCGCCGGTTCGAGACCCGCCTGGGCAGCGAGACCTCATCTCTACAATCAAAAAATCAGCTGGGCGTGGTAGCACATGCCTGTAATTCCAGCTACTCGGAAGGCTGAAGCGGAAGGATCGCTGGAGCCCAGCAGGCAAGGCTGCGGTGGCTGGAAGCGGGCACTGCACTCCAGTCTGGGCGACCAAGTGAGACTCCAACTCAAAAAAAAAAAAAAAGAGTACCTAGGACTCCCACCTGTGCACATTGTAGCCAGTAGGTGATTTTTTTTTTTTTTTTTCTCACCACACCTTCCACCCTTTCTGAATCTCAAGTGTCCATTATATCATTCTTTAAGCCTTTGCAGATCCTTAGTTTAGCTGCCACTTATAAGTGAGAACATGTAGTGTTTGGTTTTCTGTTCCTGAGTTATGTCACTTAGGATGATTTCTCCAATTTCATCCAAGTTGCTGCAAAAGACATTATTTCATTCTTTTTGATAGCCTAATAGTATTCCATAGTATTCCACTTTTTTTAAATAGTGCAGGGGTCCCCAAACTCCAGGTCATGGACCAGTACTGATCCAGGTGAGAGGCAGGCAAGTGAGCGAAGCTTCATTTGTGTTTACACCTGCCCCCATCACTCACATTGCCTTCTGAATTCCATCAGATCAGCTGTGACATTAGATTCTCATAGGAGCACGAACCCTATTGTGAACTGTCCCTGTGAGGGATCTAGGTTGCGTGCTCCTTTTGAGAATTTAATGCCCAATGATCTGAGGTGGAGCTGAGGCAGTGATGCTAGTGCTGGGGAGAAGCTGCAAATACAGATTAACATTAGAAGTGATGTTTGACTGCACAGAAACCATAATAAATCAATTGCTTGCAGACTCATATCAAAACCCTATCAGTGAGTAGCAAGTGAATTGATACGCTTCAATTGTACAGCTGCATCTGGTGGCGGGCTTTGAGTCAGAATTCGACACTTATTTTAGTCTGTGCCCATTTAGTCTGTCTGCCCATTATTTTATTTACCACTTCCATTCACACCTCTTTTTTTAAATAGTGAGTTGTACAGTTATTTTATTATAGGTTACAATGTAATAATAATCTAAATAAAGTACATAATAAGTGTTATGCACTTTAATTATCCCCAAACCATTCTCACCACCCCCAGGATGTGGAAAAATTGTCTTCCACAAAACTGGTCCCTGATGCCAAAAAGGTTGGGAACTGCTGCCACAATGTAAACATATATACCACATTTTCATCATCCACTGATCGGTTAATGGACATTTAGGTTAATTCCACATCTTTGCATTTGTGAATTATGCTGTGTCACTTTTATTTAATAACCTCAGCTGGGTTCTTCATTTATGGCCTTTACTGTGTTAAAGCATGTCCCTCTGATACCTGATTTGCTAAGAGCTTTAATCATGAAGGGATGCCGAATTTTAAGTACTTTTCTGAATCTAATGAGATGATCATATGGTTTTTGTCCTTCATTCTGTTAATGTGGTATATCACATTTATAGATCTGTGCTTGTGGAAACATTCTTGCATCCTTGGGATAAATCCCACTTGCTCATGAAGTATCATACTTTTGATGTAGTGTTGGATTTGGTGTGCTAGTATTTTGTTGAGAATTTTTGCATCTATGTTCATCCGAGATATTGATTTGTAGTTTTCTCTTTTTGGTTGTATCCCTGTCTTGTTTTGGTATCAGGATAATGATGGCCTTGTAGAATGAGTTAGGAAGAATTCCTTCATCTTTAAATTCTGGGAATAGTTTGAGAAGAATTGGTGTTCCTTAAAAGTTTGATAGAAGCCAGACACAGTGGCTCATGCCTATAATCCCAACACACTGGGAGGCTGAGGCAAGAGGATGCCTAAGTCCTGGAGTTTGAGAACAGCCTGGGCAACACGGCAAGACCTTATCTCTACAAAAATAAAAAATAAAACAAGAATTAGACAGATGTGGTGGTGTGCCTGTAGTTCTAGCTGCTTGGGAGGCTGAGATAGAAGGATCACCTGAGCCCAACAGGTCCAGGCTGCAGTAGCCTTGATTGTGCCACTGTATACCAGCCTGGGCTACAGAGTGAGGCTCTGACTCAAAAAACAAAAACAAAAGGCTTTTGATAGAATTTATCAATAATGCCATCTGGTGCTGAGCTTTCCTCTGTTGGAAGACTTTTTATTAGTAATTCAGTCTTGTTACTCATTATTGATCTGTTCGTATTTTCTATTTCTTCCTGTTTCAATGTTGGCAGGTTATATGTGTCCAGGAATTTGTAATTTTCTCAAGGTTTTCCAATTTATGGCATATAGTTTTTTATAATAGTCTCTAATGATCCTTTGAGTCCTGTGGTAGTAGTTGTAATGTCTGCTTTTTCATTTCTAATTTTGAGTCTTCTCTCTTTTTTCTTAGTTAGGCTAGTTAATGATTTATAGATTTTGTTTATTCAAAAAAAACAACTTTTCATTTCATTGATCTTTTATTATTTATTAGTTTCTATTTTGTTTAGATCAGTTTGCCTAGGTGGTTCTGGCTCAGGGTCTCTGCGATTTTGGGCAGATGCAATCATCTGAAGTTTTGACTGGAGCTGGAGGAACCCCCTTGCAAGATGGCTCACTCTCATGGCTGTTGGCAGGAGTCCTCAGTTCCTGCCTCATGGGTCTCTCCATAAGCTGCTTGAGTGTCCTCATGAAATGGATGCTTCTTCTCCCAGTGTAAATGAGAGAGAGAGAAGAAGAGAGACAGAGAGAGACAGAGAGAGAAAGGACTCAAAGTTACATATCAACATATGTTCTTTGTCACAAAAGGGTCACTAAGTGTAGCCCACATTCAAAGGTAGGGGCATTTAACACCACTTCCTGAGGGGAGAAGTATCAAAGAATTTGTGGGTATACTTTGAAAACCACCATACTGGTAATATTTGATTTCTTGCATTTTATTTTATGTTTTTCTATTTCTTCATTATTACTTCTTGCTCTGTTATGAGTGAGAGCCTAAGAAACTCTCTATAAGGAAAACACTTATCTTTAGCGTGTAGACTTCATGTTGTCTGTCTTGGCTATTCAGTGGTCAGTTGTTGCTTACTACTGGGTGTTTGCCAGATATGAACTTTATGGGTAAGTCACGTATAAATTAAGTGACTGCATTTTAGGGAACACAGCATAAAGGAGCATTTCCTGTCTCTCTCTACATTTTATTGCTCTTATTTCTTCTCTCCACATTTTCCCTGTGAGTCCTTTATTTCCTAGTTGTTGGTATACATTTTTATATTAAACAGCATAATGGTTAGAAGCACAGGTTTTGGAGTCAGACTATCTATGTTCTAGCCCTGGCTTTACTACTAACTAGCTTAGTGATCTTGGGCAAGTAAGTCTGTGCCTCAGTTTTGTCATCTGTAATATGGAGACAATATAGTAGTATCTCTCTCACATGGTCATTCTAAGGATTAAATTTAAAAGATACATAAGTACTGACAGGATAGAAAGCTCTGAATTAATGTTAGCCTCATTTTGTTAGTTTTTTTGTTTTGTTTGTTTTTAATCACTGTCTCACTCTGTTGCCCAGGCTGGAGTACAGTGTTACTATCATAGCTCATCACAGCCTCAACCTCCTGGGCTCAGGCAATCCTTCTGCCTCCGTCTCTCAAGTAGCTGGGACTACAGGTTCATACCACCATGCCCAACTAATTTTTTATTTTTTATTTTTATAGAGACTAGATCTCACTATGTTGCCCAGGCTGGCCTCAAACTCTTGGGCTCAAGCAGTCCTCTTGTCTTGGCCTCCCAAAGTGCTGGAATTATAGGTGTGAGCCACCATGCATGGCTTATTAAGTTTTGTAACAGATTTCTTTTGTTGCTTAAGTAAAATGCCTAAACTTTTACTTCATAGACACACATGATTAGTTTTAGTTTCCCTGGGGCCAGTCTGTAATCTGTTTCCTGTCATTCTCAATCAAGTCCTTAGGGAATTTCAAATTAAGACATTTTCAGAATTAGTCAAATTCTCCATAATTAGGGAACTAAATATGCTACTAAAAAGTCACAGATCTGTCCGGGCTCGGTGGCTCAGCCTGTAATATCAGCACTTTGGGAGACCGAGGTGAGTGGATTGCCTGAGCCTGCAGGTTCAAGACCTGCCTGGGCAACTTGGTGAGACCTCATCTCTACAATAAATCAAAAAAATTAGCTGGGCGTAGTAGCGTGCGCCTGTAGTTCCAACTACTTGGAAGGCTGAGGCGGAAGAATCACCAGAGCCCAGCAGGTCGAGGCTGCGGTGGCCAGGAGCGGCTACTGCACTCCAATCTGGATGACAGAGTGAGACTCCAACTCAAAAAAAAAAAAAAAATCACAGATCTAAAGCTAGCTATGTATAATTTTTCATTCCCCGTGCCATTGTCTTCTCTACTAGCATGACCAATTGAGGGATTACTGTGCTGTCACTGTGTGACCCAAGTACAAAATATAGGAGTTCTAGCCGGGCTCGGTAGCTCAGCCTGTAATCCCGCGCCTTTGGGAGGCTAAGGTGAGTGGATTGCCTGAGCCCATGGGTTCAAGACCCGCCTGGGCAACTTAGCGAGACCTCATCTCTGCAATAAATCAAAATTAGCCAGGCGTGGTAGCGCGCGCCTGTAGTTCCAGCTACTTGGAAGGCTGAGGCAAAAGGATCACTGGAGCCCAGCAGGTCGAGGCTGCGGTGGCCAGGAGCGGCCACTGCACTCCAGTCTGGGCAACAGAGTGAGACTTCAACTAAAAAAAAAAAAAAAAAAAAAAAAATATATATATATATATATATGAGTTCTAGTTTAGGCCTTGTAAGTAGATATTTAGGAAAGCCGTGAACAGGGCCAGGACACTGCAGGACTCCAGAGTCAGCCACCATTTACATTGCAGTCTGTGTGAATAGTGTCTCCTAAAGATACACAGTGTACAACCTAGGTGGCTATATGTGATGGCTTAAGCAAGAAGGTAGCCATGGAGAATAGATCTTCATTTTCTTAAACAAGTTCAATTAGAGACACTCTCCAGAGCAAAAAGAATCGCTATGGCTTAAAGCATTTCCACTTTAAATGGTCACCCAAAAGAGTGGGAATGGGCCTTCTGATTTCAGGAAGACATGATTTCCAGTTCTTGTTTTTTCCACTTACCATCTTTCTGAGCCTCAGTTTTCTCATCTGCGAATGGGGTAATTATCTCGCCCTATATCTCAGGCTTATTGAGATGATCTTTATAAACTGTAAGAACTAAACAAACACAAATGATGAGATTCTCTGTCATTTCTTCTTAAGACAAAGAAGTATTTAAGGAAAACAAAGTCATTAAAAGGTTAGTAATCTGTAGTTTATTCATGGTTCAGAGACTTAAAGGAGTTTAAAAAATAATTTTTTAAAAAAGCACTAATTGGCCTAGGCCCAGTGATCAGTTGCAAAGGGCATTACTTAGTGTTCTGTAGACAAAGGAGCCAGCGCGGTGGCTCAAGACTGTAATCCTAGCACTTTGGGAGGCTGAGGCAAGAGGACTGCCTGAGTCCAGGGGTTCAAGACCAGCCTAGGCAACTTGGTGAGACCTTGTCTCTACAATAAATCAAAAAGTTAGCTGGGCGTGGTGGCACACACCTGTGGTCCAGCTACTTGGAAGGCTGAGGTGGAAGGATTGCCTGAGCCCAGCAGGTTGAAGCTGTGGTGGCCATGAGTGTGACACTGCACAGCCTGGACAAACAGAGTGAGACTCCTACTCAAAAAAAAATAGCAAAGTGTTTATGAGAGTGTGAAAGGAAGAGAAATGGAACAAAGGAGGTAAAGTATAACAGTAAGAGATTAAGCGCTCGCTTAGTTACTGGTGCACAGAACTAAATTTTTTTATACTAAAATAAAAGGCCCAGCAGGTTTAAAGCAATGAAATGAGGTTTAATGCATTGCATGATAACCAAATTCTAAAAATCTATGCATTATGACCAAATATACCTTAATAGAGTGATTTTGTAAATTTTTTTTTCAATTTCTTAGTCATCCATTGGCCAACTACTGAAAAAACTGCTCAGCCTCCAAGAGATCCAAACAAGAAAACATTGAGTTAAATAAAGCCCTGGGGCCACAGAGGTCTGGGCATAATTACTAAGCTTCGATACTTTATTTATTTTACTACTTATCTTTATCCTATTTATCTTTCACTTTTAAAAATTATATTATATTACAGCTACAAAGTATTTTATAAGTAGATACACAGTTAATAAGCAATGGTAAAATTGTAATTAATATGACATATCTTGCTTAAAACAATTATTCGATTATGGAGAAAAAAGATTTGGATTCATTCTCTAGGAAGACTTTTTAAAATTTTTTTTTTTTGAGTTGGAGTCTCACTCTGTCGCCCAGACTGGAGTGCAGTGGCCACTCCTGGCCACCGCAGCCTCGACCTGCTGGGCTCCGGTGATCCTTCCACCCCAGCCTTCCGAGTAGCCGGAATTACAGGCAGTGCTACCATGCCCGGCTGATTTTTTAATTTATTGTAGAGATGAGGTCTCACCAAGTTGCCCAGGCGGGTCTTGAACCCGTGGGCTCAGGCAATCCACTCACCTCAGCCTCCCAAAGTGCGGGATTACAGGCTGAGCCACCGAGCCTGGCTTTTTATTTTATTTTAAAGATGTGGTGTACAATTCAGGATTAGGTATACAAATGGTCATCGTACAGGTAAAGTTTGGGCCTCCCTTTGGTCCCCACTTTACCTTGTTTGAGATCAGCTAACCTTATTGATGTCTAGCAGACTTTCACTGGTGTTGTAAGACTCAGCTCAATAGAATAACTCCCTTCTCTCAGAACTATTTAGCACTTTGTTTACTATCCATCCCCCAAATTCCTTTAAGGCAGTTAGCATTTGTATTGTATCTATTTGCACCATTAAGTCTAATTTGCTTCTTCATTCACAGTCTTTCTCATTTCTTTATTTCCCACTATAACATGCAAGCAGGTCTGAATTGAATATTTAAAAGACTAAAGATTAAATTAGAAAACCAAAAAATAGTGTTTAGTCGAAGAGTCTCATCATTTTTTCAGTTATGGTATCCTATGATTGATTTTGATTTCATAGTACCTCTTACCCTCCTACATGGCTAATTATAAATTTATTTTGAAACAAGGCTCCTTACTGAAATACTGTTTTAAATAATCTGTAGAGTCTGAAATAATTCTAAAACCATAGAAGGGGTTGTAGAAATTATCTTGTCTTACCTTTTCATGTACAGATACGACTGAGACTCAGAGTAGTTTTAACTGCGTCCAGTTAAGATATTAGATTCCATAAATCTTAGTCACTGCATTGTACAAGATATGATATTGTCATAAAGAGTTAAGGGAGCAGACCACTACGGCAAGGCTTAGATCTGTGCCTTGATGTGTTTGCCATCAATCCCAAATTTATAAATCCCAAAATTCCATTTACAGTTCATTCTAGGAGTGACCAGATCTCAGGAGATCACTTCCCTCTTCTCTTTCTGAGAAGAATTATTTACCAACAACGGAACTAATTTAGAAGTTTGCCATGGGAAACCTAATAATATCCAGGGCATTGTCTTCTAGTAGCCAACTCCACCCAGGACAACAGATTATAAATCTCAGAATTATAACAAAGATAACTGAATGTTCTTATATGGGATTTACATTAAGATATGGACTTCTGATACTCAATAAACTGTTCTTCTGTGTTCTAGTAATATTTATGTCTGAATAATTCTGATAGGCATTATAATCAGAGAAAGTTCTCCCCAGCCATGGTTGAGGCAGTGGTAAATGTTTGTTGTTTTCTGGTCTCTAAAAACTGTCATTACTTCACTCCTTTATCACCAAGAGGTTAGTTTTAAAGAGTAGAGCTTCTCTTAGGTTAGTCATATTTTGACTTTATGCCTTCCTTGCTAGAGAGGAACTTTAAACCTCATACTGAGATTAAAGACTATCAACACATTTATAAATCATCTATTAGGCAGATTATTTCCAGAGAATATTCCCACAGATGGTTAAATGTATTCATTAATGTTGATTCTTGTTAACTTCTTTTCAAGGGCGTAGATGTTTGGGTTTAAAATCTGGTTCATGAATTCTACTTGTTATGTTTTTTTGGGTACTATAGTTTTCCTATTAAGTACCACATTGAGAGCAACCATACAACTGACCACTAAGTATCATTCAGAAGTTCATCAGGAGCTACTGAACTTCAGGGAGTGTCAGGATTCACTATAAGATTGGAGCTGCAGGGGAGAACTGGAAGAATAAATAATTGTGCCTACCTGCTCAGTCAGAACTGCCACAAGCAGAATGGTCACTCTGGCTTTAGACAGCATTTGTCTGGGTAGGCCCAGCTAATTGAATTTGGTAGACTGTAATTGTGATTTGGATTTGTTGGACTATAATTGAAATATGTAGGGAGAATGCCAGAAAGGTTATTGGAAATCTCTGAGAGATAAACTGGAGAAGAGAAATTCTGGAACGAGTTTAAGGTCGGATAACATTGCAGTGTGGAGTGCATTTGAGAATTAAGTCAATCAGCAAAACTAAGTTGCCCTAGATGATCACTGAGAAAAGAGGAAAGTGCTCATAATTGTTATTTTTATTTTTTTGGCTGCTGCTCATGTAGTGAGTGGATCACTAAGACTTTAGGGCTCAGAACTCTGGGGCATAGCACCTAATTCAGTGATCACATTACCACATGATGGAAGGTGATGCTAGGTGCAGGGTATGGTCCAAAGTAGTATATTCAAGGACTGGGTACTTGATCATCTCAGTGCTATCTGGAAAGAGATAAAGGCAGAAGTTGGGCCCTACTGTTGGCCATTGTTAGCCTCCATGGCTTATAGGAGTCAGGATAAACTGTACGAATAAAGGAATTTATAAATAGAGCTGTCTGAAAATGGAAAAACCATGTTAAGAGTCAGTAATTTCTCCTTCACTAGAAGTATTTAAATAAGGCCACCAGGATTGCTAAACATAAGAAATGACAACTTTGGGTGGAAGGATAGATTAGATATCCCCCAGTGCCCTGGGAGAAATTTTGAAATCCTGCAATTTCCAGGATCAGAATGACCCTAAGGGATCATCCAAGATCCAGGATGGCTCCCAGCCATCCTGGAGTTGAAGATAATTCTGAAAGCGATTATTTTTACTTAAGGCCTAGTTTACTTAAGGCATTCACAGTCTGTCCCTCTGTAACTTTCCTTAGATCTAATAAAACTTCATATAATATGAGAAAACCATGTGACATCTCCAGTTAGCATTGTGATACAAGGAAGTTCTCAGTTTGGTCTCAAAGTCAGAATTTCCTGGAGACATAAGGGGATAGAGAACCTCCTACAGGAATGACTTAAACGCCCACAGCTTGTTGGCCTGGTAACATTAGAAATCTTCCGCCTTCTGCTTGAAGTAGAGTAGTGGAGCATAGACCACAATCAGGGCTGTGACGTGTGAGGCCTAGAAATTCCCTCACAGTTGAGGAATTTGGATTATGTTAGCCACAGAAACACCTTACTTTATGACTGCCACATTTGTATCTCATGAAGTAGGGCAGCTAAGGGGATGCGACTTTGGATTGATTTCAGCTGATAGATGTACAGATCCCAGAGCTGACTTTAACAGCTCTAAAGTGTTTGTATTTTTTATAACAATTGTCTTGATTGTTATCAGGGGACATCTTGTAACAAGTATGTTTGAGGAAGTTTGTCTTTGGTTTGACATTCTTAGTAAACTTACCCACTGCTTATCTTCATTCTTTATTCGATTTCTTATTTTTGCCAATCCTCCAATTAAAAACCAGAACCTGTACTATGGCTTTAGACGACACAGAAATGAATTAGATGTGGTCCCACTTACTAGTCTTATAGAAGAGATAAAGTTCAGAAAATAGTTACAACACTGGGAAGAAAAAAATAATAAGCTATAGGAGAATAATCCCAACAAAGTGGTATGTGATTTGGGCGTAGGGCAGAGATTATTTCTATATCAGAGAAGCGGAGAAACATCACTGAGAAATTCACTGAATTTGAGCCGGCCTTTGTGAGATAAACTTTGAAGAATTTTGACTGAGATAGAGGAAGGCATTACCCTAGGAAGGAACAGTATAAACAATGGCATAGATGCAGACAAACTTGGGCTATTTACAGGGAATCTTATGTAGGCCAGTTTGAATAAAGGTAAATAGTGGGAGAGAAAGATGAAAGTGTAGTTTGGGTTCAAACCAGAGCATCTTGAATGTGTGACTGATGATATCTGGACTTCATTAAGTAACCCTTGGGAAGTCACTGTAAGTTTTTGAGTTGGTAGGGAAGAGGTCACTATCAGTGTTCTTCTTTAGGGCAGCAGTACATAGATTGTAAAAGTTGGAAGCAGTTGGACGTGGTGGCTCATGCCTGTAATCTCAGTACTTTGGGAGGCCGAGGCAGGAGGATCACTTGAGGCCAGGAGTCCAAGACCAGCCTGGGCAACAAAGCGAGATCTCATCGCTACAAAAAATGAACACATTAACTGGGCATGGTATGCTTGCCTGTAGTCCCAGCTACTTGGGAGGCTAAAGCGGAATGAGCTCTTAAACCCAGGCAGCTGAAACTGCCTTGAGATAGGATTGTGCCACTGCACTCCAGGCTGGGCGACAGAGTGAGACTCCATTCTCAAGGAAGGGCAGGAGGGAGGGAGGGAGAGAGGAAGGTCAAATGCAAAAGCCTGAGACAAAAAATAATTTGCTGTGTTGAAGTGGCAGAAAGTAGTTTAGTGTATTAAGGACACAGAGAAAAAAAAGAAGTTGGGAGCAAATAACAAGATGTTAAATCCAGGAGGAAAATATAAAGAGTCTGAGATGATACTGGTGGGAGTAGAAAGGAGCTAATAGCTTCAAGAGGCCTTCAGCTGAAATATATAGGACTTGGCAGGTGATAAGAGGAGAAACTAAAGGTGACTCTTGGATGTCGTGAACAAGTTGCAGATTAGTAATGCAAAGGAGCAGATGTACTTCTGATCAGGAAAGATGAGGAATGTCATTTTGGAACACGTTTATTTTGAGATGCCAAGGAGCACCTAAGAAGAAATGTCCAACAGTATGAATTTAGGACTAGAGATAGAGTTTTAGGAGTCATGACTGGAGCTGTGAAGGAAGGATACGAGATATAACTCAAGGAAAACACATATGGAGAGAAGAGAATGGGGATGAGAACAATGCTTTGGGGATAAGAACATCTATTATGTGCAAGGTAGTATAGAAAAGGATTAGCTAGATACATACATTTGAAATACCAGTTTTCTCAATTTTTAAAAGAAAATAATTATAATTTATTCTCACTGTCTCTACTTTTTCTTTTCAGTGCACTGTAGTTAACTTTAACAAGGCCACTGGTGACCTTCATCTTACTAAATCCATGGTCTCTGTCTTTATCTTACATAACCTTCATCAGCAGCCTCCCTGTTTTCTTCTTAATGGCTTCTGACCTGGAATACCACAGGGCTTTGTACCTATTCTCCTTTTCCTTAGTTGATCTCATTCAGCTAGATAGCTTTAAATACTGTTTGTTTACTGGCAACTTGCAACTCATCTCTAAGCTGAACCTCTCTCCAGAGCACTAAATTGGTATATCCAACTATCTTATTAAAACTTCTACCTAGAGGTTTTAAAGGCAACTTAAATGTAACATCACCAAAATCTAACTTCTGATTTTTGCTATCCCAAACCTACTTCTTCCATCTCAATAAATGACAACTCTATCTTTCCAGTTGCTCCCAAGTCAAAAAATTGTCACTTTTGACTACCCCATTTCTTTTACACCCACTTTCAATTTATTAGCAAATATTATTGATTTTACTTTCAGAATATATTTAGAATCTGACCACTTCTCATCCTCTACTGCTCCCATCCTAGTCCAAACTACTGTCATTGCTTCTTGGATTGTTGCAACAGCCTGCTTCTGCGCTGCACTTTGTTCTCAGCGCAGCGGTCAAAGTGATCACTGTAAGTCAAGTCAGATCACTCCTTTGCTCAAAACCCTCTAATGACTTTTTATCTCATCCCGAATAAAAGCAAAGAACTTACAATTGCCTGCAAAGATCTACATTTTTTTGTACTTGCCCCACTCAGCCTCTTTGACAAACATATTTTATAATCTCTCTCACTAGCATTTGGCCATATGCCCTTCTTGCTTTTCTTACAAAACACTAGATGTATTCCTGCCTTGGGGCTTTTACGTTTTCTGTCTTTTCCCTCAGACAGTCTTATGACTTGCTCTCTCTTCTTGTGATCTTTGCTTAAGCATCACCATCTCAGTGTGGCTTTCCTTGACTCTTTTCGATTGTACTCACAGCCACATAGTCTCTCTCTCTCTCTCTGTTCGCATTCCCTGATTTATATGTATCCCACCACTTATAATAGTGTTTAATAAATATTTGCTAAATTAGTAAGTGAATAATAACTAACTTTTTTTTATTAAGTCAGTCTTACTCTGTCACCCGGACTGGAGCGCAGTGGCACACTCGCAGCTACCCCAGCATCAGCCTGCTGGGCTCAGGTGATTCTTCCACCTCAGCCTGCCAAGTAGCCAGAACTACAGGCATGCGCTACCACACTCAGCTAATTTTTTTTGATATATTGTAGAGACGAGGTCTCACCAAGTTGCCCAGGCTGGTCTTGAATCCCTGGACCCGGGCAATCCTCTCACCCTAGCCTCCTAAAATGCTGGAATTACAGGCTTGGGCCACTGCGCCTGGCTAATAACTAACTTTTACCCAACTTGGATGCCATATCAGACCAAACATGGCCTAAGAGAACTCTTCGACTGCCCCGTCCCCAAATCTTTCTCTCATAGTCTTCCTTATCTCATTTAATGATACCTCCATTCACCAAATCAGAGGTCATCTTCAATACTTTTCTCTCATACTCCACATCTAAACCATTGGCAAGTCTAGTCAACTTTGTCTTTAAAAGATATCCTAACCTGCTTGCATAGCTACTTCTGACTTATACCCCAAATATATAAAATAAAATAAAATAAAATAAGATAAAGTATCCTATAGTCAACCAATGCTCACTATCCTGGCTCAGACTGAGGTTAAACTACTGTCGTTTCTCACCTGGACTTCTGCAGAAACTTCCTAACTAATCTCCCTGTTTCTTTTCTTTTTTGCTCCCAACCCCCACCAAGCCATCCCCACTCCTATGCCTCTATTATACAATGGAAAAAGATAATATTTATAAGGCATACATTAGATCAGATTAGAACACTCTTTCCCTTACTGGAACCTTTCTGTTGGCTTCCCATTATAATCTTAGAAAGAAATACAAACTTCTTTCTGTAGTCTAAAATGCCCAACATGATCTTATCTTCACCTGCTTCTCCAACCTGACTCCTGTTCTCTATGCCCTTATACTCTAACTCTCTTTCTGTCACTTCAACACAGTAAGTTATTTTTTGTCTTGGGGTTTTGCATTGCTGCTTCTTTTTTTGAGTCAAAGTCTCACTGAGTCACCCAGCCTGGGGTGTAGTGGCACAATTGCGGTTCACCATAGTCTTGGCCTCCTGGGTTCAGGTGATCCTTATATCTCAGCCTCCTGAGTAGCTGAGACTACAGGTACACACCAACATGCCTGGCTAATTTTTTAAAGTATTTTTGTAGAGACGAGGTCTTGCTATTCTTGCCAGGCTGGTCTCAAGCTCCTGGCCTTGAGCAATCTTCCACCTTGGTCTCCCAATACAGGTATGAGCCACTGAGCCCAGCCCATTTGCTATTCTTTAGCCTGAAATGCTGTTCTTCCAGATCTCAGAGCTACACACCTTTCTTCACTCAAGTCTCTTCAAAAGACCTTATCTGATCACCCTCTTACCAACACCAATCACTCCATTTTGTATGTTCTTAAAGTGCCTATAACTATACACATTCAACTTTTATATGTTTATTATCTATCTTTTGCACTCAAATATAAGATCCATTGTAGGCAGGAGCTTTTTACGATTCGCCTGTATTACTAATATCTAATATAGTGCCTGACATGTTCATTTGAAGAATGATATATGAGTAAATTTTCCACCTATCCTCATATCACTGCCACTAAAATGCCTTAAACTTGTTGTGTCGTAGGTTATTGCAATAACCTCTTAACTCACTTCTTTTGCATTAGAAAGTCTCTTGACCTTCGATCCTTTCATTCTGAATCTTTAGTAATCTTCTTGAAACCTACTTTGATATTTTTTTCTAATAGAAGTTGATTATTACCAAGGTAGAGTAATCTCCCAGTGCCCAGGATCTGAAATGTTTTCTTTGTTGTTGTTTAATGTCTTCATTTAAAGAAAATTTTTTTTCTTATTTTAAAGATGTGGGGTACAATTCAGGGTTAGGTATACAAATGTTCATTATGCAAGTACCCTTTTGATGAGGTATAAACCCTCCCTCCCCTGGCAGATTTCTACTACTGCCAATCCCCTGTAATAGATCACTCAGTATTATAGACTCTAAGTCCGTCCAAGTTGCTGCAAAGTTCATAATTTTGTCCTGCTTTATGACTGCATAATATTCCATCGTGTATACGTACTACATTTTTTTTTTTCCAGTCCTCTTTCGATGGGCAGCACAGTTGGTTCCATGTTTTTGCTATTGTGAATAATGATGCAATAAACATACATGTACAGGTATCTTTTTCATAGAGTGATTAGAGTGCCTCTGGGTATATTCCCAGTAGGGGGGTTGTGGGGTCGTATGGAAGGTCAATGTCTAGATCTTTCAGAAATTACCAAACTGTTTTCCACAGAGGTTGTATTAGTTTACACTCCCACCAACAGTGTAGAAGTGTTCCTTTTTCCCCCACATCCTCTCCAGCATCTGTTGTTTTTTGAGTTATTGATGTTGCACATCCTGACTGGAGTTAGTAGATATCTCAGTGTGGTTTTAATTTGCATTTCTTTGATGATTAGTGAGGCTGAACATTTTTTCATGTATCTGTTGGCTGCTCATATGTCTTCTTTTGAGAAGTGTCTATTCATACTTTCATCCACTTTGTAATGGGACTGTTTTTTTTTTCTTTTCAGCATGTTTGAGTTCTTTGTAGATCCTAGATATTAGGCTTCGTCAGACATACAATTGGCAAATATTTTTTCCCAGTCTGTGGGCTGTCTCCCTACTCTCTTGATGGTTCCTTTGGTTTTGCAGAAGCTTGTAAGTATGATGAAGTCCCACTTGTCTATCTTATCTCTTATGGCATGGGCACTTGGGGTTTTGATCAGGAATTGGTTGCTAGTTCCAATTTCTATAAGTGTGTCTCCTGCATTCTCTAAGGTTCTTATAGTTTGAGATTTTACATTTAGGTCTTTGATCCATTTAGAGTTGATTTTTGTGTATGGTGACAGGTAGGGGTCTTGTTTTAATCTTCTGCATGTGGTTAGCCAGGTTTCCCAGCACCATTTACTGAATAAGTTCTCCTCTTCCCAGTGGCTGGTGGTGGAGGCTTTGTCAAAGATGACTTGGTTGAGAAATTGAGTTTTGCTTCTGTAATCTCTATCCTGTTCCATGGTCTATATGCCTGTTCTTGTACCAGTACAGGCTGTTTTGATTATTGTAGCTTTATAATAAGCTTTATAATAAAGTTTAAAGTCTAGGCGTGTGTTACCTCCTGCTTTTTCTTTTCCCACCCTGAGGATTGTTTTGACTATTTGTGGTCATTTATGTTTCCATATAAATTCCTGTATTGTCATCTCCACGTCTGAGAAGATTGCTGCTGGTTATTTAATGGGTATTGTGTTACATCTATAGATTGCCTCTGATAGGATGGGCATCTTAACAATACTGATTTTTCCAGTTCATAAGCATGGAATATTTTTCCATTTGTTTGTGTCATCTTTGATTTCTTTGAGTGGTGTTTTGTAGTTTTCACTGTATAGGTCTTTCATGTCTCTGATTAGGAAGATGCCAAGGTATTTCATTTTTTTGTGGCTATTGTGAATGGGATTGTGCTTTTTATTTGGGTTTCTGTTTGTTTATTGTTGGTGTATAGAAATGTGGCTGTCTTTTGCCACATTATTTTATTTTATTTTTTTGATTTGGAGTCTCACTCTGTCACCCAGACTGGAGTGCAGTGGCCGCTCCCGGCCACCGCAGCCTTGCCTGCTGGACTCCAGTGATCCTTCCGCCTCAACCTTCCGAGTAGCTGGAATTATAGGCATGTGCTACCACGCCCGGCTGATTTTTTTTATTTTATTGTAGACATGAGGTCTCGCTGCCCAGGCGGGTCTCGAACCTGCAGGCTCAGGCAATCCACTCACCTCAGCCTCCCAAAGGCGCAGGATTACAGGCTGAGCCACCGAGCCCGGCTTTGCCACATTTTTTAATACCCTGAGACTTTGTTAAAGTCTTTTATCAGTGCAAGGAGGTTTTTGACAGATTCTCTTAGGTTTTTGAGGTATAGAGATTTTGGGTTCTGTCATCAGCAAAGAGGGATAACTTGACTTCCTCTTTTTCTGTTGGGATATCTGTGATCTCCTTCTCTTGTCTGATTGCTCTAGCTAGGATTTCCAAAACTATGTTGAAAAGGAGGGGTGAGAGTAGGCATCCTTGTCTTGTTCCAATTTTCAGGGGAAATCATTCCAATTTCTGTCTGTTTAGCAGTATGCTGACTGTGAGTTTCTCACGATGGTTCTTACATTTTGAGGTATGTTCCACCTATGCCAAGATATTTGAGGGTTTTTAATCATGAAGGGGTGCTGGATTTTATCAAAAGCTTTTCCCCCTTTTTCCATGATAAAATAATATGGGTTTTGTTTTTACATCTGTTGATGTATTTAATTGCATTTATGGTCTTACGAATGTTCAACCAGCCCTGCATCCTGGGGATGAAGCCTACTTGATCATGGTGGATGATTTTTGAGATGTGTTGTTGGATCCAGTTTGCTAGGATCTTGTTGAGAATTTTAGCATCTATGTTCATCAAGGATATTGGCCTGTAGTTCTCTTTCTTTGTAGAATTTTTACCTGGTTTGGGTATCAATGTGATGTTAGCTTCATAAAATGTTTTAGGGAGAACTCCATCTTTCTCGATTGACTGGAATACTTTCAATAGGATTGTTATCAGTTCCTCCTTGTGTGTTTTATAGAATTCTGCTGGAAAGCCATCTGGTCCAGGACTCTTTTTTAGGTAGCTTTCTTATGACATAGTCAATCTACAGGATTGTTATTGGTCTATTTAGTGTCTGAATTTCTTTTTCTTTCAACCTGGGGAGGTTGTGTGATGTCAGAAAGTCCTCCATTTCCTTTGGGGTTTCAAGTTTGTTTCCATGCAAGTGTACATAGTAGTCTCTGATAATCTTTTGTATTTCTTCAGGATCAGATATGACATGATCTTTTGCATTTCTGATTGTGTTTATTTGGGCTTTTTCTCTCTTTTTCTTGGTCAGTCTGGCTACGGGTTCATCAGCTGTTTATACCACCAGCTTTTTGTATCACTAATTTTTTGTATTATCTTTTTGTCTTCTGTGTCCTGAATTTGGGCTTTTATTTTGGTGATCTGGATTCTTCTGCTAAAGTTAGGGTTTGAGTAGTTTTGTTTTTCCAGCTTCCTTAGGTGATTTGTTAAGCTGTTAACTTGTGATCTTTCCATTTTCTTTGTGTGTGTTCATAGAGATATGAATACCACTCTTAATACTGATTTCATAACATCCTGGAGTTTTTGGTAAGATGTTTCTTTGTTTTCATTTGTTTCCAGGTAACTTTTAATCTGTTTTGATTTCCATGGTGACCCAGAAATTGTTTAGCATTGTGTTATTTAGTGTCCATGTCTTTGTGGTTTGGGGGGAACTTTGTTGGTGTTGATACTTATTTTTATTTTACTGTGGTCTGAGAATGTGCATGGCAGTATTTCAATCTTATGGAATTTGTTTATGCTTGATTCATGGCCAAGGATGTGATCAGTCTTAGAGTGCATTCCATGTGGTGATGAGTAGAATGTATATTATGTGGTGTTGGGTGGAGTGTTCTGTAGGTATCAATTAAGTCCATTTGGTCAAGTGTCATGTTGAGGTTCTGGATCTCCTTGTTGATTTTTGTCTTGATGATCTGTCTAGGGTTGTGAGTGAGGTATTTAAGTCCCCAGCTATGATAGTGTTAGAGTCAATATCTTTTTTTAGTTTACCTAGAAGCTGCTTTATGAAAGTTGGTGCTCTTATGTTGGGTGCATATATGTTTAGGATGAATATTCTTGTTGATGGATTGAACTTTTTATCATTATGTAGTGACCTTCCATATCTTTTAAAATTTTTGACAGTTTAGGCTATTTCCATATTTTGGTACTCAAACTCTGAGATTCTTTCTTCTGCTTGGTTAATTCTGTTTTCCGTGCTTATCAGTTTGTTATTTATTTCATTCACTGTATTCTTTATTGCTGTTATCTCAGTTACCAACTCCTTTATTCTTTTTTCTTGTCTCTCTTCATTTCTATTTATTCTCTCTATTAATATCTTGATATTTTGGTTGGTTTGAGACCAGTCATTCTTGGGGCTCTTTATTGTTTGCATTCCAAAGTCTGCGTTCTCAGTAGTTGACCTCCCAGGGGTCTGTGTGAGGCCCATATTCTTCCTTTGGTTTTTCTTCATTTGTGTAGAGCCCCCCCCTTTTTTTTAAACTTCTTTTTAAACTTCTTTTTAAATTCTGTTTTTCAGGGATGGGGCGTAGCTTGTACTTCTGTTTGCTCAATCTCCTATTCTTCCTTATGTAGATCCTCTGGCTTTGTTCAGTTCTGAGGCTGCTCTATGGGTGAGGGGCTGTACTTTTTGCAGTCTTGAGATTCAATTGAGGGGGAAACTGTGATTCAGAAACTATCTGCAGATCCAAGTATCTGCTGACAATTGTGTGGGCTCCTGGAACCCACTTGCCACCACCTTACAATCTGTCCATGCAGTGGGGATATAGGACAATTTGTCCCTGAAAGCAAAATGAAGTAAGAAAAAGGAAAAGAATTGAATAAAGGAAGGAGGAGGATGAAAGAAAAGTGGAAAGAGAGAAGAGGGGAAACAGAAAGGCATACCAACTAACAAATGAGAAAAGACATAAACAAAAACCGAAAAGATTTTACAAAATACAGACAATCATACAAACACACAAACTGACAAAACCTCCCTATTGATGTACTCTCCCTCAAAAATACCATACACAAACAGGAAGTCTAAAAGAAACAGCATTAAAATAATAGAAACAAAGCAAGTATGAAAACATAATCAAAAACAGAAAGAAAAAGAGAAGAGAAAAAAACTAAAACAAAAAACAAACAAAACTTGCTATGATGTCGGTCCTGTAACTCCAATTTCCTTTTTCAGCTCTGGTCTCCAGCCCCTCCCCCCTGCTTTCAACACAAGCTGATAAGGTATCTTTCAACATGGGTCAGATGCCCAACAGACTACTGTGGGAGGAGGATGGATCAGATCTGGACTCACCTGGCTTGCTGCTGCTGCTGTCAAGTCTCCCATTCAGAACTGACATGTCTGTGCCTGTTCCAGTGAGAGGGAGGGGCATCAGTCTCTCCAAATTTGATGGGAGATAACCTCTAGGTCCCAGGTTGGAGGCTGGGCAGACCTGGATGGTGCAGTGCAGGTTTCTGACTGGTCCTGGGACAGGGAAAATGGTGCAGTAGGCATTTCTTCACTGGTGACAAGACTCCTTTCCAGCTTTCCTCTGCCCTTTTCACGGATCCTGGGGATCCTGCCACTCTGCTGTCACAGATGATAGTGTGGGCCAGGTGCCAGGTGGTGAGGATCAACTACTTTCTGCTGCCTCTTCTCAGGAGAGCCCCAAGAACAAGATGATCCTGCACACTAGGGGCTCCAATCTCAGGGTGGTGGGGGGTTGCAGTCACCTCTGGAGGAGAACCCTCAGATGGACTTTTTTTTTTTTTTTTTTTTGAGTTGGAGTCTCACTCTGTCGCCCAGACTGGAGTGCAGTGGCCGCTCCCGGCCACCGCAGCCTCGACCTGCTGGGGCTCCAGCGATCCTTCCGCCTCAGCCTTCCAAGTAGCTGGAACTACAGGCGCGCGCTACCATGCCCGACTAATTTTTGATTTATTGTAGAGATGAGGTCTCGCCAAGTTGCCCAGGCAGGTCTCGAACCTGCGGGCTCAGGCAATCCACTCACCTCAGCCTCCCAAAGCGCGGGATTACAGGCTGAGACACCGAGCCCGGCTATGACTTTCATTTTCTACTTTGGCATACTTGTGCCTTACAACCTACTTTGATATTAATGTTTGCCTATTGAAAGATTGTCAGTGATTTCCCATTGTTCATTAGAAAATAATTCAAATACTTCAATTTTACATTCCTTGCTTTTCAGAGTCTGGCTCTTTTTTCTACTACTTCTCAATATGAATCTTTATCTCCAGCCAGGTTAGTCATCTCTTTGCCTTTTTCAAATGCTATGGTCAAGCATATCTCCCTGTCTTAGTTTCCTAGTCTGGAATGTTCTTCCTTTTCCTCTCAACAAATAAAAATTCTATTCAGCCTAGTTCCCACTATCTCTGTGAATTTTTCTTTTTAAAAATAAGTCTTCACTGATTATTTTTCTCGAAACTTCTCTGCTAGACATTCTTTTCTACAATCATGTACTATTTGCTATCATCTCTCCAGTCAATGGTCAGTTTTTATCTCTTCATTAGAGTATAAACTGGGGAGAGACACTGTGCGTATTTCTTTCTTTTTCTTTTTCTTTTGTTTTCTTTTCTCTTTTTTTGAGTTGGAGTCTCACTCTGTCGCCCAGGCTGAAGTGCAGTGGCACACTTATGGCCACCAAAGCCTCGACCTGCTGGGCTCAGGTGATCCTTCTGCCTCAGCCTTCCAAGTAGCTGGAATTACTGACATGTGCCACCACACCTGGGTAATTTTTGACTTATTATAGAGATGAGGCTCACCAAGTTGCCCAGGCTGATCTCGAACCCCTAGACTTAGGCAATCCTCTCACCTCCATGTCTCAAAGTGCTAGGATTATAAGTGTGAGCCACCACATCCAGTGCATATTTCATTTTTATTTCTCCTTTAGTACTTAGCATTGTGCTTACTGAATAAACACTTACTGAATACATGAGAGGCTTATAAGATGGTATATAAGGAAAATTAGAAAATAATTTTTAAAGCCTATGAAAATAATATAATAAATTCCAATAGTGTTTCATTGTTGCAGTTCTGTTTCTTTTCCTCACTTTCAACATTTTTTGTGTGTGAGGAGAAATCAGAGGTAGCCTAGAGTTGAATATTTCTATGCTTGAGCCCCAGGAATGTGAGGCTGCAGTAAGCTATGATCACAGCCCTGCACTCCAGCCTAGGCAGCAGAGAAAGACCTCATCTCTAAAAAATAAAAAAAGGATGCTTTTTTGTAAGCCTCATGATAACCACAAAGCAAAAACCTATACAAGATACACTAAAAATAAAAAGCAATGAATTAAAACATTCTCCCAGGGAAAGTCACTTAGCCACAAAGGAAGACAGTAAGAAAGGAAGAGTGGCACTACAAAACAACTAAAAAACAAGTAATTAAGTGGCAGTAGTAACTCTGTTCCTATCAATAATATCATTGAATGTACACTGATTAAATTCTTCAATTAAAAGGCACAGAGTGGCTGAATGGATGTAAAAAACAAGAACCAATTATATACTGGCTACAAGAAACTTGCTTCATCTATAGACTGAAAGTGAAGGGATAGAAAAAGAAATTTCTGGCCGGGCTCGGTGGTTCAGCCTGTAATCCCAGCACTTTGGGAGGCCGAGGTGAGTGGATTGCCTGAGCCTGTGGGTTCGAGACCCACCTGGGCAACTTGGCGAGACCTCATCTCTACAATAAATCAAAAATTAGCTGGACATGGTAGCATGCCCCTGTAGTTCCAGCTACTTGGAAGGCTGAGGCGGAAGGATCGCCAGAGCCCAGCAGGTCGAGGCTGCGGTGGCCGGGAGCGGCCACTGCACTCCAGTCTGGGCAACAGAGTGAGACTCCAACTGAAAAAAAAAAAAAAAAAAAGGAAAAAGAAATTTCATGCAAACCAAAAAAAAAAAAAAAAAGGCTAATAGGCTTTAGGTTAAAAACTGTAAAAAAAAAAATCATTGTATAATGATAAATGAATCAATTCAGCAAGAAGATATAATAATACTAAATATGTATGTACCCAACACCAGGGCACCCAAATATATAAAGCAAATATTAATAGATCTGAAGGGAGAGGTAGACTGCAACACAACAGTAATAGAGGATTTCAGTACCCCACTTTTGGCAATGGAAGATCATGCGGACAGGAAATTA
This sequence comes from Cephalopachus bancanus, assembly GCA_027257055.1. Classification (NCBI taxonomy): domain Eukaryota; kingdom Metazoa; phylum Chordata; class Mammalia; order Primates; family Tarsiidae; genus Cephalopachus; species Cephalopachus bancanus. The sequence continues at coordinate 52,147 of JAPVLO010000898.1, read as the reverse complement.
GCAAAGAAGCATTTGAGTAAAACCAAATGGACCTAACAGACATTTACATAAATTTCATCCAACTGCTGCAGAATAAGCATTTTCTCATCACCACATGGAGCATTCTTCAGGGTAGACCAAATGTTAGGCCACAAAAGAAGTCTCAACAAATTCAAAAAAGTTGAAGTCATATCAGATATTTTTTCTGACTGCAACAGAATTAAACTAGAAATCAATAACAAGAAGGACTTTGGAAACTGTACAAATAAGTGGAAATTGCACAACATGCTTCTGAATGACCACTGAGTCAATAAAGAAATAAAGGAAATTAAAAGTTTTCTTAAATTAAAATGGAAACACAAAAAACCTATGGGATATAGCAAAATCCGTACTAAGAGGGAATTTTATAGCAATAAACACCTACATCAAGGAAAAAAAATAGAATGACTTCAAATAAACAACCTAATGAATCACCTCACAGAACTAGAAAAGCATGAACAAACCAAACCCAAAATTAGTAAAAGGAAAAAAAGATCAGAGCAGAATTAAATGAAACTGAGACTAAAAAAGTACAAAACAAAAAGTTCATTAAAAAAAAGATAAACAAAATTGACAAATATTTAGCTAAACTAAGAAAAAAAGAGAGAAAAGCCAAATAAAATCAGAGATGAGAAAGGAAACGTGATAATGTTATATCACAGAAATACAGAGGATGATTAACCACTATTGTGAACAACTATATACCAACAAATAGGAAAAACCTAGAGGAAATGAAAAATTCCTGGGCACATACAACCTAACAAGATTGAATTAGGAAACAATAGGAAACCTGAACAAACCAATAATGAGTAATGAGATCAAAGCTGTAATAAAAAGTCTCCTGTCAAAAGAAGCCTAGGACCTCATGGATATACTATTGAATTCTACCAAACATTTAAATAAGAACTAATACCAATTCTACTCAAACTATTTCAAGATTGAAGAGAAGCGCATACTCCCAAATTCATTCTATAAGTTCAGCTTATAGAACTTATAGATACTAAACAAGACAAGGTCACACACACAAAAGGAAAACTATAGGCTAATATCCCTGATGAACGTAGATGTAAAAATCCTCCACAAATGTCTAATAAACCAAATTTAACAGCATATTTTAAAATGTCATTAACCATGATCAGGTAGAATTCATCCCAGGAAAGCAAGAATGCAAAGAATACAAATCACTAAATGTGACCTATCACATCAGTAGAATCAAGAACAAAAGCCATATGATCATTTAATAAGTGCTGAAAAAGCATTTAATCAAGTTCAACATTCCTTCATGATAAAAACTCAACAAGTTGGATATAGAAGGGATAAACCACAACACAATATGACAAATCCACACCTAGTATTTTACAAAGCGTAAAAAATTGAAAGTCTTTGCTCTGAGATCTGGAACAAGACAAGGATGTCTACTTTCACCACTTCTGTTCAACATAATACTGGAGTCCTAGCAGAGTAATTAAGAGAAAGAAGTAAAGGGCATTCAATTTGGAAAAGAAGACATCAAATTATCCTTGTTTGCAGATAGATGACATGATCTTTTTTTTTTTTTTTTTGAGTTGGAGTCTCACTCTGTCACCCAGGCTGGAGTGCAGTGGCCGCTCCCGGACACTGCAACCTCGACCTGCTGGGTTCCGGCGATCCTTCCACCTCAGCCTTCCAAGGAGCTGGAACTACAAGTGCGCGCTACCACGCCCAGCTAATTTTTAATTTATTGTAGAGATGAGGTCTCACCAAGTTGCCCAGGCGGGTCTCGAACCCGCGGACTCAGGCAATCCACTCACCTCAGCCTCCCAAAGTGCTGGGATTACAGACTGAGCCACCGAGCCCGGCTGCAGATGACATGATCTTATATTTTAAAAGCCTAAAGTAATCTTAAAACTGATAAGTAAATTCAGTAAAGTTGTAGAACACAAAACCAACATATAAAAATGAGTAGCATTTATATACACTAAAGACAATCAATCTGAAAAAAAAGTCAGAAAGCAATTCCATTAATATTAGCTACATAAAAAATCCCTAGGATTTAATTTAACCAAAAAAGTGAAAGATATCTACAAGGAAAACTATAAAACATGGATGAAAGAAATTGAAGAGGATACACACAAAAAATGGAAAGATATCCTATGCTCATGGATTGGAGGAATTAATATTGTTAAAATGTCTATACTACTCAAAGCAATCTACAGATTCAGTGCAATCCCTATTAAAATACCAATGATGACTGGGCTCAGTGGCTCAGCCTGTAATTCCAGCACTCTGGGAGGTCAGGATGAGCGGATTGCCTGAGCCCAAGGGTTTGAGGCCACCCCGTGTGACTTGGTGAGACCTCGTCTCTACAGTAAATAAAAAATTAGCTGGGCATGGTAGCATGCACCTGTATTTCCGGCTACTTGGAAAGCTGAGGCGGAAGGGTTGCCAGAGCCCAGCAGGTCAACACTGGGGTGGCCATGATTGTACCACTGCACTCCAGCCTGGGCGACGGAGTGAGATGCTAACTAAAAAAAAAAAAAAAATTCCAGTGACATTCTTCATCAAAACAGAAAAAACAATTCTAAACTTTGTATGAAACCATGCAAGATCCCAAGCAAAAAGAACAAAGCTGTAAGAAGCAAACTACTTGATTTCAAATTGTACTACAAATCTATAGTGACCAAAACAGCATGGTACTGCCATAAAAACAGACACATAAACAAATGGAATAGAATGGAGAACCCCAGAAATAAATCCACACACTTTCAGCCAACTCATTTTTGACAAAGACACTGAAAGCATCCATTGGGGAAAGGACAGTCTCTTGGATAAGTGTTGACTATCCATATGCAAAAGACTGAAACTAGATCCTCATATTTTACCATATACAAACATCAACTCAAAATGAACTAAATTCTTAAATGTAAGACCTGAAACTATGAAACTACTAAAAGAAAACTTCAGGGAAATGCTAGGACATTGGTCTGGGCAAAGATCTATGGGGTAAGTCCTCAAAAAGTACATGCAACAAAAGCAAAAATAGATGAATGGGATTCTGTCAAGCTTTAAAAGTTTATGCACAGCAAAGTGGAGAGACAACCTACAGAATGGGAGAATGTATTTGCAAACACTCCATCTGACAAGGGTGTAATAATCAGAATATAAATGGTCTCAGTGGCTCAGCCTGTAATCCCACGCCTTTGGGAGGCTGAGGTGAGTGGATTGCCTGAGCCTGCGGGTTTGAGACCCGCCTGGGCAACTTGGCAAGGCCTCATCTCTACAATAAATCAAAAAAGTTAGCCAGGCGTGGTAGTGCGCGCCTGTAGTTCCAGTTACTTGAAAGGCTGAGGTGGAAGGATCGCCGGAGCCCAGCAGGTCGAGGCTGCGGTGGCCGGGAGCAGCCACTGCACTCCAGTCTGGGCGACAGAGTGAGACTCCAACTCAAAAAAATAAAAAATAAAAAAATCAGAATATATAAGAGATCCAAACAACTCAATGGCAAAGTAATAATAACAATACTATTAAAATATGGACAAAAGACTTGAATACACATTTCTCAAATGAATACTTACACATAGTCAACAGGTATATGAAAAAAATGCTCAAAACTATCAGAGAAACATGAAACACAACCACAATGATATATCATATCACCTCAGTTAGAATGGCTGTTATCAAAAAGATTTTTTAAAAAAAACAAATGCTGGTGAGGATACCAAGAAAGGGGAACATTCTTACACTGTTAGTGGGAATGTAAAGTAGTATGTCCATTATGGAAAACAGGATGGAGATTCCTCAAAAAACTAAAACTAGAACTACCATTTGATCAGCAGTCCCACTGCTGAGTATATATTCAAAAGAAAGGAAATCAGTATATCAAATGTTTATTATAGCACTATTCACAATAGCCAAGATATGGAATCAACCTAAGTATCCATCAATGAATGAATGAATAAAGAAAATGTGCGCGCGCGCGCACACACACACACACACACACACACACACACACACACACACACACACACAATGGAATACTATTCAGCCATAAAAGAAGAATGAAATCCTGTCATTTGCAGCAACATGAATGCAACTGGGAGTCATTGTGTTAAGTGAAATAGGCCAGGCACACAAAGACAAACGTCACATGTTCTGACTATATGTGGGACCTAAAAATGTAGATCATATGCAGGTAGAGTATAATGGTGGTTACTAGAGATTGGGAAGGGAAAGAAAGGAGGGATGAAGACAAGTTGGTTAAAGTTTTTTTTAAAAAGTGTAGTTCTGGCCGCGACCCTTCCTCAGAGGAATCTTGTGTTCCCCCTGTTGATTCCTTCTAGAGACAAGAAGAGGGAGATACAATGAAGTAGGAACATGGAGTGAACAAGTGATTAGTAGAAAAGGTTAGCCGGCTCGGTGGCTCAGCCTGTAATCCCAGCGCTTTGGGAGGCTGAGGTGAGTGGATTGCCTGAGCCCGCGGGTTCGAGACCCGCCTGGGCAACTTGGTGAGAGCTCATCTCTACAATAAATCAAAAAATCAGCCGGGCTCGGTGGCTCAGCCTGTAATCCCGCGCCTTTGGGAGACTGAGGTGAGAGAATTGCCTGAGCCTGCGAGTTCAAGACCCGCCTGGGCAGCGAGACCTCATCTCTACAATAAATCAAAAATCAGCCGGGCGTGGTAGCGCACGCCTGTAGTTCCGGCTACTCGGAAGGCTGAGGCGGAAGGATCACTGGAGCCCAGCAGGCGAGGCTGCAGTGGCCGGGAGCGGCCACTGCACTCCAGTCTGGGCGACAGAGTGAGACTCCAACTCAAAAAAAAAAAAAAAAAGAGAGAAAAGGTTATACTTGAGAGACTTTGTTAAAAATGACCTACAAGAGTTTTTTAAGACATGGATGTAAGCGAATAAATTAATACAAACAGGCTTTGTATAATGGATTAGGAGCTGGGAAATAATGAAGACAATAAGTGAAAAACATTTTATTTTATATTCATTTATTTATATTTTTTTGTGTCAGAGTCTCACTCTGTCGCCCAGGCTGGAGTACAGTGGCACAATCATGGCTACCACAGTCTCAACTTGATGGACTCAGGCAGTCTTTCTGCCTCAGCCTTCCAAGTAGCTGGAACTGTAGGTATGGGCCACCACACTCGGAAGATTTTTTTGTTTATAGAGATGAGGTCTTGCCAAGTTGCCCAGGCTGGTCTGGAACCCCTGGGCTCAGGCAATCCTCTTTCCTCCACCTCCTAAAGTGCTGAGATTACAGGCATGAGCCACTATGCCCAACAACATTTCTTTTAAATGCTCGATCTTTTGTTCTATCTTAAAGGTCCACAAACATCCAAGTCCTACCCATCTAAGACCCACATATCCTTTTCTGGGAAATTAAATGCTGTGATTAAAATGCAAATATTCTGTTTGGGGCAGTATCATTCTCTAAAACAAAGTAATTTTGACCCCAACTCAGTAGTTCAATCTTGTAATCCTAGTACCTTGGGGCTCTGACAGGGGGATTAATTGAGGCCAGGAGTTTGAGACCAGCAAGACCCTGTCTCTACAAAATATTTTAAACAATAAAAAATAAACCAGGCATGGTGGTATGCACCTGTAATCATAGCTACTTGGAAGTCTGAGGCAGGAGAATTGCTTGACTCAGAAGTTCAAGGATGCAGTGAGCTGTGATTGTGAGCCTGGCCGGGCTTTTTATGCCTGCTGCACAGAAAAGCCAATACACTGAGACAGTAGTTGTTGCAGTGGAGAAGAAATTTAATCACAGAGCAGCTGAGCAGCAGGATGGGAGATAGTTTTCAAATCTGTCTCCCTGAGAACTCAGAGGCTAAGATTTTTAAGGTGGGCAGGGGCCAGGAGAATTGGAACTGCTATTCGGTTGGAGATGCAATCACAGGGGTGTCAACATTGTCTTCATGCACTGAGTCAATTTCTGGGTGGGGAGTCACAGGGCCAGCTGAGTCAATTCCTTGGTGTAGAGGTCCTTTGGTCTGCCATAATGTAAAATCTGAAAAATATCTCAAAGACTGGTCTTAGGCATCACAATAACGATGCAATGGGGAAGTTACAAATCTGGGCCTGCCAGTTATATGACTCCTGAGCTATAAGCCATTAAGGGAACAGTGGCGGGTTATCATTTGTGCCTGTAGCTTAGCAGAAAGGTGTTGGAAAGAGGAGATCCCTGCTGATCAAAGCTTCTCATGCCCTTTGGTTGATCAAACTGGGTGCCATCAAGGAGGTCTGCCTGACCTAAGGCTCATTGTTCTTGAAGAGAAAATAAGCTTATCAGTCCTGCAGGCAGCTCCCTGGGGGCTAAAATATGCAAGTAATCATGCATGGAAGAAGGAAATGTCAAGGGACAAACCCACAATATCTGCTTCATCACAATTCTAACCTTGTGGCCTTTTATTAATTTTATAATGATGGTTTCACAGCCGGGTGACATCTCTTAAACCTCATCTCTTAAAAAAAATATCAATTTTTTCCTAGAAGGGAGCTTCAGATGATTAGTTTCAAGCAGTTCAGAGAGCCCAGACTGCTCCAGCCCCTGACTACTGCTCCACCAAGTACTACCCAGTTAGTACTTGTTGGCTACTTTATTGTTCACCTGCCTTTGCATCCCTCAAAAACCCTGCTACTCCCCTCAGCTTCCTCATGCTGATAATCACACAGGTCTCATAAACTCTCAGAGGGGTTCATTCACTTGCATTTTGGAGTATAGGGATACTTTTTCACCTAGTTTTTGTATATGCTGTTGGTGGATTTTTGTTTTAGCTCTTCTAGATGCTCTTTCTCTTTTTTATGGGGTAATTTAGGGAAGATTTAAAAACTATATCACTGCTACAGAGGAAGAATAGGAACTAAGAAGTCAAAAGGACCTGGGTTCAAATCTTGACCTTGGATAAACTACCTAATCTTACTGAGTCTCAGTGTCCCAAATATGTGAAATGGAAACTAATTCTTTATCTTGCAAGGTTGTTGTAAGGATTAAGTGAGATAATATACATTGAATGTCTCATTCTTTGTCTAATTAGCTTATAGTGGTCACCCAAACAAAGAGTATCTTTTAATATTCTTCAATTATTAGCCTAAAGGCCAATTAACAATGATTAAAAGATAAAAATGTCAGATTGTTTAGGCAGCAATCTTCATGGATTGTGTGAGTAGAGATCAATATAGCAGGTATTTAACACAGGTGTAACAATGTAAGAAAAAAGCACCAAGGAAGATGTATAATGAGCACACTGTTTTTCCTGGAGTCCATTGTTTATGTTGACAAGAGAAAAGTGATTGATTTTTCTCTTATTAGTTGGGAGGGCAGTGGATAGAGGGACTTAAATGATGCATCTAGGAATATGGTTATAATATAGTGAGGCACTTTGGGTTTTTAACAGAATATTAGCATAATTTATCTAATGATCATATATAAAATGGGTTAAGGTAGTTAGTGACTGGCTGCATGGAGACTTGTCAGGAATCTTGTATAATTCAAGTGTAAATTGATGAGGATTTTGACTAAGGATCTTATTTAGATTGCAAAGAAAAGGATAAATTATAAGAGAGTGCAGAGAAAAGATTATCAGGAGCTGAGGAATATAGTGAAGTGATGCAATATAAAGTCTGGAGCCACTGCCTAGATTTAAATCTAGCTCAGCCACTTGCTAGATGTAAGACTCTGGGCAAGTTACTAAATCTTTTTATGACTCAGTTTTCTCATTTAAAAAATAGAAATAACAATAAACAGTTGTTCTGAGGGAAAATGATTTCATGTATGTAAGCATTTAAAATAGTTCCTGACTCATAGTAAGTGCTATATAAATATTTATAATTATCGTTTTAATCATTGTTGCTACTATTATGTTAGGGTTGAAAAGCAAAGAAATGAATTATTCCATGGTCAAATTCCTTGTGGAATTTTATTGTGGAAAATAGTCTTTGAGGATCTCAGTTAGTCATTCTTAAAATTCCAAGCCATAGATACCAAATTTCTGTTTAAAATTATTTCAAATTCTGAATAATAACAATGTATCACCTTTAACAATAAAACAAGACACTAGCTTCTATTTCATGAATCTCTTCTGCCCAGATATAGAAGAGATTGCCCAAATTCAAACAAGAGACTTAATCCTGATCGGAACAAAAAGATTTTGCCTGTTTTCTTTTTTTTTCCTCTGAGTTGGAGTCTCATTCGGTCGCCCAGACTGGAGCGCAGTGGCCGTTCCCGGCCACCGCAGCCTCAACCTGCTGGGCTCCGGCAATCCTTCTGCCTCAGCCTTCCAAGTAGTCGGAATTACAGGCGTGCGCTACCACGCCCGGCTAATTTTTGATTTATTGTAGTGATGATGTCTCGCTGCCCAGGAGGGTCTCGAACCCGCAGGCTCAGGCAATTCACTCACCTCAGCCTCCCAAAGGCGCAGGATTACAGGCTGAACCACCGAGCCCAGCTGATTTTGCCTGTTTTCAAATGGACTTGTCCTTGAGAATAAATTACTCGAACTTCCTTTCTGTACAGTTCCAGTTAAACAAGTGTATTTGGAAGCCACATGGAGTCTACCCAAATGGAAATGTATCCATATTTAATGTCATCAACATACTCTTTTTCTTGTATCCTTGACAATTAATCTGACAATGTAGAATGAAGGTCTAGGAGTAAGTTACTTCACTAGAAATGTGTGTGACAAGAGATACTAGTTTCAATTGAAAAGTCAGAAAATTATATTGTTTGGAAGTTTCAGGTGTCTATATAGTGATCACTCTTGCTTTGCTTGAATTAAACTTTCAGAATGGACTTGAAGATCTCTTACAGTGTCCTTAGGAGTTTTCAGGTTCACTTACAGTGGCAACAAATTTACTTAATTTAGTTTTAAAGGGAATGGTAGCCCATGGCCAGAGTGGGTGCATTTTCCATCCTTTTCCTTCACAGATCCTCCAGGCCAAAGGAGTAAGAGGGGTAATTATGGCTAAGTTAAGAGGGAAAAAGCCTGCAGGTGGGGAAGAGAAAACAGATCTGAGTACTAGTCAAGGGCCCCTTTCTATTATATTGGTCTGTGAGTCTTATTCGTCAGCTTAACTAGGCTAATAGTATCTAGTTATTTAATCACTGATCTAGGTTTTTTCTGTGAAAGTATTTTATAGATGTGATTAACATTGTCATTCAGTTGACTTTAAAAGTAAAGGAGGTTTTATCCACTATGATGTGGGTGGGCCTCATCTGATCAGTTGAAGGTCTTAAGAATCTCACTTTGTTATTTGGGGTTCAAGGGCCACCTTTGAAAGGAGCAGGTTGTAAATGAGGGTTTTGAGATGCACTTCATTTTTCCCTATCTAGAGGAAACACAAAACGAAATTCATAACAGAATCTGACAAATTCCCAGAAGTTGGAACTCAGTTAAAAGTGAGAAACTAATGGAGATCTGGTCATCTAAATAGCCGCATAATAAACTTGTAGGTGTTTCAAGACTTTCCCACCCCTCCCAGATTTTAAAGTTCCTAAGTTTCGAAGATCTTTGTTTTCGTAAAATGTTTTGCTCTCAGAGGGATGTGGTTGAAATAAGGAGGAGACATGGCGGGACTGTAACTTAGAAGAGAGATGTTCTGTGCCGGGCAGGTTTTGGCTGCACCTTTTAAATGCATTTCAGGATAAGACTTGCTTTTTTTTTTTTTTTGAGCTGGAGTCTGACTCAGTCGCCCAGACTGGAGTGCAGTGGCCGCTCCCGGCCACCGCAGCCTCGACCTGCTGGGCTCCGGCGATCCTTCCGCCTCCGCCTTCGGAGTAGCCGGAATTACAGGCATGCGCTACCACGCCCGGCTGATTTTTTGATTTATTGTAGAGATGAGGTCTCGCTGCCCAGGCGGGTCTCGAACCCGCGGGCTCAGGCAATCCACTCACCTCAGCCTCCCAAAGGCGCGGGATGACAGGCTGAGCCACCGAGCAGGCTGACTTGCTTTTTTTTAATGTGCTTCTTTTGCATTAAAAAAAGAAAACTTTGTTAGCTTTGCTGAGATTTCTGTGGTAGGAATCAGGGTGAGGGAGCCTTGATTTCTAGAGTAATTCATTGGGATTTATGCATTGGATATAATATCTAGCTCAGAAGAACTTGGGTAGAGTAGACAGCTTTTATGATTGTATATAACAGTTTGGGGGAAATGTAGTTTTTATTTTAACTAGGAAATAATAGGCACATCTGCTTCTGTGAGAGCCCTTTTCTTAGATTCTCAAAAGCATTTAAGTCAATTCTGTACTTCAGCTAATAGTATTATGCCAAGTTAATTTCTTAGTTTGTTAGTTGTTCTATGGTTATGTAAGATGCTAGCATAAGGATAAGGTGGGTGAAGGGTATATGGAAATTCTCTACTATTTTTGCAATTCTTCAGTAAGTTTAAAATTATCTAAAACTGAAGTGTTTTTTTAAAGTGTAGTACCCCAAATTGGACATAATCTTTTAATAAATGATATTTTAAAAATTATTCTTCTGGGTAAGATAGAAAGAATATTTCCTATAGTTGACATATTTCTTTTTTCCATTCTTTTTGTTATTATATATCAAATAAAGTGTATAACAGATGGTTGTAAAGAGTGTAGGACAAGTATAGCTTGAAGCTCTCAGTACTCTCCATCCTGTCTCCTTTTCTTTCCCTAAACTATATTCTGAGTTTTGTATTTTTCATTTTTCTTTTCTCTTTTTGTTTTTGAGTTGGAGTCTCACTCTGTCACTAGGCTGGAGTGCAGCGGCATGGTCACTGCCACCGCAGCCTCAACCTACTGGGCTCGGGTGATCCTTCCATCTCAGCCTTCCGAGTAGGCGCAAATACAGGTGCACGCTACCATACCCGGTTAATATTTTGACTTATTGTAGAGAAGAGGTCTCTCCAAGTTGCCCAGACTGGTTTCAAACCCTTGGGCTCAGGCGGTCCTCTCACCTAGACCTCCCAAAGTGCTGGGATTATAGGCGTGAGCCACTGCACTCAGCCGAGTTCTGTATTTTTCATTACTTTTCTTTATAGGTTTACCCTGAAAGTATGTACCCCTAATGTAATCATTTTTTCTTCCACAGTTCAGTTGTTTGGTTTTTTTTCTTTTTCTTTTTTTCCCTTTCCTTTCCATTTTCTTTTTCTTTATCTTACTTTTTTTTCTCCTTTTTTATCAGACAGGGTCTCGCTCTGTCACCTAGGCTGCAGTACACTGGATCATTACAGCCTTAAACTCCTAGGCTAAAGCTATACTATTTTCCTACCTCAGCCTCCCAGGTAGCTGGGACTATGGATGTGCACCACTTTGCCCAGCTAATTTTTAAATTTTTTTTGTAGAGACGGGGTCTCACTATGTTGCCCAGGCTCATCTCGAACTCCTGGACTCAAATGATCCTCCTGCCTCAGCCTCCCAAAGTGCTGGGATTACAGGTGTGATCCAACACACCTGGCCCACACTCCAGTTCTTCCTCCCTTCACATTCTTCCACTCCTTCTCTGAGTTTAATAGCTTAAATATATATCTCAGTTGGTTGCCATGTAATATGATGTGTGTGTAGAGAGCATCACAAGATTGGTGATCACTTGGTTCCAGCTGAAACAGTTATTACTCAGGTCCCTAGTTGGCTGTTATGTGCCTTATAGCCATTTCATATTTCAAACCGTGCTGATTGTGGGGTTTTGACCAGATCACCCTCTCAAAGCTGCTAGTGACCCTGCAGGGGTGGGAGAGCATCCAGAATTTCAGGCCATCCCATCCTTGGCTTTCCTTTGTCGGCAATGGTAGGAACCCCAAGCATACAGTGGAAGTGTAGGAAACAGAATAGGTCTCGGTGCCTAGAGAACCATGATAATGGAACTGCTAACACTGGTGAGGAGATTCTATTGATAGAAGAAGCAGACCTGAGAATGGGGTACAAAACTTGTAGCCCCCAAGCTACAAGTGAATTTTGTTTGGCCTGCACAGTATTTAATGTTATTTTTTTTAAAAAATCTGAACCCTTTTATAGGAAGCATTTACTCACCAACTTGTCACACTACTCAGTACTTCATTTCCGATAGTTTTACATCTAACTGCTCTTAACTCCCTGGAGCCTTTGATTATTTGATACAACTCTGACTAGATTACTGAAATATAATTGTATCCATAATGAAGTCACTTGAGATTCACTGAGGACAGAACTAGAAGATGTATTCTCATTCTAAAATGGTCACAGTTGTCCAGGTTATTTTTTTCTGACAGTTGAAAAATCTCATGACTGTGAACACCATTTTACTTAGGCTTTATCTCTCTCTCAAGGTTATAGATTTTTTCCCCATGTTGGGATGTTTGGGATGATTAAGATGAAAATACCTTTAAAGTTTTCTAGTTTTGGCTCATTCACACTTAGTGACTTAGGGGCCTGAAAGAAATTGATTAAAATAAATATGCTTGTTGGCCTTTTTTGAGTTAAGGATGAAGAGAAAAAGGGAAGCAAAGAAGGATATGTTTATATGGTAAACTCATGGGGTTTGATAAAATATAGTTTTAAAATGTTTTTTAAAATGTGACTTTTGTATAAATATAAAATGATCTAAGATTTTATTTGCCGGGCTTGGTGGCTCAGCCTGTAATCCCGCGCCTTGGGAGGCTGAGGTGGTGGATTGCCTGAGCCCGCGGGTTCGAGACCTGCCTGGGCAACTTGGTGAGCCCTCATCTCTACAATAAATCAAAAAAATTAGCCGGGTGTGGTAGCGCACACCTGTAATTCCGGCTACTCGGAAGGCTGAGGCGGAAGGATCGCCAGAGCCCAGCAGGTCGAGGCTGCAGTGGCCGGGACGCCAGTCTGCACTCCAGTCTGGGTGACTGCGTGAGACTCCAACTCAAAAAAAAAAAAAAGGAAAGATTTATTTAATTCTTTTTTTTTTTTTTTTTTTGAGTTGGAGTCACTCTGTTGCCCAGACTGGAGTGCAGTGGCCGCTCCCGGCCACCGCAGCCTCGACCTGCTGGGCTCCGGCGATCCTTGCGCCTCCACCTTCAGAGCAGCTGGAACTACAGGCGTGCAATACCACGCCCGGCTGATTTTTTTTTTGGATTTATTGTAGAGATGAGGTCTCGCTGCCCAGGCGGGTCTCGAACCCGTGGGCTCAGGCAGTCCACTCACCTCAGCCTCCCAAGGCGCGGGATTACAGGCTGAGCCACCAAGCCTGGCTATTTAATTCTTTAATGAGGGAAACAGCAAGATGTTAAGACCAGTTAATGAATATTTAGGAGCTAAATTTATGGGCAATTTAATAAAGGAATGTTAAAATAAAATTTCTGGGCTAACACAAAACTAATTAATGTCCTAAAGTACAATTAATGTCCTAAAGTACAATAAGTCATAAACTTTGAAGTTATCTTTTTCACCAGACACAAAATATTTTTTATCACTACTAGATAAAAATCTACAAGTTAACCTCTGCCCTACAGAGTTATAAAATACTTGTAGTCCAGTCAGTAGGAAAAACTAATCAAAGGTGTAACCCTAAAACTGTACTAAAACATCACCCAGTAACTTTTTTCTAAATTTCTAAATTTCAGATTATTTTTCTGACAAATTGTAGACATCAACTTAGATTTGGTTGCCAGGAAGTGAAATCTGTTTCCCAAGCTTTAAAAAATATAACTTTATGATGAGGATAAATAAATTATAAAGTCTAGCATATGTGCCTTTGAGGTAGATCATTTTGGATTTTGGGGATCAGCTTGCAAGTTTCTTAAGCACGTTTGAATGACACCACACCAACATGAGAAATTCTCATTCTGAAAATTTTTATTTCATTATAGAAATTCCATGGGATTATAGTTGGTACTACTCTGCAGTGTCTCTATCTGAAAGCCAAAATGGGGATAGACAAAATGGAGGTAGGTGAACTCAGGAAAATATATCTAAATCTGTAAGCCCTCATTATTGCCTCTGAAGTGTATGTGTATGTATGTGTGCATGTGCATATGATAGGTAAGTAGGCTGGCCAACCCATCAATCAAATTGCCAACCTTTCGGACAATTAACCAAGAAAAGAAATATGTTTTGCTTGAAATAAATACTTTTGTACTTTAAAGTACAAACTCCACTGTTTTGTCGTCAATGGATTCTAATTTGAATAGTTGCAATTTCTTATCTAATTTACTTTTCCAGTATTTGGAAGTTCACCAAGGAAAGTCTGCGTTCCTTTCCCTCTCCCTGTTCTTCACAATTGCTGAAAAGAGATGGTCAGTATAAAAAGAAGTTGCTGAGGTAGATAAAGTTATCCTTGATGCCTTTTTGTGGACAAGACAAATGGATCTGGCTATGTTTTAGGGAGAATTTCTAGACCACTTCTATGCTTTCCTTTGGTGAATCAAGGTACTAGAAGGAGCTGGAGCAATCACACTCAAGCCATCTTTCAAAATGGAACTGTCTGATATGCAAAAAAAATTTTTTTTCTAAAAGTAAACTAGAATATAGTTCTAGATTTAGGCTTCCTTTTGAGGAATGGAGACAGTGAAGAGAGTGAAATTAGATCACTGATTAAGGGCTGCACTGTACCTTCTTGACTTGCTGTCATTGGGCATTTATCTGATTTCTTCCTGGAGGCAGCCCTTCCCAAGGGCATGGACCCTGGATCCAGAAGGAAGAAGTCAGGAAGCCCATCTGAAGGAAAACTGGGGAACCACCTCCTACCCCCAGGAGAACTAAGGGAGAAAGGGCTGAAGAAGATAGAGGCTAATTAACCAATTGCTCCTGCATCTTCTTATGAGTAGAAAATATGAAGAGAACACTTTAGGGGGTGGTAAGTTTTAGGTAAATGAAAAATATAGTAATCATCAATAAAGACTGATTGATTTATTCATTCAACAAATGTTTATTGATTACCAAATGAGTACCAGCTACTGTGCTGGGTGTGGCAATGCAAGGACAACAAAACTAGGCAGAATTCTTGTTCTTAGGGAAATTGTGGTTTAGTGAGAGACAGCCTTTAATTAACAGCACATTAAGTAATAGGACAGAGAAATATCAAATTATATCTGCAATAAGTGCTTTGAAGTAAAGATCATATGTGAGGCATAATGGTCAAGAGCATGAATTCTGGAGCCGTCTAGGTTTAAATCCTAGCCCTACCACTTTCTGTGTTATCTTGAAGATCTCTTAATTTCTCTGAATTTACAATTCCTCACCTATAAAATGAGGATGATAATAGTGCTACCAGATAAGGTTGCTGGGAGGATTAAATTAGGTAATATTTATAAAATACTTAGGACGGTATCTGCCACATGATGAACACTTGGTAAATGTGTAAGAAATAATCTACGAGAGTTTGATGCTTTCATTTAGGAAGATAATTAAGAACTTCAATGTTATAAATGTGGGTTATTTCAAAAGTCAAACATTTTACCAAGAAAAAAATAACTGAAACTAATTTTCCTGCATAAATCCCTTCAAGTAGGATAGGACTACCTACTGCAGAGTTACTGCTTCTGCTATTTTGTTTGAGCAGTGAACAACTTATATTGGTCCACCCAGGATTTTGGCCTATTGCCCTGAGTTGACAAAATAACAGTGGTAAATCCAATAATTTGGCAGGTACCACTATTTTGAATATTCAGAATCTTCAAGACTATTCTGGTTGGAAAATTTATAGTGTTTAGATTAAATACTGACTAGTTCCAGCATCTTACTTACCTACCCTCTCCATTTTCTACCACCACCTTAGTTCAGGCTTTCATCATTTCAAGCATCGACTGTTGTAGCAATCTTTTTTTTTTTTTTTTTTTTTCTGAGTTGGAGTCTCACTCTGTCACCCAGACTGGAGTGCAGTGGCTGCTTTCAGCCACTGCAGCCACGACATGCTGGGCTCCGGCGATCCTTCCGCCTCCGCCTTCCAATTAGCTGGAACTACAGGAGCGCGCTACCACGCCCAGCTAATGTTTTGATTTATTGTAGAGATGAGGTCTTGCCAAGTTGCCCAGGTAGGTCTCGAACCCGCGGGTCCAGGCAATTCACTCACCTCGGTCTCCCAAAGCGCTGGAATTATAGGCTGAGCCACCCAAGCCCGGCCTTAAATGGTCTTAATGCTTGTAATCTGTTCCACTGTAAATCTGTCGTATCAACCTTTCTGAAATTTCAGGTTTATCATGTTTCCTTGCTCAAAATATTTCTAGGATTCTATACAATAAAACTTAAGATGACTGGGTGCAGTGGTTCATGCCTATCATTCTACACTTTGGGAGGCCAAGATGGGAGGATTGCTTGAGACCAGGAGTTCAAGACCAACCTGGACAACATTGTGAGACCCTGTCTCTGCAATAAATAAACACATATATACATAAATACGTAGATTAAAAAAACTTAAGATCATTAGTCTAACATTAAATTTCTCACTTTAAGATCTTCTTTCCTGTCTCCTTCAGATTTTTTGTACTTATTATATTATCACATAACTTGTTTAGTCTCAGTGCCAGATCTTTCCTTAAGTTCTTTTTCCTACCTAGGAATCTGTCTCCTACATCTCCATCTAATCAAACTATATTCGTCTTTTAGGTTTAATGCAAGTTCTTCTCCATGAAGCCTTCTCCAACAATTTTGCCTTTTCTCCCATTATCTCTCCTTGAATTTCTATAGTGCTTGATGTGTACAGCTTTAAAAAATAATAGTATTATTGATACACAGCCATAAAAAGGGACAAAATCATGTCCTTTACATGGATGCAGCTAGAGACCATCATTCTAAGTGAATTATCACAGAAACAGAAAACTGAATAAACATGACATAAGGATGGGAACAACAGACACTAGGGACTCCTTAAGGAGAGGGAAAGAGAGGAGGGTAACGGTTGAAAAACCACCCATTGGGTACTATGCTCACCACCTAGATGATGGTGAGGTTTGGGCTTCTATTGAGCCCATGACCCAGGTGAGACCCATGTAACCTTTGAATCTAAATTAAAAATAATAGTGTTATTGAGATATAACTTACAAGCCACAAAATTCACCTTTTAAAACATACAATTCAGTGATTTTTAGTATATTCACAGAGTTGTGAAACCATGGGCATAACTTAATTCTAGAACATTTTCATCATCCTAAAAAGAAACTGTACCCAATAAGCATTCACTCCCAACTCCTCTCCCAACCCTCCCAACAATCATGAATTGACTTCCTATGGACTTGCCTAATCTGGACTTGACATATAGTCATATAATATGTGGCCTTTGGTGACTGACTTCTTTCTCTTAATGTTTTAAAGGTCCATCCATATTGTAGCACATATCAGTATTTCTTTTTTTTATAACTGAATATTATTCCAGTGTTTGGACATACTACAATTTGTTTATCCATCTGTCAGTTGATGGACAGTTGGATTGTTTCCACTTTTTGGCTATTATGACTAATGCCACTATAAATATTTGTGTACACATCTTTGTGTGGACATATGACTTCAATTCTCTTCGGTCTCTACAATTCATTTAAAAGCTTATTTACAGTCTGTCTTGAACTGTTTCTTTGCTGTTTGGCATATATGTGTATAGTTCTGCTAGATTGTCTGCCTAACACAGTGCCTACACAGCACCCTGTATTCCAAAGTTTGCAAACTGTTCCATCTCCTTTCCCTCTCCTCTTCCATCCATACATTTCTGCACTTCTGTGGTGTCATCATTACCATACCACAAGACAACAATAAAAATTATTAACAATTATTGAGAGGTGGTTGAATAATACTAAGTAGTAAATCAAAAGAATGCAGTAAGGCTGCATGTATTGACATGGAAAGATCTCTAATACATAGTGTGAAAAGAAAAAAGCAACTTGCTAAGCAATACGTATAGTAGGATCTCCCTCTTTTTAAAATTTTTATTATAAAGATGTGGGGTACATTTCAGGGTTAGGTATATAAACATTGATCATGCCGGTACCCTTGTTGACGAGGTATGCCCCTCGCTCCCCTAGCAGTTTCTTTCAACTGCCAATCCCACCCCACTCCCCCAACAGTTTCCCACTACTGCCAATTGCTTTCTTATAACATTGTAATTGTTCGAGGTCAGCTTATGAGTGAGAACATATGGAACTCAGTTCTATGCTTCTGTGATAAATCACTGAGTATGATCGACTCCAAATCCATCCAAATTGCTGCAAAATCCATATATTTGTCCTTCTTTATGGCTGCATAATATTCCATTGTGTATATATACCACATTTTTTTAATCCAGTTCAACTTCGATGGGCAACACAGTTGGTTCCATGTTTTTGCTATTGTGAATAGAGCTGCAACAAACATACGTGTGCAGGTATCTTTTTTTGTAGAATAATTTGAGTTTCTTCGGGTATATTCCCAATAGGGGGATTGCTGGGTCATATGGAAGGTCAATTTCTAGTTCTTTCAGAAATCGCCACGCTGTCTTCCAAATGGCAATCTACAGACTCAGTGCAATACCCATTAAGTTACCAACATCATTCTTCTCAGACCTGGAAATGACAATACAGAAATTCATATGGAGATTCATAAATGACCACAAATAACCAAAACAATTCTTAGCAAAATAAACAAAGCAGGAGGTATCACACTTCTAGAATTCAAACTTTACTGTAAGGCTACAGTAATCAAAACAGCCTGGTATTGATACAAGAACAGGCATATAGACCAATGGAACAGGATAGAGATTCCGGAAGCAAAGCCTCAATTCCTCAACCAACTCATCTTTGACAAAGCCTCCAACAAAAACCACTGGGGAGAGGAGAACGTATTCAGTAAATGGTGCTGGGAAAACTGGCTGACCACGTGCAGAAGATTGAAACAGAACCCCTACCTATCATCATACACAAAAATTAACTCTAAACCGGGTTCGGTGGCTCAGCCTGTAATCCCGCGCCTTTGGGAGGCTGAGGTGAGTGGATTGCCTGAGCCCGCGGGTTCGAGACCCGCCTGGGCAAGCGAGACCTCATCTCTACAATAAATAAAAAAATCAGCCAGGTGTGGTAGCGCATGCCTGTAATTCCAGCTACTCGGAAGGCTGAGGCGGAAGGATCGCCGGAGCCCAGCAGGTCGAGGCTGCGGTGACCGGGAGCAGCCACTGCACTCCAGTCTGGGCGACAGAGTGAGACTCCAACTCAAAAAAAAAAAAAAAAAAAATTAACTCTAAACGGATCAAAGACCTAAACATAAAACCTCAATCTTTTTTTTTTTTAAAGGCCAGGCATAGTGGCTAACACCTGGCCTTTCCTGTGATGATTCTCTGCTACAACATTTAACTATTCTTCTTATCACTCTTTACATGCAGGTGTCTGGTTGTTGGACCCCAAATATCCCAGAGATGCAATCTGGAGAGATGAAATATAAATTGTATTGTGTATAAGCCATATGGTTTGCTAGATCTACTGATAGCTGTGTTTTTGGTTGTTTTTTAACTACCATAGGATAAAATGTGATCATTTGGAATCTGTCTAAGAAATTTCAGTATTCCTAATGTAAATTGATTCCAACTAGTCTTACCAGATATTAGCCAATTATCCTTCTCCTTGCATCTATCCTCATTCATTCTTAGAGACAGGGAAAGGAAATTTTCATCACAGGTATTAAGTGACTTGACCAAAATCACCTGGGTCTACGAATCTAGAAATATAGTAAGGAGTTATTACTGAGTTTCCCTCGCTGGCACCTAGGCTTAATTGAGCTGTGAGTACAGTGGTGTAAGGAAAAAAGGCCTTGACTAATAGTCAGAGACTTACACTCCAGAAGATCATCTCACTGTTCTATTTTTTTTAGCTGGAATATCCCATTTGTGATTGATTTCTGAGCAAGGAAATATTTGCTCAGAATCTCCTAAGCCCTGATTGATTGTCAACTAACTGGTCTCCTTCCTTTTCTCCCTCTCTTCTTCTTCCTGGTTACTGGGAAGCCAAGGTGAGAGGATTTCCTGAGCCCACAGGTCCGAGACCAGCCCGGGCAACTTGGCGAGATCTCAACTCTACAATAAATTAAGAAAAATTGGCCAGATGTGGTGGTGTGTGCCTATAGTTCCAGCTACTTGGAAGGCTGAGGCAGAGGGATCACCTGAGTCCAGCAGTTCAAGGCTGCAGTGGCCATGAGCGTGCCACTGCACTCCAAGCTGGGCAACAGAGTGAGACTCCAACTCAAAAAAAAAAAAAGATTAAAATAATATCAAATACCTTTTCTAACCATAGTGGTATGAAGTGAGAAACCAATAACAGGAGTAAGATTAGAAAATTCACAAATATGTGAAAATGAAACATACTCCTGAACAACCAACAGGTCAGCATCCACTTTCTCTAGTTTCACCTTATAGAGCTCATTTTTCTTTTTAGTTTCTGCCATTTTCTTGTCTAGGATAATCTCCAATCTTCTGTAGCTTTAACCCTTAAAACCTGAAGTTAGATTATATTAATATTGCATAAGAGCTAAGTTTTTCACCTGGTACTTGAGTCAAAACTCTAGGATATCTATTTTGATACTTCTATTACTTTTTCACCAAAAGATTGAGATTTTTCCTCACCAGACTGTGGCTTTTGCACACTTCCTTCTCCGCTGGCTGAATTAGCATAGTATATCCACAGGAGTTAGCTGAAAGTTAAAAATCTATTTTGGGAACAGACAACTATATCAGTGATACTTACAGAATCTCTTTGACATATTGTAATATAAAGAACAAAACAGTGAAGGGATGGAAAAGGATATTCTTTGCAAATGACAATTGAAAGAGAGCAGGAGTGGCTATACTTATGTCAGACAAAATAGACTAAGCCAAAAACTATCATAAGAGAAAAAGAAGGTTATTATATAATGATAAAGAGGTCAATTCATCAAAAAGATATAATAATTGTAATATAAATGCATCAAACAACAGAGCACTTAAATATATAAAGCAAAAATAAACAATTAAAGGGAGAAATAGACAGCAATACAATAATAGTAGGGACTGCAATAACCTAACCCATTTTCAACAATGAATAAATCATCCATAAAGAAAAT
The DNA here is from genome assembly GCA_027257055.1 of Cephalopachus bancanus. Lineage (NCBI taxonomy): Eukaryota > Metazoa > Chordata > Mammalia > Primates > Tarsiidae > Cephalopachus > Cephalopachus bancanus. Next base: position 31,192 of record JAPVLO010000898.1, on the reverse strand, counting down.
CAATAAGGAAACAGTTGACTTGATTACCTCTATAGACCAAATGGATCTACGACATATACAAAGCATTCCATTCAAAAGCAGCAGAATACATGCTGTTTTCAAGTGCACATGGATTTATCTTTCAGGATAAATTACATGTTGGACCACAAGATATGTCTTAACAAATTTAATAAGATTGAAATCAGGCTGGACGCGGTGGCTCACGCCTATAATCCCAGTACTGGGAGACCGAGGTGAGAGGATTGCCTGAGCCCACAAGTTTGAGACCAGTCTGGGCAACTTGGCAAGACCCCATCTCTACAATAAACCAAGAAAAATTAGGAGGCATGGTGGTGTGTGCCTGTAGTTCCAGCTTCTTGGAAGGCTGAGGTGGAAGGATCGCCTGAGTCCAGCAGTTTGAGGCTACAGTGGCCATGAGCGTGTCACTGCACTCCAGTCTGGGCAACGGACTGAGACTCCAACTAAAAAAAAAAAAAGATTGAAATCATTTCAAATATCTTTTCTAACCACAGTGGTATGAAACAGGAAACCAATAACAGGAGGAATATTAGAAAATTCACAAATATATGAAAATGAAACATACTCCTGAACAACCAACAAGTCAAAGAAAAAATCAAAAGGGAAATAAAAATACCTGATACTGATACCAAAAAAAAAAAAAAAGCTCTCATACGAATGAAAATGGAAACACAAAATACCAAACTTATGGGATACAGCAAAAGCAGTTCTAGGAAGGAATTTTATAGGAACAAGTGTCTACATTAAGAAAAAAGAAAGTTCTTAATTAAACAACCTAACTTTATACCTCAAGAAACTAAAAGCTCTTTTACCAAGGACCCACCAACATGGGCCACATTCGAACCAAAATCGTGAAGAAGGCAGCCCGGGTCATCATTGAGAAGCACTACACATGCCTGGGCAACGACTTCCACATGAGAAAGTGCGTGTGCGAGGAGATCGACATTATTCCCAGCAAAAATTTCCACAACAAGATAGCCAGCTATGTCACACATCTGATGAAGCAGATCCAGAGGGACCCAGTGAGAGGCATCTCCATCAAGTTGCAGGAGAAGGAGAGAGAAAGGAGGGACAATTATGTTCTGGAGATCTTAGCCCTGGATCAGGACATCATTGAAGGCAGATCCTGGCACTAAGGAAATGCTGTAGCTTTTGGACTTTGGCAGTCTGTCCAACCTGAAGGTCACTCAGCGTACAGTTGGGATGAACTTCAAAACACCACGAGGAACTGTTTGAGTCTTTCTGTGATGCCGTAATATTTTCAATAAACCTGGGACAACAACAATAACAACAACAAAAAAAAGAAACCGAAAAAAGAACAAACTAAACCAAAAGTTAGCAGAAGGAAGGAAATAAAGATTAGAGGTTGGGTGTCATAGCTCAGCCTGTAACTTTAGCACTTTTTGGGAGAGTGAGGTAGGAAGTTTGTTTCAAGCCAGGAGTTTGAGACCAGCCTGGGCAACATAGTAAGAGCTCAACTCTACTAAAAAATCAAAAATTAAAAAAAAACCCAGAGATCAGAGTAGAAATAAATGAAATAGAGAATAGAAAAAATAATAGGAAAAATTGACAAAACTAAGAGTTGGTTTATTGAAAACATAAACACAATCGACAAACCCTTAGGTGAACTTTTGTTTTTTAAGAGAGGACTCTAAAATCTGAAATGAAAAAAGAAATAGAGAACTATAGGCCAATATCCCTTATGAACATAGATGCAAAAATCAACAAAATTTTAGTAAATTGGATCCAAAAACACATCGCAAAAATCATCCACATGACCAAGTAGGCTTCACCCCTAGGAAGCAGGGCTAGTTCAACATTCACAAGACCATAAATGTAATTAAATACATCAACAGATATAAAAACAAGAACCACATGATCATATCATTAGATGGAGAAAAAGTTTTTGACAAAATCCAGGATGCCTTCTTGATAAAAACCCTCAAATTCCTATGTATAAAAGGAACATACCTCAAAATAGTAAGTGTCATCTATGATAAACCCACAACTAACATATTGCTAAATGTACAGAAACTGGAAACTTTTCCCCTGAACACCGGAACAAGACAAGGCTGCCTACTCTCAGCCCTCTTGTTCAACATTGCGTTGGAAGTCCTAGCTAGGGCAATTAGACAAGAGAAGGAAATCAGGGGTATCCAAATAGGAAAAGAGGAAGTCAAATTATTCCTCTTTGCTGATGACACGATTCTATACCTCAAAAATCCAAAAGAATCTGTCAAAAACCCGCTTGCACTGATAAAGGACTTTGGCAAAGTCTTGGGGTACAAAATAAATGTGCAAAAGACAGTTGCATTTGTATACACCAACAACAAGCAGGCAGAGAACCAAATAAAAAGCACAATCCCAAGTCGGGCTTGGTGGCTCAGCCTGTAATCCCATGCCTTTGGGAGGCTGAGGCTAGTGGATTACCTGAGCCCGTGGTTCGAGACCTGCCTGGGCAGCGAGACCTCATCTCTACAATAAATCAAAAAATTAGCCGGGCGTGGTAGCGCATGCCTGTAACTCAGGCTACTTGGAAGGCTGAGGCGGAAGGATCGCCGGAGCCCAGCAGGTCGAGGCTGCAGTGGCCCGGAGCGGCCCCTGCACTCCAGTCTGGGTGACAGAGTGAGACTCCAACTCAAAAAAAAAAAAAAAAAAAAAAAAGCACAATTCCATTCACAATAGCCACAAAAAGAACAAACAAACAATGAAATATCTTGGCATCTTCCTAACCAGAGAAGTGAAAGGCCTTTACAATGATAACTACAAAACACTGCTCAAAGAAATCCAAAAAGACACAAAATAATGGAAAAATATTCCATGCTCATGGATAGGAAGAATCAACATTGATAAGATGTTCATTCTACCAAAGGCAATCGACAGATTTGATGCAATATCCATTAAATTATCAACATCATTCTTCTCAGACCCAGAAATGACAATACAGAAATTCATATGGAAACATAAATGACCATGAATAGCCAAAACAATTCTTAGCAAAAGAAACAAAGCAGGAGGTATCACACTTCCAGACTTCAAACTTTACTATAAGGCTACAGTAATCAAAACAGTCTGGTATTGGTCCAAGAACAAGCATATAGACCAATAGAACAGGATAGAGATTCCGGAAGCAAAGCCTCAATTTCTCAACCAACTCCTCTTTGACAAACCCTCCAACAACAACCACTGGGGAGAGGAGAACCTATTCAGTAAATGGTTCTGGGAAAATTGGATGACCATATGCAGAAGATTGAAACAGGATTCCTACCTATCACCATACACAAAAATTAACTCTAAATGGATCAAAAGCCTAAATGTAAAACCTCAAACTATAAGAATCATAGAAAATGCAGGAGATACCCTTATGGAAATTGGAACTGGCAACCAATACCTGATCAAAACTCTAAGCCATGCCGTAAGAGATAAGATAGACAAGTGGGACCTCATCAAACTGACAAGCTTCTGCAAAGCAAAAGAAACCATCAAGAGAGCAGGGAGACAGCCCACAGAATGGGTAAAAATATTTGCCAACTGTATATCTGACTAAGGCCTAGCATCTAGGATCTACAAGGAATTCAAACATGCCAAAAGGAAAAAAACAAACAGCCCATTAAAAAGTGGGCAAAAGACATGAATAGACACTTCTCAAAAGAAGATATACAAGCATCCAACAGACACATGAAAAAGTGCTCAGCCTCACTAATCATCAGAGAAATGCAAATCAAAACCACATTGAGATACCACCTACCCCCAGTAAGAATGGCCATCATTAATAAAACAAACAACAGATGCTGGTGAGGATGCAGAGAAAAAGGAACGCTTCTACACAGCTGATGGGAATGCAAACCAGAGCAACCTCTTTGGAAGACAGTGTGGCCATTTCTGAAAGAACTAGAAATTGACCTTCCATATGACCCAGCAATCCCCCTATTTGAATATACTCAGAGGAACTCAAATCATTCTACAAAAAAGATAACTATTCACACATGTTTGTTGGAGTTCTATTCACAATAGCAAAAACATGGAACCAACCATGCTGCCCATCAAAGCTGGACTGGATTTTTTAAAATGTGGTACATATACACAATGGAATATTATGCAGCCATAAAGAAGGACAAATATATGGATTTTGCAGCAACTTGGATGGATTTAGTGTCGATCATACTCAGTGATCTATCACAGAAACAAAGAACAGAGTACCATATATTCTCATTCATAAGTGGACTTTGAACAATTATCATAATACTATAAGAAAAGGATTGGCAGTAATGGGAAACTGCCAGGGGAGTTGGTGTGGGATTGGCAGTTGAGGGAAACTGCCAGGGAGGAGGGGCACGCCTCATCAACTAGGGTACCTGCATAATGAACATTTGTATACCTAACCCTGAATTGTACCCCACATCTTTAAAATAAATTTTAAAAAAGAAAGAAGAAACATTACAACTTTTATTTACAAAAATAAAAGGGATCACGAGAGATTATGGTAAGTAGTTATATGCCAACAGATTGAATAACTTGGAAGAAATGGATAAATTCCTAGAGATATGCAATCTACCAAGCCTGAATAACAAAGAGGCAGAACACGCTAATAACAAGGAGGTTGAATCAGTAATCAAAAACCTCCCTTAAGAAAATCCCATAACTGGATGGCTTAACCGTGAATATTACAAAATATTTAAAGAAGAACGAACACTAGTCCTTCTTAAACTCTTCCCAAAATTGAAGAAGAAAGAACACTTCCAAACTCATTGTATAAGGCCCATATTACTCTGATACCAAAGCCAGACAAAGGTACTACAAGAAAAAAAAAATTACTGGGCAATATCCCTGATGAACATAAAAGCAAAAATCTTCAACTGAATACTAGCAAATAGAATCCAACATCACATTAAAAGAATTATATACCAAGACCAAGAGGGATTTATTCCTAGGATGCAAGGATCACTTAACATATGCAAATCAATCAGTGTGCAATACCACATTAACAGAATGAAAGATAAAAACTGCATTATCATCACAATAGATATAGAAAAAGCAAATGGTCAACTGATTTTAAACAAGGGCACTAAAACAAATCATTGAGAAAAGAATAATCTTCGCAGTAAATGTGCTGGTTAATACTGGATATACGCATACCAAAATAATAATAATAATAATAAAAATAAAAATAAAAGTTAAACCTCTACATAACACCATATGCAAAAATTAACTCATAATGGATTAAATACCTAAATATAAAAGCTAAAACTTTTACAAGGAGACCAGATATGGTGGCTCACACCTGTCATCCCAGCACTTTTGGGAGGCCAAGGCTAAGTCTTGGAGTTCAAGACCAGCCTAAGCAACATAGCAAGACTTTGTCTCTACAAAAAAAATCAAAAAAATTAGCCAGAGGTGGTGGTACATTCCTGTAGTCCCAGCTGCTTAGGAGACCGAGGCAGAAGGATCACCTGATCCCAGGAGTTTGAGGCTGCAGTAAGCTGTGATAGTGCCACTGCATTTCAGCCTGGGCAACAGAGTGAGACCCCAATTCAAATAATACATACATACATACAAAAAACTCTTAGAAGAAAATACAGAAGTAAATCTTCATGACCTTGGATTAGTAATGCATTCTTAGGTATAACACCAAAAGCACAAGTGACTAAAGAAGAAACAAATTGGACTTTATCAAAATTAAAATATTTGGTGCTTCAAAACAAAATTAAGAAAATGAAAAGACAACTCATAATATGGGGCAGAATATTTGCAAATCATACAAGGTCTGAAAATTAAGTTCACGAACTTATCCTAGAAAAAGTACTACATACCTCATTGCTGAATATCACTACAGTCACCTTTGAAGTACTCCCCTTGGGAAGCTATGCTCTGATGCCAGCATCTAGTCTACCTGTCAAAGCAATTTTGGAATTCTTTTTCTGGAATGGCCCTCAGAGCTGTTGTTATATTACCCTTGTTGTCCTGAATGTCATCAAAATGTTGTCCTTTCAATATTTACTTTATCTTCAGGTAAGGAAAAAGTCACTGGGGGCCAGATCAGGTGAGTAGGGAGGGTAGGGTGTTCCAATACTCCCTTACAGGCAGTGCTGTGTGAGCTGGTGCACTGTCATGATGCAAGAGCTCCTTTGGGACCATTTTTGCACACACCTTTCTCATACCAAGATTTTCAGTTAAGATTTTCCTGTTTCTCTATCAATGCTTATTTGGTCTACTGTGCTTCTCGTAGTCACCCAATGGTTTTGATACACAATTTGATGAATTTTTGCAATGTTTTTGTCACTGGCCATCCTGACCTCTCTTCATCAGAGTTGCTTTCTCTCCCCTCAGAAAAATGTTTAGTCCATTTGTACACTGCTGTTTTCTTCATGACATTATCCCCATAAACTTGGACTAACATGTCCCTGTTTTCACTTCCAAGTTTAACAAGAAATTTAATGTTTGTTCATTGCTCTAATTCAAGCTCTGCCATTCTCGTGACAGCACACAAAATTATGCAACAACAATAATAAACACCACTCAGCAAGACACCACCACACAAACACACCTGTGAGACACTGATATACCAAGGTTATGAAACCTTACCAAATTGTTTGTATAGTGCTGCCAACTTAAGCACATGTGGCAAGTTCACAAACTTAATTGTCACACCTTGTGTATTTGATAAGGGCCTTCTATCCAGAATATATAAAGAACTTCTGCAACTCAGTGACAAAAAGACACCCCAGTTTTATTTTATTTTATTTTTGGAGTTGGAGTCTCACTCTGTTGCTCAGGCTGGCATGCTCACGGCCACCGCAGCCATGACCTGCTGGGCTCAGGTGGTCCTTCCACCTCAGACTTCCAAGAAGCTAGAAGTACAGGCACGCACTACAATGCCCAGCTATTTTTTGATTTATTGAAGAGATGATTTATTGTCTCATCATGTTGCACAGGCTAGTCTCGAACCCCTGGACTCAGGCAATCCTCTCATCTCTGCCTCCCAAAGTGCTGGAATTACAGACTTGAGCCACCATGCTCAGCCAACACCCCAATTTTAAAATGGGCAAAGAATCTGAATAGACATTTCTTCAAAGAAATGTCTCTACAAAAAATTTTTAGAAAGGTAGTTCAAGATCAGAGTAGGAGTCTGTGGCCTAGGGTAGAATCTTTGTGGACCAAGGAAGGAAGTTTCTTTCTAATCTTGGAAGCCATGAGCCAAGGAGTACCTTAGAGGGCCAGAAGAGCTTTAAAGTAGACATTCAATACAACTCAGAGGCTGTAGCATTGCTAGGGCCCACTCTTCAAGGGGACAGATTTGTAAAGGTATTACCTAAGGATTACTTGAAGCATTAAGGGTAGAAGGCAGTGTCAACCTTCAGACTAATCTCTAGATTGCTTGGCATAATATACAGGTTTAAGAGAACTGCAAAGCACATATTCCATATCATCCAAATAATTATGGTATCTTCTCTTCCAGAAATATCTCTATGTCCTACTTTCTCTGACTTCCATCCTCTTCTGTGCACCTCCAATACCTTATGCTTACTTGCCTTTACATTAGATTAAAATTTTTTTTTTTATTTGTCTCTGGTAACCCTAGTACCTAGCCCAGGGCCTGACCCTTGCCAAGAACTCAATGCTTGTAAATGCTTGTTGAACCAAGGAAGAATTGAAGAGACTACAGGAAGATTTTATTCAGGACAGAAAGATCTATTGAATACATATATATAACATTTTTATAACATAGTAACAGGCTCTATGTTTTAACACCTCTATGTTTTGATTTGATGATTTTGTCATGGATTGTAGTTATCAGGCTCACTTCTACTACACTACAGTCCCTTGATGTCAAAGACTCTGACTTACTCCTCTTTATATCCCTCCACAGGGTCCAGTACACTGGCTTCTGTGCAGTAGATGCTCAATAATGATTTACTAATTAAACTTCGTTAAGCCTAGGAAAAGCTGGTTTCGAAAGAGCCTCAGATATCTTAAGACAAGGTACTGAAATTGACTTATGAAGAGCGCTTGGTTTCTGCATTTGGAGGTAAAATTGGTGCAGCTCATCTTGCTGTCTGTGGATACATAATCTAGAAGCAGTAATGGTGGAGAATACTTGTCCTGTTGCCTTCAGAAAGTCTGAAACCTTGCGGATTTTCATTTTTATTGTATTTCTTGATTCTTTGGATAAAGAGACAAAATCCCATATTTAGACAGATGCCTCAGCTGGAAAGTATGGGAATCTAGTGAAGTCTTCACTGGCAGGCAACTTCACTCCCAGTCTGATCTGCAGAGGGGCTTCCATCTCATCATTTATGCCCTCCTTTTTTAAAGCACAAATCAGATGTCTGCAAGCCAACGATAGACAATTCAACTCTATTGGATATCCGGTGAGTATCATGCCTCTGGCTATTTCAGAAGGGAGCTGGTATTCTCCTGTAATAGCCCCCTTTGTTGGGGGAGCAGGAAATGTATTGTAGATGTAGATTCTACCACAGGGATTCTACTTTCTTTCAAGCTCTTATACAATAAATGGTGCAGTGAGGACTTAGAAACCAAAATTAATCCAGGGATCTAAACTCAGGAGAGAATATGTCCCAGATTTTGGGTTTATATATTACTCTCAGAAAATAAATGCGATAGTGTTTTCTTGCACAAATGACACATAGTTCTACAATTTTGTTTTCCACTGGGACATCTTATGACAATACATATAGATTTTCCTCATTCATTTAATAGAGGCATTGTTTTCCATTGTATTGATAAACCTTAATTTATTTAATCAGTCTCCTATTGATGGACATTTAAAATGTCTCCAGTGTTTCGCTATGATAAATGGTCCTGAGTGAACACCATATTTTTGATACATTTGTTTGAATACCTGTATGTCTTATTAGAGTTTCCTAGGAGTGAATTAGCTGCACCGAAAGGAAATCTCACTAAAAATTAAAAATTTTTAGAGGCCGGATGGCCCCCTAAAAGGATTATGTCCATTTGTATTTCTACTTATAGTAGAGACTGTTCTTTTCTCCACATTCCTGCCAAACTGGTTGTTATCAGTCTTTTTCACCTCTGCCAGTTCTTAGATGAAAACAACATTTTTTTGTTTTGTTTTGTTTTGTTTTGTTGTTTTTTGGGGGGTTTTTTTGAGTTGGAGTCTAACTCTGTTGTCCAGACTGGAGTGCAATGGCCGCTCCCGGCCACCGCAGCCTCAGCGGCTGGGCTCCGGCCATCCTTCCGCCTCAGCCTTCCAAGTAGCCAGAATTACAGGCGCATGCTACCACACCCGGCTAATTTTTTGGTTTATTGTAGAGATAAGGTCTTGCGGGCTCAGGCAATCCACTCTCAGCTTCCCAAAGGCACGGGATTACAGGCTGAGCCACTGAGCCTGGCTGAAAACAACATTTTTATCTATCCTTAATTTTGAGTGAGATTGATAATCTTTTTATGTTAATTTGCCTTTTGTATTTCTTTTTCTGGAAACTACCTATTAATAATCTCTGCTCATTCTCTACTGGATTGTTCGATTTTCACTTATCTATTTATTTATGACTAAGTGACTTATAAAAAGATATGTATATTGAAAAGTTATACTTCAACACCCCATCTTTACTGCCTTTAGTATTTTATTAGTTTTTGTGTATTTATCAGAACTGCTTTGTGCAAATAAAGCAAATACAAATCTATGTTCTTATTTTCCCACATTTGCACACTATTTTGAGCCTTAACAATATGTCCTGGAGATGTTTTCATAATCATGATTTTATAATAGGTTTTCCCTTTTTTTCTTTTTCAGCTACATAGTATTTCCTCTGTAGATTTAGCATATTTAACCAGTTCTTATAAATGGACATTTGGGTTGTTTTCAATCTTTTATGATTATAAGCAATGCTTTTATACATGTTATTTCATGCATGTGCAGCTATGTGTATATATTCATATACTTATAGCTACGTATGTAGCTATATATACACATAGCCACGTGTTTGTAGTGACTGTGGGATATTTATGATTTCCAGGTGAGAGTGATTCTGGATCATAATAATGTTCACGGTATGGCCATGGAAGCAGGCTTTTTTCTTCTCTAGCTATTAAAACTGCATAAGAAGCAGTGGGGTGCAATAAAACTAGTTTTGGTATCAGATCTGAGTTTAAATACAACTCTCTCCCTTACTAACCTTGATATCTTAGGCAAGTTACTTAATTTCTCTGATCTTCTTTGTTTTCATCTGTAAAATGGGCATAATAATGTTCGCCTTGCATGGTGGTCATAGGAGTTAAATATAGTTGTGAAAATGTTAGTTTTCTTTCTCAAAGAAACTATTACCTCTTGTTTAAGAAAAAAAAAGTACCTCTCTCATTCATCTCCATAGCTACAGTCTCTGTCACAATGTTTGGCGCATACCTGGCATTCGATAACTCATGCTGAATATTTAATGAATAAATAAACAGATTTTACTGATTCTTATGTATTTAAAATCATTTCATTGTCCAGGCCCTGCATATTGCTCATTTTTCTTCTGTTTCTCTAATTTCTTCCACTCTGACTCCTGTTCCTCTTCCCAACTCTCTTCAAGTCCTTCAGTTCTCTTCTATTTAACCTTCAGTCCTATGTTACTGCCCAGAGAAATAAATAACCAAACCAAATCCACCACCTATATCATACTTAAATTGTATCAGCTCTGCCAAAAGAACAAACTGAGGGGGTTTACAGTTAAGCAAGTTTTCTACATTTTTTTTTTTTTTTTTTTTTTTTTTAGTTGGAGTCTCACTGTCGCCCAGACTGGAGTGTCGTGGCTGCTCCCGGCCACTGCATCCTCAACCGACTGCATTCCAGCGATCCTTCCGCCTCAGCCTTCCAAGTAGCTGGAACTACAGGCTCGCACTACCACGCCCGGCTAATTTTTTGATTTATTGTAGAGATAAGGTCTTGCCAAGTTGCCCAGGCAGGTCTCAAACTGTGGGTTCAGGCAATCCACTCACCTCAGCCTCCCAAAGGGCGGGATTACAGGCTGAGCCACCAAGCCCGCCTGTTTTCTACATTCTTAAGATATTGCTTCTGGTTTGATGTTTAAGAGTAAAACAAACGGGGCTCGATGGCTCAGCCTGTAATCCCTTGCTTGGGGAGGCTGAGGTGAGTAGATTGCCCGAGCCCGCGGGTTCGAGACCCACCTGGGTAACTTGGGGAGACCTCATTTCTACAATAAAAATTAAAAAATCAGCGGGGTGTGGTAGCGCGCGCCTGTAGTTCCAGCTACTTGGAAGGCTGAGGCGGAAGGATCGCCGGAGCCCAGCAGGTCGAGGCTGCGGTGGCCAGGAGCGGCCACTGCACTCCAGTCTGGGCAACTGAGTGAGACTCCAACTCAAAAAAAAAAAGGATAAAACAAAACACTCTAGTCAAGTTAGTAAAGAAATACTGGTACTTCTAACTTGAGGCAAAATACTACCCAGGTGAATAGAATCATAACGTACATTCATTGACTATAAAATATGATGGAAAATAACAGTGAAGGCCAGCTGTTTCAGTAAGGCCATTTCTCAGAAGATTTTTGGATCCAAGAATCAGACCCATCTAGACTTAGATACTGAGAAATTCAGAGTATCTTATGTTTTTAAAAAAATGGTATTTCTATGTTAGAATAATATACTCTCAGGACAAAAAAAGGGCCCCTAGAGATCATTCCATTAGAACTGCCTTCAAGACAGACTTACGAGCTTATCCAGGATAGATCCTGTCTAATTCTTTTTTCGGCCTCCGCTAGTAATACCCAGCATAGGGCTGTGAACAAAGCAAGCGTTGAGAAATGCTGTAGTATTTGATTATTAATTGGAAAATTATGGAGAAACACCAAGGAGATCTTAGTTTCATCTTGGATCCCTAAACTTGGATCAAGTGCTAAGTTGTTTGATCAGCTTCTTTTCCCTAGGGAAATAGACCTTGGGCAAGACATGTCTGGGTTGCCTTTCTAATTTCCTGGGTGAAGACCCAAGATTCAAGTTCTGGTTTTAGAAATGAATGGTTTAAATTCTCCAAGAGAAGGATTTTGATGCCCTCCCAAGACAGAGCCAGGCAAGATTCTTTGTGCTTGAGAAGTATTTGTAGTCCAGGTTTGCAGTAGAGTTTATTCTTTTGTTCTGGTCTCACAGATGAAGGAGATAAGAGAGAAGCTCTGTCTTTAAGGAATTATTTGGCCTTATTCTTCTGTTTTTCTTGAGCTCTTAGGTTTAAGGTCTGACTTCTTAGGATAAACCATTTAAGACCCAAAGGTAGAAAGTAAGATGTCCTGTCAACATCTTGAGATCAGGATTGAGAAGGTAGATAAGTTTCCATTTTCACTCAGTAAAATAATAGTTTAGATGTAGACCAAAACTATTCAGATCCTCTTAGGAGAATTAGGGGCCAAGTGATTCTCCATTGCCGACAGTGATCAGTGTAGGAACCTTCAGTGGATAAGGGTTGAAAGACAGTTGTTTACTTTCAGCACCTGACATCCTTTAACATGGAAAGCAATACATAATGGCACACCAAATTGAGTTTGCCAGAACAACAACAACAAAAGCTTTATTAGACAACTCTGGACTCAGTGCCTCGGTTTCCTCATCCTCAGAAAGTGATCATATAGTACTTACCTCATAGGGTTGGTGTGAGATTAATTGGGTTGCTATATATAAAATGCTTAGAACAGAGCCTTGCACATAGTAAGGACTCAATAAATATTAGTTTTGTTGTTAAATGGATTACCATTATTATTATCAATAACATCACCAAACAACTCTGTCAGGGACAGAGATACATTCTGCCCCCAAAGAAAGTACCATATACAGCAGCTATGCCATATTTCAATCCTCTAGCCCTCAAGGAAAAGGGAGAAATTAGACACTTCTTCCCTTTCTCCCTCCTTGTGGTGGGGGGAACTTTGGTGGCTTTTTTCCCATGTCACTGAGTGGTCTTAACTTTTTGTTAAGACTGGCAGGTTGGGGCAGCTGCCTATGAACCCAACTTTGAGCTATCTTTTATTCCTCTAACTGTACTTTTTTTTTTTTTTGCTTTCTTTTAACTCACAGAACAATACCATCAAGACCTCAAAATATAATGTTGTTAACTTCCTGCCCCTGAACTGTTTGAACAGTTCCAGAGCCTTGCAAATGCATATTGCCTCATTTTGCTGTTTCTACAGGTATTGCCTTTGGGACCTTTTCCAGAGAGTTTTTTATCAACCTCTCTGAGGTCAGGCTGTATAATCAGTTTTTCTCCTCTCTAAATTGAGAGATGTCTTCTCTCCTTAGAAAACAGGCAAATGGATGTCTGGTGTCTTAGGCCAGTTCCTCTGAGTAGTTGTGGTTGGGATTAGCCAGTGTGAAACAAGCCTTTACAAGAGGAAGGAGACAAAGTCACCAAATCCCAAGGAAGGGGAACTACTCATCCTGGCTGCATGACCACAGTTCAGCTTGACCATAGGGGGCCACAGATTCTTCACCCCAACTGCCACTGCAACCCTATTCCTCTTTCTTGTCCCAGGCTTCCTGATAGAAAATAACATGCAAGAGTGCTGAGGAAGGAGAATGGCTTAGAATATGAGTGCCAGCACAAAGGAAGCAGCATAGGATAGCCCCAAAAATTGGAAGAGAGGGACAGATCATCTCGTTCTCCTTGTGCTGAAGAGTATGGGACAGCACTTGGTTTTCCCTGTCCACTCTCACCTCCCCACTCCCATTACCTTTCATTATCAGGGATAAATGGTCCTTTGCCATCAAGACAAAGATAGTAGAGTTCAGGACAGATAGGTGGCAACTTATAGCCTTTTCCCCCATTATTCTTCCATGGAAAATATTTACTTATATTTTGGGGGCTACATGAAAGCTTCTATGATGAAGGCTACAGCTAGGAGAGTTGGATTTGCTATGAGCCTGTGGAGGTAAAAATGGTAGTGGGGTGAAAGGTTGGGGGAAATATATTATTTGAGTTTTCTGACTCAAGGTTCTCTCAGGTGATTCCCCAGATCTCCTCCATGGCATGGTATCCAACTGTGATACCCCTGATGGTGGTGCTGTCCATAACAGCAGTGAAAGATGCCATCGATGACCTGGTGAAGTGGCTTCCTGGAACTCTAGTCCCTCACTGTACCTAGTCAGGCTGTGGGCAAGAGGGACTTCTCAGAACTACCTAGTGCTCAGAAGAAATACTAAATGGAAAGAGATATTTCCCTTTCTTATCTATCCTAGAGAATTATGCAGCTCCCTTAGGCCCAATATTGGTGGTCTATGCATGGCCAGAAAGGGGGCAATGTAAGGCCTTTCTCTGTCTTCTACTGCCAGTACTTTTAGCTCCTCTTCCAGACCCCTCCTCCCATCGTGTATCGTGTGTGTGTGTGTGTGTGTGTGTGTGTGTGTGTTTGGAGTCTTACTCTGTTGCCCATGCTGGAGTGCAGTGGCTCACCCACAGCCACCCTAGGGTCGACCTGCTGGGCTCCGGCAATCCTTCCACCTTAGCCTTCCAAGTAGATGGAACTACAGGCGCGCACTACCATACCATCCCCAGCTAATTTTTTGATTATTATAGAGATGAGGTCTTGCCAAGTTGCCCAGGCTGTTCTCGAACCCATGGGCTCAGGTAATCTCCTCACCTTGGCCTCCCAAAGTGCTGGGATTACAGGCTTGAGCCATGGCACCCAGCCCTCCCATCTTTAATAACCCACTCTTTCTTTAGTCCCTTCAGCTTTCTCTGGCTTTGCTCTCATTCTTCTTCCTCTGTTCCCCTTTCTTCCTTTTTATATTCCTTTTCCCTTCTTCCCTCTGTCTCTGCTCCCTCTTTTTCTTGATTTCCTCTTTCTTCTCCTTTTACATTCTCTTTCTTCTCTTCAATCTTTCTATTTCCTTTTCCAACTTTCAATCTATTAGGTATGCTCAGGTTTTAGAAAGCCTCGTGACATAAGCAGAGACTGACTCTTTTCCTGGTCTTGGAAAGAGAAACTTGGAAAGAGTGCTGTGTGGCATCCTCTTGGTTTCTTACAGCAGGCCTGAGGGTGAGGACCCAGTACCATGCGTACTGGTGGGATTTGACCTGCTTGCATTTCCCCTAAGAGAGTCCTTCTGATTTTACCAGAATAGATTTTTAAACCAAAGTTCGAGAGTACCATGTTTCCCCAGCATATTAACTCTGTAACTCTTTTTTTTTTTTTGAGTTGGAGTCTCACTCTGTCACCCAGACTAGAGTGCAGTGGGCGCTCCCGGCCACCGCAGCCTCGACCTGCTGGGCTCCACGATCCTTCCGCCTCAGCCTCCAAGTAGCTGAAGCTACAGGTGCACGCTATCATGTATGGCTAATTTTTATTTATTGTAGAGATGAGGTCTTGCCAAGTTGCCCAGGTGGGTCTCAAACCCGCAGGCTCAGGCAATCCACTCACCTCAGCCTCCCAAAGGTGCGGGATTACAGCCTGAGCCACTGAGCCCGGCTTCTCTGTAACTCTTGAAACCCAAGATTAGCACATGTCCTGGATTAAATTTCAGTCACAACTCATATGTGCAAAAAAAAAAAAAGAACTTTATTTCTCTGTAACTGAATTCATTTTAGATCACAACACCCCCCCCCACACACACACGCAAACCCCCACCCCAATTCTTTCCAATGAGAACCAAAAATGAACTTGCCAATTCAGGGTAACCCAGTTACTTCTAGTTTTTAACTCAGTCTCTTTAGGATAAATATTTGGACAATTCTGAGTTCTGACAAATTCAGGATTTTCTCTGCCTCCTTCCCAGGCCTACCCTTTTCTCAGGAAGTAATGTCAACTGGAAAGAGGAGATTTATATGAGACTTGGCGGCACACACCATGTATTTGTTCTCCTTCTACTTGGTCTTTATTTTTTTGACCTCTTTCCTCACTGCATCTGCTGTAGAAACTTCTACATGTTGATCACGGCTGGGGATAGAGAATGCCTGTGAAAATAAAAAGGAAGTAATGTATGTTAAAGCAGTTAATATATGATAACATGATATTAATATGGAAATCATTATTATTTGTGTGGTGCTCAGCATGGAAACATCTGTTTTTAGAACATTAATGGATTGTGACATGGCTTATTGGCCATTCTGCTATAGCCCTTAGTCAGGCTATCTTTTCTGTTAACAGTCCAAAGAGAATATTGGTACTGATCCCATTGCAGTGGTGTTTGGTCACAGCTATCCAAAGTTTTGGCAGGAATGGGAGGAGGCAGGCAAGTAAGGCAAATATGAAGACTAACCTAAGAGGTAGAAAAAATTATTATAGAAATTAATAAAAATGAGCAATCACAGCTGATAAAGGAATGAAGGAAGATTTTCTGGAAGAGGTGGTGTTTGTACTAGGCCTTCAGGGACAGAGAGAATTCAACAAGAAGAGATTGTGTGAAAGGAAAAGTGACCAGTATCAGCAGAAGCATGATTGCAAGAAAGTACAAACCTGAAGGAGTTCAAGATTGAGGTCCAACCTTTATCTTGGTGGCCTTACAGAACACCCAGTGGCTATAGGGTTTGTTTGCTTCTGCCAGGTGACTCAAGGGTATCACCTGCTGAGACTTAATTTGGTGAAAGTATACATTTGACCCCTATACCACATGAAGTATAAATTCTCAGGGGCGAGTCATCCATTCACTGAGCCCCAACCCTCCAGACTAAGATAGACAAACTTTCTTGCCAGTGAGTTGATTTTTTTTTTAAATCACTTTTTCACTAATGGTGTTGCCCTCCAAGGGTCCTGGCTTTAAATGAGGTTATTAGTTCCAACTCACTGCCTCTCAAGATCATAAGGCTTTATCTCTTGTCTCTCTGGTGGGAGAAATTGAAACTCAAGTTATTAGATTATTAAAACTAGCAATCCCCTCCACCACCCAGGGTAAGAACAGCTTCAGAATGTGCTTACTGTTTTGGATGTCATTATGCTCTTTTTTCCTGGTTCCTTACTTTATGGCAAGCACAGCCTTGCTTTTGAAAGAATGTTCATGTTATTTTATCTAGCATTTGTAAATATTTGTAGCATAAAAAGTACCAGTGTGTTCTGGGCACATGCAAGCACAAGGGTGGGAACAACAAACACCAGGCACTGCTAAAGGAGGGGGCGATAAGGTTTACAAAACCACCTATTGGGTACCACACCCGCTACTGGGATGGGAACAGTCTCATCAGAAGCCCAAACCTCATCTTTGAGCAATATTCTTATGTAACAAATCCTCATGTGTGCCCCCATGATTCTAAAATTAAAAAATAAAATAAAAATTAAACAAAAAGTACCAGTATATACTTTAAACAGAAAGAACTCCAGGATGTACCATTCACATAAAACAGAGAATATAATATGAATGGCCCCCCTGAGGTCAAAGCTTTGCCTTCTCTAGCTCTCTGATCATATTTTCTAAACCAAAAGTTTGGATGCAGTGCCTGGAAATGAAAAATGTACTTAAGGCCCAACAGGATTGAATATTTTAAATCTGTAGGAAATGTCTCCCCCTCCTCCCAAATCTGGGACACATGGGTTTTTTAAATGTCCAGGAGCAAATTAGTAATGGTTTGGCAGCTCCTTATGTAATAAAATATGAGCTTTTAAACCCCTAGGAGAATCCCGAATGTTATAGCCCTTCTTTCTCTCATGTTTTACTGGTGAAGATCACGGTGGATAGAATACTAGAGAGCTAGTAAAAGTGAACGTTGTATCAAGACAAAATAAATACTCAGATGTCTTTTTCCAAGGCTTGTAGCTACTTCTCTTCAGCACTATCAGAAAATTCTCTAAAAGAAAGAGCTAATTTCTTCAGTGAGTGAAAGAAATGTGACCCGTCTCCAGGCAGCTGTCTTCTCAGAACAGGTGTTCTGGGAATACCCATGCTTTTGCGTATCTGACAAAGTGGTGATGTTTGTCATGCCCTACAGATAACAGGACTGCATTCAAAGGCCAAACAAATAGTGGCCTCTAGGCATGCCCCCCCCCCAGGTCTTTGGGTGGTTGGCATAATAGAATTGTTGCAAGGGCATTGCTCATGTTTCCAAAATGCTTGCAGCAACATGTACACCCTCCTTTGTCGTTTCTCAAGAGATGAAGGATTTATTCCCCTATGCAGTTGGGGAAATTGAGGTACAAAAAAAGAAGAGAGAAGAAAGTCAGTATTATTGTGGAATCTGCTCATACTGCCAGGCTGCTTTCTATGGGAAGTGGGGACTTGTGGGGTCAGTGGGAATCTTATTTTAACATAAACAAATAAAAATGGTATAGCTATACAGATAGAATACATTTTAGCTATCAAAAAGAATGAGCCACCTCTTCCATAAGTGCTCTCCAAGATAAATTATTAAGTGAAAATACAAAGTGCAGAAAATTATGTATCTAGTATGTAACTCTTAAATGTATGTGTTATATGTGATTATAAGGATTGATATTTTCTTGAAAGAAATTTTAAAAATTACTAGCAGTTGCTACCTTTGGAGAGTAAAACAAAAGCCTTGGGACAAAGGAGACTAATTTTTCTTTTTACCTACTTCTTTACTATTTGAACTATCCTACTGAAATAATTATGTGTATGTATGTCTATATATACTTTTACAGGGTTTTAGGAAATCCTTATAGCCTGAAATCAAGAGAAACAGCCCCATTCTTGATTGCAGCAAGGATGTATCACATACCAGTTTGGTCCTCCTGAGCCTTGTCTTCATTTCTCTTAGCCTTTTGGGAGTAGTGTGGCTCTTGGTTGTCCACACAGAGCTTTGGGGAAGTTCTCAGCAGACATTTAAAGGTCATTTTCTTACAGGATGAAGGAGGACAAGTGGATGAATGTCCAAGTAGGAGATATAATAAAACTACAAAATAATCAGCCTGTCATGGTGAGGACCTCTTTTGATTGTAGCTTTTATATTTTGAATTGCATGGGTTCCAAGGACTCTTACAGCACTTCTGCTCCCACTTCTTTTGGTAACCTTGTCTGCCTCACTTTCCATTAGAGATTTCCATTAGAGATTGCTCCTGCAGTAAAAGCTTGCTCTTGTCCATCTCTTACCATAGCTACAAGTTGTTTTGGGAGAGGATGTATGGTAGCAGTGATAGATTCTAGACAAAGTAAACAGTGTCTGTAAAATTCTTGGGGTGCACATCTGTTCCTAAGGTGACTGTTTTTGTCACACTGTGATGTTAAGAGCCTGCCTTCCTGTTTTCCTTGTTTTCTCTGACTTTTCTGTTAACAGGCAGATATGCTATTACTCTCTAGCAGTGAGTCATACGGTCTGACATACAAAGAGACAGCAGACCTGGATGGGTAAGTGTTTCCTCCTGATACTCCATTAAGACAGTTTAGCCAGCCTAAAGAGTGGTCTCTCAGTGAGGGAAAGCATGATGCAGGGAATTAATTTATTCTCAGATGTAAGTGGTAGTAAGTATATGAGCCAGAGAACCTAGAAATATCCAGATGAGAGAAGAAAGAATGCTGAATCCTTGGGACCCCCAAGTCTAAGGCTGAGCTCTTGACAGCAATAGTTGAGCACTCCCTGGGAACAGAATATGGGCAAATAAATTCCATGTTCTCCATCTCTAAACTGGAAACACTCTAATAGTATTCTATAATGCTGAGTGGCAGGAAAGAGGTTAACAGAACTGTAGTTTCCCAGAATAGAGTTTCAAAGTTTCCACAGGAACAATTTGAATATGGAAAAAATTACTTACTGATAAAACACCATGTTCTATAAAGGCTTTAAATTAGAAGTAGCATGCAAAACTAAGGTCTTAGGAGGATGGGGCCATCTGCAAAAAGCTTGTCCTGTAGAGTTTTGTATCAATCTGCATTCTTACAACTATTTCTCTTGGTGCCTGTTTTTGCTTTTGTTTTTTTTTAATGTGGCCTCCATTTTTGCTTATGTTTCTGTGTATTCCAGAAAACAATTAATTGTGATCTCTTCGTGGGCTTAATGAATACTTAGGAGAGTTGCGGAGTATATTTCCTTGGAGGTCTACGCAGGTTCTTACCAGGACCCACTCCTTATTCTTGAAGGGAGCAAAACCTCCAGGTTGTTTTGTGATGTCTCTTCAGCTTCTCTAGAGCACCTGACCAGCTAGATATCATGGGTTGATAAGTAGTGGCAGTGTGTTGCAGGGAATGAGGGGAAAGATGGAAGAGTCAGTGGGCTGACATACAGCTTCTTTGAAGAGCCATCTCACCTCAGTACTGCACACACGAGAGACAGGAACAGTGGGAATGACTCTTGAGGCTCAACCCTATATCCCAAGCCCTACTGGCAACATCTGTTTTTTAAAACTCCCTGAAGAAGTAAGAGAAACTGGACCCGTATAGTTCTTGTGTATATGTCCTATATTCTGGTGACCCTGTGTCCTTTATTTCAGTGAAACCAACCTGAAAGTGAAGCAGGTCATCGAAATTACCAGTGAAATGAAAGATAACCTGGAGCTGCTCTCTGCCTTTGATGGTGAGTTAGGAAATAGATTTGCTTGCCCAAATCAAATTTTCATCAGTAGAGGACTGGTTAAATAAACTATGGTACATACAGGCAAGGTGCAGTGGCTCTCACCTGTAATCCCAACACTTTGGGAGGCAGAGGTGGGAGGATGCCTGTACCTAGGGGTTCAAGACCAGCCTGGGAATATTGGTGAGACCTCGTCTTGACAATAAATTAAAAAAAAAAACTAGCCCCAAATGGTGGTGCATACCTGTAGTTCCAGCTACAGGAAGACTGAGACAGAAGGATCACTTGAGCCCGCAGGTCAAGGCTTCAGTAGCCATGAGAATGCCACTGCACTCTAGCCTAGGTGACAGAGTAAGACTCCGACTCAAAAAAAAAAAGTGTGGTACATTCATACAGTGATTTCTATACAACTTACCATAAACAATATGGAAGTTGATATTTATTGACATGGAAAAAATAAAAACTAAAAGAAAACACAAAGTACGAAAGACTGCATAGTTATGTAACATAAACCTGTTTTCGGAAACATATATATGTTTATGAGTACATATATATAGAAAAAACTTGAAAGGATATACTTCAAAAAATTATTAACACTTTTCTCAAGTCAATGGATAAGTTTTACTTTCTTCTTTATCTTTTTAGTATTGCATAAATATTTACAAAGGGCCTATTTACTAATCAGGAAAAAGTCGAATTTTATTTTCATTTTGAAAAAAAATTAGGTTTACTTTAAGTTAAGTAGTTTTTTAGTTTGTTCGGATTCAGATCTCATTTGATCTGGCACTGCTGGTGGTAAGTTATCATGTTGTTTTTTTTCCCTCTCTCTCTGGATGATTCATGTTATATACAGAATTATTCTTCTTTGGTGTCCAGAAACCTTTGTCTGCCTTTCTGAAGGGAGCCGGTGAGAAATGGGCAGCAGTTTAGAGGAGATAGGAAAAAAATTATGTATGTATTTTGAAAAAGAGATTTTGCTCCTTTCTGTTAAGCCTCCATCCATCCTGTTAGGAAAAGCCTGAGATTATAGAGCCAGGACTCTTATTCCTTCATTTTTCGGCAGGGGAAGTGAGGTGTGAGGCTCCCAATAATAAACTGGACAAATTCACAGGAATACTGAACTATAAGAAGAAAAGATACTTCCTGAACCCTGACAAGCTGCCATTCTGAGGCTGTGTCATCAGGAATACAGATTGGTGCTATGGCTTGGTGGTTTATACTGGTATGTTTCCCTCCAGTCACAACCAGACCCCAGGCTGCTGGATTCCCGGCAAAGTTATGGGTACTTTGTTTTCAGGATGTGGATATGAGACTAATATATATATATATCTCATATATATTTCAAGAACACTATAGTTTTGAGATAGATAGGGAGGGAGGTGGGAGGGAGGAAGGGAGAAAAAACTTGTTTCTTAGAAAAACAAACGACTTTTTCAAGCAATGCACTTCCAACATATCAGCTCTACTTTTGTCAGCTCTACTTTTGTGGTTTCAAGACCACAGGGCACTTATGAGTCTCTCCAGCTAGATCTGGACACAGAAGAAGGTATATACAGAGAAAGTACAATAAAATTAGCATGCACACATGTGGATTAATCTCATGAGGAGAGACTAGATACAGTGCTCATTATAGACAAAACTATAAAATATGTGACGCCAGAGAATAGTTACATATGGATCATTAGTAGTGAATAGTTACATATGGATAGTTACATATGGATCATTAGTAGTGATCCCTCTTGAGATGTCATTTAGAAACCTCAATTCATTATATTTAGCAAGCAATTTTCTTGAATTATGATGTGGTTCAGGAGAATGGAGGAAACCTCTGAGCTACTCTATGCCTTCAGTGACAACCATAGTAGGAAACATCAGGAATGATTTACCACAGTGAATACTGCTCAACCAGATTCCCAGATCTCCCCTTCTCAAGAATCCACTCCTAGACATGAGGCTCCTAGACTCCTTACTTACATGGAGTAAGTGGGACCAAATAATGGAACCAAAGCCCTAGATAGATGGGATTAAATAATGGGACCAAAATAATAAGTGGGACTAAATAATGGGACCAAAGCCCTGGGTAGATGGGACCAAATAATGGGACCAAAATAATAAGTGGGACCAAATAATGGGACCAAAGCCCTAGGTAGATGCTTAAGAGTCCAGGGAGGCCCTGGTGGAGTTTCCTTCATTGGTCCTTGATCTAGGGAGGCAGCTTCTAGACTCCCTAGTTCCCAAACTCAAAAGATTTAAAGTAGACTTATTTTCTTCACCGTAGTACTCACACACAGTTGCCACTCATAAAAAGCTTATTTATCAGCCAAAGATTTTTTTTCTAAAGCAATAGCAATGAGATTGCCAGTCAGCACAAATTTAGTTAAGTTTTCCTTGGTTGGTTACATGGTAGTGAGTAGCTTTGGAAAGCTCTAAGCAGAGAACTGTTGCCCCTGAGAACACCTTGAGGTATTCAGGGCAGAACTGAGTTGCTGTTTCTGCTATATGATGCTCAAATTCTACCATGATCTCCACCTTCTTCTTGAAACCTGGGATAAGGTCAGTCTTTCTAAAGACCCTTAGAAGATAAGGTATCCGGCTGGGCAACATGGCTCAAGCCTGTAATCCCAGCACTTTGGGAGGCTGAGGTGAGAGAATTGCCTGAGCCCACAGGTTTGAGACCTGACTGGGCAACTTCACGAGACTTCATTTCTACAATAAATCAAAAAATTAGCCAGACATGGTAGCGTGCGCCTGTAGTTCCGGCTACTTGGAAGACTGAGATGGAAGGATTACCTGAGCCCAGCAGGTCAACGTTGGGATGGCCATGAGCGTGCCACTGCATCCAGCCTGGGCGACAGAGTGAGAATCCAACTCAAAAAAAAAAAAAAAGCGTACCTGTACCTTCCAGGGTCTGAGCCAAACATCTCATGACTTTAAGCCCTTCAAGGAATGCTTACGAAGAAAGAATGGCATAGTTTACGCTGTGCGTTCCCAATGTTTGCTAGCATATCTGGGAAGTTCCAGCTCCCCTATGTATAAACGTTGATGAAATTCATTAGACCACATGTAAGAATAACAGTCAGGTGGTAAAAGGCCAGAGAAGCTACTACTTACAGTTTCTTCTGAACCTCTTATGTTTTCTGTATAGCCATGTCTGTGGTTAGTAATTTCCAACTCTAGTCATGTTGGCCTTTAAAAACTCCTTACTTCTGCTTGCTATCTGCCCTGTCATGAAGAAACACAGAGTTTGTCTCTCAGCCCCAGAGGAATCTCAGCTCCCCAGCTTCCACCTCAGAAGAAATCACTGCCATTGCCTTTTCCTTTTGCCCGCTTCATTAGAAACTTTAAACATAACCTGGTCCAACAGTGGGGTTCCTCAAAAGAAGGTGGAGCTCTCTTTATCAGAAAAATTCCTCTCTACACTAAATAAACCAGACAGTGATAAGAGAGAAGTTTGGGACTACTCTTCTGATTTAAGTCACCTATAAAGGTTGAGATTGTCTGAGGTGCTACAAAGATAGAAGTCTGCATGAATGCACTTTACAGAAATAGTTGGGAAACATGTCCTCAGAAACATATTTTCCAGAATTCTTTAAGTTATTAGCACCAACCGTGAGCCTTTCTCCAGGGCTTATCCCCTGGAATTGGATAAAAGATTAGATTAGATGATCGTAAAGTTATGTTTCAAACAATTCCAAACCTCTGAATATATTGATTATATGATCTGATGTCTTCCTGTGTTACTTAGGGCCAGACACCAAATTAATGCAGAACAGTGGAAAGTACACCTTTAAACGGACACAGATATCCAAAATGGCAGTATCCAAAATGGCAGATATAGAATTCAGAAGACATGGCCACACTAAAAAGGAACCAAAATGAACTTTGGAAATTAATTGAGAAATTTCAAAATACAGTTGCAAGCCTTAACAACAACTAGACAAAGCAGAAGAATTTCAGAGCTTGAACACCAATAATATGAATCAACCCAGTTAGGAAAAAATAGGGAAAAAAGATTTTTTTAAATGAACAAAACCTTTGAGAAATGCAGGATTTCTCAAAGGAGAACAAAACCTACAACTGATTGGCATGCTTGAGTCAGAAGAAGAGAATGGAAACAACCTGGAATATACTTGAGGACATAATCCAAGAAAACTTCCCCAGTCTTTCAAGGTCAACATGCAGATACAAGAAATTCAGAGGACTCTGTGCAATATTATGAAATCGCTATCCCCAATATAGTACATAGTCATCAGACTGTTCAAGATCAACATGAATGAAAAAAACCTTAAAAGCAACTAGAAAAAAGAGTCAGACCACTTACCAAGGGAGACCTCAGCCTAGCTGCAGACCACTCCATAGAAACTTTACAAGCCAAAAGAGATTGGGGACTGATTTTTAGCATTCTTAAAAGAAATGCCAGCCAAGACTTTTTTACCACTAAAACCAACCTTAATGAACAAGGGAGAAATAAAGTGTTTCCCAGACAAGCAATTGCTAAGGGAATTAGTCACCACTAGACCAGCCCTGCAAGAGATGCTTGAAGGTGTTCTGGAACATGACAAGAAAAGAATGATGCCACCTATCACCATACACAAAAATTAACTCTAAATGGATCAGAGACCTAAACGTAAAACCTCAAACTATAAGAATCCTAGAAAACACAGGAGACTCCTTTATGGAAATTGGAACTAGCAACCAATTCCTGATCAGAATCCTAAGTGCCCATACCATAAGAAATAAGGTAGACAAGTGGGACCTCATCAAACTGACGAGCTTCTGCAAAGCAAAAGAAACTGTCAAGAGAGCAAGGAGACAGCCCACAGAATGGGGAAAAAATATTTGCCAACTGTATATCTGACAAAGGCCTAACATCCAGGATCTACAAGGAACTCAAACGTGCCAAAAGGAAAAAAAACTAACAGCCCCATTAAAAAGTGGGCAAAAGAGAGCAACCCTCTCGGGTCCCCTCCTACTGTGGAAGCTTTTCTGTCCTTTCAATAAATCCTGCTTTAAAAAAAAAAAAGTGGGCAAAAGATATGAATAGACATTTCTCAAAAGAGAATATACAGGCAGCCAACAGACACATGAAAAAGTGCTCACCCTCACTAATCATCAGAGAAATGCAAATCAAAACCACACGAAGATACTACCTAACCCCAGTAAGAATGGCCATCATTAATAAACAACAACAGATGGTGGCAAGGATGCGGAGAAAAAGGAACGCTTCTATACTGCTGATGGGAATGCAAACTAGTACAACCTCTTTGGAAGACAATGTGGTGATTTCTGAAAGAACTAAAAATTGACCTTCCATATGACCCAGCAGTTCCCATATTGGAAATATACCCAGAGGAACTCAAATCATTCTACAAAAAAGATACCTGCACACACATGTTTGTTGCAGCTCTATTCGCAATAGCAGAAACATGGAACCAACCATTCTGCCCATCGAAGCTGGACTGGATTACAAAAATGTGGTACATATACACAGTGGAATATTATGCAGTCATAACAAAGGACAAACATGTGGACTTCACAGCAACTTGGATGGATTTAGTCAATCATACTCAGTGATCTATTACAGAAACAGAACAGAGTACCATATGTTCTCACTCATAAGCGGACCTTGAACGATTATCATAATACTATAAGAAAGGGACCGGCAGTAGTGGGAAATTGCTGGGGGTGGGAGTGGGATTGGAAGTTAAGAGAAACTGCTAGGGGAGGGAGGGGCACACCTCATCAACAAGGGTACCTGCATAATCAACGTTTGTATACCTAACCCTGAATAGTACCCCACATCTTTAACATAAAAATAAAAATTAAAAAATGATACCACCTTGCACAAAAGCACATATGAGGTGGGACCCAAAAAAGCTGGAATTATTTTTTTAGAGGGTGGACTCCTTGTAATACAGGCTTCCCCTGTATTACAGTGTTCCAGCTGGTGTTGTTGTGAGGCTGTTTTTGGCCTCAGTGAATTTTTATTTTTTATTTTTTTGGCGATTCTTTCAACACTTTTGCCCATTTTCTCATGGGCGATTTACAAGTATACCTGCCCACACCACACTTAGTATTCAGCAGTTTTTGATCAAAAACAGTATGACCTCCATGCCTCACCCTCCCTATTCACCTGATCTCATCCCAAGTGACTTTTTTGTTTGTTTCCCTGGATGAAAAAAAGTCCTCAAAGGGAAACGTTTTGCTGATGTGAAAGAGGTGGAACAAAAAACAGCAGAAGCACTACAAAGCATCAAAACTGACAAGTTCAAAAACTTTTGAGCAGTGGAAAAAGCATCTCAGTAGGTGTATTGCATCAAATGAAGAGTATTTTAAAGGTGACTGAAGTTCAAACATGTAAGAATAAATACACAATTTTTCATAAATAAATTCTGGGGTTTTTTGTCACCCCTTGTATAAGAACATAGTCTACAGACCCTATAAAGCAACCACAAAACCAAGTCTACAAAGCAACTAGTTAACAACACTATGATTGGAACAAAACCCCACATATCAGTAGTAACCTTGAGTGTCTATGGCTTAAATGCCCCTTAAAAGACATAGAGTAGCAAGTTAGATTAAAAACAAGCAAGACCCATCCTTCTGCTGTCTTCAAGAGACTCATCTCACTTCCCACACAACACCCATAGGCTTAAGGTAAAGGGATGGAGAAAGATCTATCACACAAGTGGTAAATTAAAAAGAGCAGAGGTCGGTCACTATTCTTGTATCAGATTAAACAGACTTTAAGCCACCAACAGTAAAAAAGGGCAGTAAGGTGTACTGCATAATGATAAAGGATTCAATCCAACAAGAAGCCTTAACTATCCTAAATATATACACACCCAGCATTGGAACACCAGATTTATAAAAACAATTACTACTAGACCTAAGATAAGACTGAGGCGGCACACAATCATAGTGGGGGACTTCAACTCTTCACCAACAGCTTTAGACAGATCATCAAAACAGAAAACTAACAAAGAAATTCTGGACTTAAATTCAACACTTGATCAGTTGGACCTAATAGACATCTACAGAATGCTTCATCCAGCAACCATAGAATATATATATTTTTTGTCAACTGCATACAGAACATATTCTAAAATCTACCTCATGCTTGGTCATAAAGAAAGTCTTCATAAATTCCAAAAAACCAAAATTGTATCAAGCATCATCTCTGACCACAGCAGAATAAAAATATAAATCAATAATCAAGAGAAGCTCTCAAAATCACACAAGTACATGAAAACTAAACAACATGCTCCTGAATTTTTTTGGGTAAACAACAAAATCAAGACAGAAGGTTTAAAATTCTTTGAAATAAATGAAAATAAAGACACAACATACCAAAATCTCTGGGATGGCACAAAATTAGTACTAAGAGAAAAGTTTATAGCACTAACTGCCCACTCAAGAGAATAGGAAAATCTTAAAAAACCACCTGACATCTTAACTAAGGGAACTAGAAAAACAAGAACAAGCTAAACTCAAAACTAGCAGTAGAAAAGAAATAACAAAAAACAGATCAGAGATAAATGAAACTGAAATTTAAAAAGCTATACAAAGAATTAATGAAACAAAGAGCTGTTTCTTTGAAAGGATAAACAATACTGATAGATCGCTGTCCAGATTAACAAAGGGGAGATCTAAATAGGTACAATCAGAAATAAAAAGGTAACATTACAGCCAATCCTCCAGATATACAAAAGATTCTTAGTGATTAGTATAATCCATATAAGTGTAAACTAGAAAATCTAGAAGAAATGAATAAATTCCTGGAAATACCACCACTTCCAAAAACTGAAACAGGAAGAAATTAAAATCCTGAACAAACCAGCAATGAGCCATGAGATTGAATCAGTAATTTAAAAAACCTATTAACCAAAAACCTTCTGGACCAGGTGGATTCACAGCTGAATTCTTCTTGATGCACATGGAATAGCTGATACTAACCCTACTGAAACTATTCCCAAAAATTGAGGAGGAAGGACTCCTCCTTAAATCATTCTATGAAGCCAATATCTTTCTGATGCCAAAATCTGGCAAAGACACAAGAAAGAAAGAAAACGACAGACTGATATTCCTGATGAACATAGACATAAAAATTATCCAAAAACAAAAACAAAAAAACAAAACACATTCATCAGCACATCAAAAAGATTATTCATCATGATCCCATTATTCCTGGAATGCAAGTTGAGTTCAACAAATCAACAAATGTGATCTACCACATAAACAGAATTAAAAACAAGAATCACATGATTCTCTCAACAGATGCAGAAAAGGCATTTGATAAAATCCAACATCCTTTCATGATGAAAACCTTCAACCATCTAGACATCAAAGAAACATACCCCAGAATAATAAGAGCCATCTATGACAAACTCACAACCAACATCATACAAAATTGGCAAAAATTGGAAGCATTCTCTCTAATAACTGGAATAAGACAGGGATACCAGCTCTCACCCCTCCTATTTAACAGTACTGGAAGTATTAGCCAGAGAAGTAAAGGGAGAGAAAGAAATACAAGGTATTCTAATAGGAAAAGAGGAAGTCAAATTATCTCTCTTTGCAGATGATATGATTCTATATCTAGAAAACCCTGAAGACTCCTACAAAGACTCCTAGACCTGATAAGCAACTTCAGTAAAGTCTCGGGACACAAAATCAACATTCAGAAACCATTAGCCATTTCTGTACACCAACAACATTCACACCGAGAACCAAATCAAGAACACAATGACATTTACAATAGCCACAGAGAAAAAATAAAATACTCGGGAATATATCTACCAAGGAAGAGAAAAAAACATCTACAACAAGAACTACAAAGCACTACTTAATGAAATAAAAGATAATGCAAACACAAATGGAAAAGCATTCTATTCTCATGGATTAGAAGAATCACTATCACTGAAATGTCCACATTGCCCAAAGCAATCCACAAATTCAACACAATCCCTATCAGTATCATTTTTCACAGAATTAGTAAAAATATTTCTTAAACTCATATGGAAACAAAAAAGAGCTAGAATAGCCAAAGCAATCCTAAGCGAGGAGAACAAAGCCAGAGGCGTCACACTGCCAGACACAGACTTTACTACAAGGTTACAGTAACCAGAACAGCATGATACTGGTTCAAAATAGACACATAGACCAATGGAACAGAATAGAGAATCCAGAAATAAAGCTGCTCACCTATGCCTAACTGATCTTCAACAAAGTTGGCAACAATAAACACTGGGGAAGGGTCACCCTACTTAACAAATGGTGCTGGGAGAACTGACTGCCCATATGCAGAAGAATGAAGCTGGACCCCTACCTCTCACCATATACAAAAATTAACTCAAGATGGATTAAAAACTTTAATATAAGACCTCAAATTATTAACATCCCAGAAGAAAACCTAGGAAACACTCTTCAGGACATTGGCCTAGGCAATGAACTTCTGACCAAGTCCTCAAACAATACAGTAAAATTAAAAAATTGACAGTTGGTACCTAATTAAACTAAAGAGCTTCTGCACAGCAAAAGAAGCTGTCAACAGAGTGAATAGACAAGCTACAGAATGGAAGAAACTAAGCCGGGCTCGGTGGCTCAGCCTGTAATCCCGCGCCTTTGGGAGGCTGAAGTGAGTGGATTGCCTGAGCCCGCGGGTTCGAGACCTGCCTGGGCAACTCGGTGAGCCCTCATCTCTACAATAAATCAAAATGAACCGGGCGTGGTAGCACGCGCCTGTAGTTCCAGCTACTCGGAAGGCTGAGGCGGAAGGATAGCCGGAGCCCAGCAGGTCGAGGCTGCAGTGGCCGGGAGCAGCCACTGCACTCCAGTCTGGGTGACAGAGTGAGACTCCAACTCAAAAAAAAAAAAAGAATGGAAGAAACTATTTGCAAATGATGCATCCAACAAGGGCTAATATTCAGAATCTATACAGACCTTAAACAAATATACAACAACAACAACAAAATTCCATTAAAAAGTGGGTAAAGACCGGTTTCAGAGGAGTAGTTGGTGAGATGCCCAGGGTGCACACGCGGAGTCTCCCAGCTTTTCCTTCAGGGCTCTTCCTGTATTGGAGTACGTCCAGAGCAGCTGTGTGGTCTCCCTGACCTTCTACAGAGTTAGAAAAAGAAGACAACATTCACCTTTTCACCATGTTACTCTTGAACCATGACCAGGAATGAATGTTACTGGAAGATAACTTTGCAGGATTTTGCAATCAATTCGAGCTGTGGGACTCTAAGAATGGATCTCATTCTTACCCAGGCTGGAGTGCAGTGGCATGAATACAACCATCATGGCTCACCACAGCCTTGACCTCCTGGTTCCAGGCTATCCTTCCACCTCAGCATCCTGAGTAACTCAGACTACCAGCGTGGGCCACCATGGCCAGGTTTGTCTGACATCAAGAGGCTATTCATGTGTGGAAAAGGTACAAGTGAAGAAATTCTGTCTGAGAAAATGATGTGAAGGGTAGACGCTTTGTATTCTACCTGTCTGCCTGAGGTTGACCTCACCTGTCACCTATGGAGGGCCTCATGTAGGCTTGAACGAGTCACTGAACTTCTCCAGCCTGTTTAGCCATATGTCAGTGAAGATGGAGAGAAGGAGATGCCTCCGTGAAGGACGGTAGGAAGGCATATGTGAGGTAACAAGCATCAGAGAGGTGCTGGGCCTGCTGGCAGCCCCCAAGCAAAATGGCACTTCTTCAGCCTGGGAGGAGGCAACTGCATTCTCTTCAATTTGTACCCTTCA